>OU026153.1:87878384-88468598 GCA_907269105.1 Volucella inanis | reverse complement strand
AATTAATAATAATAAATAATAAATAATAAATAATAAATAATAAATAATAAATAATAAATAATAAATAATAAATAATAAATAATAAATAATAAATAATAAATAAATAAATAATAAATAATAAATAATAAATAATAAATAATAAATAATAAATAATAAATAATAAATAATAAATAATAAATAATAAATAATAAATAATAAATAATAAATAATAAATAATAAATAATAAATAATAAATAATAAATAATAAATAATAAATAATAAATAATAAATAATAATATTATAAATAATAAATAATAAATAATAAATGATAAATAATAAATAATAAATAAAAAATAAAAATAATAAATAATAAATAATAAATAATAAATGATAAATAATAAATAATAAAAAATAAATAATAAATAATAAATAATAAATAATAAATAATAAATAATAAATAATAAATAATAAATAATAAATAATAAATAATAAAATAATAAATAATAAATAATAAATAATAAATAATAAATAATAAATAATAAATAATAAATAATAAATAATAAATAATAAATAATAAATAATAAATAATAAATAATAAATAATAAATAATAAATAATAAATAATAAATAATAAATAATAAATAATAAAATAATAAATAATAAATAATAAATAATAAATAATAAATAATAAATAATAAATAATAAATAATAAATAATAAATAATAAATAATAAATAATAAATAATAAATAATAAATAATAAATAATAAATAATAAATAATAAATAATAAATAATAAATAAAATAAATAATAAATAATAAATAATAAATAATAAATAATAAATAATAAATAATAAAATAATAAATAATAAATAATAAATAATAAATAATAAATAATAAATAATAAATAATAAATAATAAATAATAATAAATAATAAGTAGTAAATAATAAATAATAAATAATAAATAATAAATAATAAATAATAAATATTAATAAATATAATAAATAATAAGTAATAAGTACTAAATAAATAATAAATAATAAACGAGCAAAATTTTTACTTACATACCATGGTATGTATGAAATTAGGATTTAATATACCTTTTTACTTCAATTTCTAAATTTATATATATATTTTTTTATTATTAATTTAGATTACCAGTATGATATTAGATAAATTGTTATGCCTGGGCATAGAGTTTATATAAAAAAAAATATATAAACACATCACCCTAGACTCAGAGTGATTTATCGTATTGGGGTTTATCACTATCAGTATTCTCTTGTCCATCGAAATACGACCAGAAGTGGAAAACTAGTCAACAAATAATTAAACCTATTTTATTTAAAATATTAAGTGTTTAAAAGAGTTAATTTTGTGATTTAATCTGGTAGAAGTCTAGTTATATCTAACTACTGTTATTGTACATTTGTCCTACAGATATAATATGCTAACGCTGCATAATACAATAATACAAAAGTAATAAATGTCTTAACTGGATTGAAGAATGCTGTCGCTTGCTATTACTGCATTACATTACATTATATTTTATTGAGACTTTTTCCAATCAATATATTTGTGTGTGTATAATATTTGTTTCTTAAGAGCTAAGACTAAGATTGCGCCTGGCCTTAAAGTAAGATAATGGTTTTATAAACAATTAAATTGAAATTATAAATAAATTTATATACCAGGTGTACCGGTATGAAGTGAAAATAAAATAATAATTTTTAATGGGAAAGTAAAAAAAACATTTTATTCAAAGTATTGGCCATTGCTAGCTAGACGTTTTTCCAATCCTTCAGGCAATTTATGGATTCAACGCCTATAAAACTGTTCGTTTTTTGAAGCAAACAAAAAAGTCACCCAATTTTCGACTTCCTCTTAGGATTCGAAGTGCTGCTCAGCTAATACGTGTCCCATCGATGAAAACAAATGGTAGTCGGAAGGAGCCAAATCTGGTGAATACGGCGGGTGGGGTAGCAGCTCCCAGCCAAGTGCTTTGGTTGTATCCTGAACCAGTTTTGCTTTGTGTGCAGGTGCATTGTGCATTGCATTGCAGCAAAATTACCTTGCCGTATCTTCTGGTCCATTCTGGTCGTTTTTCGATCAATGCATGGTTCAAATTTATGATTTGTTGTCGGTAGCGATCGGTATTAACTTTTTCAACAGGTTTTAGGGATCCGTGGTACACTTCCCTTGAGAACGATTTCTCTTAACGCATTTGCAGCTTCTATGAACTTTAATATTCGTTCTTCATGAACTTTTTCATAAACTTTACCAAGATTACTTAGAAGGCTGACAGGTCTATATCTATTCGTGTTTTCTGAAGGCTTACCAGATTTTGTACTGGTATCACTGTTGCAAATTTTCATATATCAGGAAAATAATGGGTTTTAAGACAAAAGTTTACAATAAATGTTACGAATTTAATACCTGCTCTAGCCAATTGTTTAATGTAAATATTCGTTATTCAGTTCAGTTCATTCAGGTTGTTTATTGTAAACTCAATATCTTCTTCAGTAGCTAATACGGTAGAGGAAAAATAATTTGTCTCATCTTCTACAAAATCTTAGAATGGTGTTGCTCACAAGGGTGCTGGTGTGTGCATCACCTAAATTTAGAGATACATAGTTCCCTTCTTTATTACGGTACTCAAGTATGTTAATGTCTTGAAATATATCTGCGTTTAATTAAATTAGTTGTGTGCGCAGGTAGCCTCAAAAAATTGCTCCGTGTTGGAACTTTAGGAATATTTGCATCGACGGAACTAAGAACGTGTACTGAGAAGTTGCCTACAAGGCAGTCAACGTCTTCTTCAGTTGAAATATTTTCGATCTCTAAGCGAGTGTTCTGGAATTTTGATTTGACCTCCTAGCGGAATCGTTTCTACTTTGCATTTTTTAAGTCTTGGATATAACATATTGCACTTTTATTACTACCCCAGACCAAAGAAAACGACAAAAAACCAGATTATTGTCAGAACTAAGCTCATTTGAAGATATTATTCTTAATAAGTTAAACTAAAAGGAAACGAAACAAAAATTGGCAACGAAGTCAGCAAATCTGCAAGTATAATTCCCCATGCATTTGCTCTAACATCACTCTAGTTCTTATGCCTGGAATTGAGATCTCCTCCAATAAGGAAATCACTGTTTTGAGTAAAGAGCTTTTTCAGGTTGTTTTTGTAACTAATTCTTTTACAATGAGATGCAGATTTTTTCGGATAATAAACACAAAAACCCTTACAGACTTTTGATTCATTAATTGTTCAATTCTAACATTCTTAACATAACGTGTTCTAACAACAGGCAAAAGCGAATGTTGAATTGATCTTCTGATAAGAATTGCAACGCTGCTCCAGTTCTATATACCCTATCATTTTGGTGACACTTGAACTCAGATGTTGATAAATTTATATCTTTTTGAGCAGCATCAATGTTCCTGTAATTTAAAAAAATAAAAATGTAGCTGCTAAATATGCAATAACTTAAAATTGTTCTTATTTAGATTAACATGTATATAAACTCGTTATCATTTCATGTTGATCGCAGATGTTGCTTGGAATGTTTTCAGGAATGTTGCTGACAATATTTTTAGAAGAGTTACTTCCGTTGTAGTTTTGCTTTTCACACGCATTACGAGATTCCGCTGGCGCTAGAAAGTGAGGGTTCTCTTTTCGATGACTCTGTATTGGTGGCAGCGGAGGAAAATCGGGCAAAGAGGTAAACGAAACATTTTGTACAACAGTACGTAGGCATTTTTTTTTTTTTTTTTGATTTTGCAGATTTTACTTTCATCTCCGAATATTTATTTCTGTTAAAACAGGTTGGATCAGTTGATTTATGGCAGCTGTTGCAGTTTGTGCATTTAAGTAGTGCATCATTAGTGCAAGATGTAGTTTCATGTTGACCTGCGCAAGTACACAATAAGAGTTAAGGTGGCAATTTTATTCGCCATGACTGAACATTTGCAGTTGTGACATTGAGTAACTTTGCCTTTAATTCTTTTTTTTTTTTTGGAATCCCGCGCGCGAACCAAGGGGATATGAATACCATTTTACTCTCTTTTCTCCAGGGTGCCGGCGGGTGGCGTAGTAGTTTGAAACTCAGGTGTATTAGGTTCCAATATTTTTCCCAGAGATGGTTGTCAAACTGGACGGGACGAGCCAATGCATCCTCAACCAGTTCAGTGGGTCTTAGTACGTGCTAGTTGTTAGTTCGTTGCATTTAGCCCAGCCAGCAACCACTCCAACATCTGTGTTATGTCTTCATGTCAGACTTGACGCAGACGGGATTTTCATGTAACTACAATACATACAAATTCTATGAAAAGACTTTTTCAGAGAATTGCCTCACACGGGACTCGAACCCGCGATCCTCTGCTTGAATAGTCTATGCATATACCACTACACCATGACCACTCCCTTTGAACTCTTCAGCTCACTTGTGTATGTAGAATTGACCGATAATGTTTTTTTAGGTCAAATAACTTAATTGAATTATTTTCAAGAGTTAAAATAAAAAACATCCCTTAAGTGCTCGTATGTCTTCGTTATTTTATTTAAATTGATGTATTCTAAGGCAATTCCATTTGTGTTCACTTTTTTCAGAATTAAGCCTGTCAAATGCTAATCTATATGAGATAATAGATTCACACACAATTTTTATCCCAATGGATATTCTTTGAATAAAATAATCTGTAACTTTTAAGGATTTCATTAGAATGTGCATATAGTCACTTGATTTTTTATCGCTAGCCTCAATCAAATCATCCATATCATCATTATTGTCACTGTGGGGTAGATATTGTAATGGACTCCAGTAATTAGCACTAGAGTCCTTTTTACGTGAACTATTCGCGTTATAATCGTACATTGTACGACGAAGTTTTCTATCCGAAGACCGACGAATATCCTCGACTTCAGTTGACCTCCCGCGTTTATTTTTTTTTAATATAATAATTTTCTACACTCGAGAGAAAGCTAAATAGAGTCTTACGTTGACAAAAGCTCCAGGATGACTGAATTCAATCAATAAATAAATTTGTTTTTTTTTAATATTATGTGTTACATTCTTTTTTGTATAGAAAATAATGAATTAATTGTTTCTTCATATAGTAACACTAACATACATAAGTATGAAATCATATATAACCAATATTGTAGTCGCACCTACATAGTTTAAGTCCTTATAATAAAGCAACTCAGTCTGTGTTGAATTCAACTTTTGTTGCGTTTTCTTTTTGGTTTGACCCAAAACCATGCTCCAGAATCAACGAAGTGATTCAGAATGTCACTTGGGAATGAAGAAAATGTAAGAAAAGGTAAGGGAACATTTACATTGCATAGGAATCTCGAAAATTGTAACAAAAACTACATGACGTGCGCAGTTACCAAATATGAAGCTACAGGGAAGAAAGGAACAATAAATGTCGTCGCACGATTCATACGAATAGCCATTGACACTGCGTCCTATTTCCCGAAACTGTAAATGGCAACCGATGCACTCTCATTTTCATGGATTACTTAGTAAGTGACTGAAGAAATGAAGTGACTGACTGACTGGGTGAACAGATTTATTGCCGAATGGAGATATACTCCGATCAAGGGAGTAACTTTGGTCAAAGCTCCTCCAGAAAGTGTAATAATATCTTGGAATAATTAAGACAAGGACAATTCCACTACACCTCTGATGGAATAGTCCAACGATTCAATAGAATTTTAAATGAGCCTCTCACTAAGGTAGCCGCACTGGGCTTGTCACATACTTCTCTTCTTAATAGGCTATACACCATCCGAAATCTTTTTCGGTCAAACAATTCGGTTGCCAAGTGCAAAACTATGTGGAGGGCTCACGCAGTATCATTCGTAAAAATGGGAGAAAACACAGTAGATAAAACTTAACTAGCAAACATTCGCATAAAAACTGTGTAGGACATTAAAGCAAAAACTTCCGGCTTCAATGAAAGAGAGCTGAAGTGGCTGATCCTCTGCGTGAGTAAGGCAAATCACCAAAATTACAACAGGATGGGGAAAGTCCGTTAAAAGGGATAATACATATCATTGATGTTGTTAAACTTGTCTAGTTTTTTTTTTTTAACATTTCACTATTCTGTGAATTCTGGAATTTGCATTTATTTTATCGGCAACACATTAAACGAGCAAAACTTTTACTTACATACCATGGTATGTATGAAATTATAATTTAATGTACCTTTTTACTTGAATTTCTAAATTTATATATATATATTTTTTTATTATTAATTTAGATTACCAGTATGACATTAGATAAATTGTTATGCCTGGGCATAAAGTTTATATAAAAAGAATATATAAACACATCACCCTAGACTCAGGGTGATTTATCGTATTGGGGTTTATCACTATCAGTACTCTCTTGTCCATGGAAATACGACCCGAAGTGGAAAACTAGTCAACAAATAATTAAACCTATTTTATTTAAAATATTAAGTGTTTTAAAGAGTTGATTTTGTGATTTATTCTGGTGGAAGTCTAGTTATATCTAACTACTGTTATTGTACATTTGTCCTACAGATATAATATGCTAACGCTGCATAAAACAATAATACAAAAGTAATAAATGATTTGAATGGATTGAAGAATGCTGTCGCTTGCTATTACTACATTATATTACATTATATTTTATTGAGACTTTTCTCCAATCAATACATTTGTGTGTGTATAATATTTGTTTCTTAAGAGCTAAGACTAAGATTGCGTCTGGCTTTAAAGTAAGATAATGGTTTTATAAACAATTAAATCGTAATTATAAATAAATTTATATACCAGGTGTACCGGTATGAAATGAAAATAAAACAATAATTTTTAATAAGAAAGTAAAAAAAAAACATTTTATTCAAAGTATTGGATATTGCTAGCTACACATTTTTTCCATCCTTCATGCAATTTATGGATTCCACGCCAATAAAATTGTTCGTTTTTTGAAGCAAACCTAAAAGTCACCCAATTTTCGACTTCCTCGTAGGATTCGAAGTGCTGCCCAGCTAATACGTGTCCCATCGATGAAAACAAATGGTAGTCGGAAGGAGCCAAATCTGGTGAATACGGCGGGTGGGGTAGCAGCTCCCAGCCAAGTGCTTTGGTTGTATCCTGAACCAGTTTTGCTTTGTGTGCAGGTGCATTGTCTTGCAGCAAAATTACCTTGCCGTATCTTCTGGTCCATTCTGGTCGTTTTTCGATCAATGCATGGTTCAAATTGATGATTTGTTATCGGTAGCGATCGGTATCAACTGCCTCAACAGGTTTTAGGAATCCGTGGTACACCACACCTTTCTGGTCCCACCAGACACACAGCATTGTCTTCTTGCCGAATCGATTTGGTTTTGCAGTCGAAGTTGATGGTTGTCCCGGATTAACCCATGATTTTTTCGGTTATGATTCTGAAAATATGTAAATCGATGAAAAAATATGATCTGGTTTGCTCAATGACTATGTTTTACAGATGTCATAGCAACCAAACACAAAAAAAAAAAAATCAGAATAAATGCTATCGAGACATTTGTATCTTGTCTTATTAGAAAATAATTTTTTATCTGGCCTTCTATATTTATCGCAGCAGAATCTTGAAATTTTTCTCTAAAAAATCTGAAACTCTTCGGCTACAGTGGGCGAAATTGTAAACCATATACAAAACCCATATGTTTTTATTGGTCTTATTAAGGTCTTATACATTAGCATCTTGGTATCTGGCGAAACTTGTTTAGAATTGAGCAGTGGCTTAAGAATTGCTGTGACCATTTTGGCTTTATTCAATACTTGCTAATATCAGACTGTTATCTGCGTATAAAATAGCACTAGGGTCATCTTGCGATGGGTTATGGAAAGGAAAAGCATGTATAAAGATATTAAACAAGATTGGTCATAGGATCGATCATTGAGCCACACCGGAAAGGACTGAGAGTCTGAGGCTGAGTACTCATCACCTATGATAACAGAGCTGAGTCTATCCTTTAGAAAGTTGGAAATGATAGAAATTAACCACTTAGGAAAATTTAGACCAATTAGCTTATAATTAATTCCTTGTGCCAGACAGAGTCAAAAGCTTTCTCCAAATCTATATCAAGACCTACTGTGCATATCCTGCCTCTTAAGTTTTCCTATATTAGATATCAAGGATATTGGTCGAAAGTCTTTTATATCTCTTGATCTCTTAGACTTAGCTATTGGAAATATTTTCCCTTTTTTCCAAATTAAATGGAAATAACCATTATTCAGGCGGTGGTCGAAAAAAGTACAATAGAAGAAGATGTGTCAAGAGAAATAGGATTTTTTCGAAAAATAAAGTTTGAGACATTATCTATTCCAGCTGATTTTTTGTTGTTGAGGGCTTCTCTCAACAAACTTACACTATTTGAGGATGTAAATGCTTGCGCATTGTTGGGATTTATCGCCTTATTTGAGGGCGAAATGATTGTCAGGGTTTGATTGAACTCGTTACTAAAAAATGATTCTACTGTCGAGCAGATATCATTCTCCTCAGCTTGATCTGGAACTGTTTCTAGATTCGAGTAAATGTGTGAGTAATATTCTTTAAATGCGTTTAATTTACTTTGCACACATATCTTTTAGATTCCCTACATTGTAGACTAGAGTGTCTTACGAAATATTAGTTGCGAAGAATTTTCTTCCGGTTATCCTATCGATTTCTTTAAATACATGAGGCGAGGGTGTTATGTGGTTCAATATTCCTTTGAAAGCAGTGTTACTATCAATCTGAACCCTTTCGTTAATTATTTTACTTAAGCACTGAATCCTCGCATAAAGTTGGTGATATTCATCGTTGACACTGTTAAGATGTCGGTTATACAGTATTTTCAATTGTTTTTTGTAGTATCTGATATATTGTGATATTTACAATTTTTGTGTGTGGCGTGCATTGAAATCATCTCCTATATGACTGCGTCAAATGAACTCATAAGCGTGTAAAGTCTGTCAAGTTCAAGAATACAAATGCTTCCAATTAAAATATTCCTTCGTAAGTTAGTACTACTACGTGATGTAACAGTGACTTGGCAAATGCAAAAAACGTAATTTTGGAAAGCGATTTCAGTATTCTTAAGCCTTTAGTCTAAGATAACTGTCTCCCCCTACCTGAGTGACAAGAAATGAAATTAAAACCATCAAAAGCGGGCTTATGGTACGAGGATAACCTTGTTTCCGAAAGGTGGCATATTTGAGGCTTTTGGGTTTTTAGTTAATTATGGAGTTACAATTTATCGATATAATTTTGAAGTTATTTGCCTGCATTATACTACTTTAGAGGTTACAAACTCAAGATATGCGAACATTTTCTTCTTCTTCTGTAGACCGAAGTTGTTGACAAGTGGAATTGTCTGTTTTTTGTTAGCAATTCTTTAAAAATTATGTTTTAAAGATCTTTCGCCTCGTTTAAAAAATTATTAAGATCATCAGATTGTTTCTTTGTCGTAAAATTTGTTTGGGTGTTAATCGCGCGGTGAGAGTAGTTACTCTTAACCATGTCAGCATATGTATCGTGTTGATTCGTAAACGTATTAATAGCGCCTTGTACTACCGCTCTATTTTTGATCGCAACATGCCTTGCGCCTTGTGATGATATTTCTCGTTTTTCTTTATATTTTAGATATAATGGGAAGCCATGAAAATTTGCCGCGTGCCCTTGTGCTGTTGCTTAGAATTACTTGAATTTGTTTTGGCTTATGTGATTGGATCGAGAATGCTTTCCCAAAGTGTTTCTGGTTCTGTATGCTAATTTATTAAATATATATCTATCTTAAAACCTTATTGCTTTCGACTCATAATTGGTTTTTATAACTGTGTCCAGCGTTTCAAATTTACAATGTTGGCTTAAAACTATGGTTTCTAAATTTCTTAATAAAACTTTTTTCTGAACTCTATCGCAAGTACAGTTTAACTTAGTGTCTTCAGTTAAGATTCTTGAATTTTGTGAAGTATGTCTATTTTTGAGTCTAAGCTTTTTAATATACAATTATATTCCTTACAGATTAGTTTCACGGCTATTTAAATCAAATATGCTTTTAAAAATTTGGCTTTTGCTTATACAAAACTTCTTTACAGTCACTTAAATCAAACATACGAGAGTATTCGGATGTAATGTTCGAATTCCTTCAATAATTCGTTTGGCTCAATAACTCTTGGGTGTATTATACCAGATTGGGCGAACAAAAGACTGCTTACAATCTGCCCTATTTCTATTTTTAACTGAGTTATTCTAGTTGACCTTAATCTTAATTTCATTGAAATAACTGTTTAGTAAATTTCTTTTCTTTTTTCCCGCATATCCTTCCCTTTATTTTTATTTGCCATTTGACATTGCCACGCAATTTACATACAGAGATTCGGTTACTTATTGTACATCTTTCAACTGAACATTATCTTTTGAAACTTAAACTAGAGAGATGGAAAGAATTAATGACTCTGCAGGGAACTACGAAAAAAAAAAACTTAAGTGCAGGTGAAGAAAAAATACTAGGTGGAGTAAAAAGTATCCTCCTTGACCGCCAAAATACGCTGCTACTGCAAAAAAGGTTATGGTGCCTTGAAGTCCGTTCATATTTAGGCAGGCATGCCAAATTTCAGTGCGATATTGTCTTTAGTTTTGTTTTGACACTGAGCGCACACGCCATATTTTGGGCAATATTTTGCATATGAAAAAGTTATCCTGCCACTGGGTGCCGCGCATACTCATTCTTGATCAAAACACGAAAGCGAGAGCACTTCGAAAGAGTGTTTGGACTTACTTAGTGCGGACTTTTGGCATCGATTTCTAACTGTTGAACACCAGAGAACAGAATGAGTGCCCGGCAATGGACTGAAGCCGGTACGAGCGGCCGAGGGAGGCTCGATAGGTAGGAAAGGTTATGGCCTCGGTTTTCTGGGATTGTCATGGCATACTCTTCTAGGACTACCTCGAAAAAGGAAAAACCATCAACAGCGAGTATTACGTTGCATTATTCGAGCGATTGAAAGCCGAAATCGCTGCAAAACGAAAAAAAAACATTTGTTTTTGCAAGACAATACACCGGCGCACAAGAGCATCGCAACCATGGCTAAAATCAATGACTTACGGCTCCAATTGCCGTCGCATCCACCGTATTCACCCGATTTGGCTCCTTCGGACTATTATCTCTTCCCAAACCTTAAAAGATGGCTCATCAATAAAAAAATTAAGCCCACGGTAGGAAATCATCGACGCCACGGAGAAGTATTATGCAGATCTTCCGGAAAATTAATTTTCGGATCTAATCAAGAAGTTGGAAAATCGCTAGAATAAGTGTATCAATCTAAAAGGGAACTATATTGAATAAAATAAAAAAATACATTTAAATTTTTTTTTTCATTCCCAAGGAGGTTACTTTTCACCCCAGCTAGTATATACCATATATAAATAAATAAATAAATAAATAAATATATATATTATTATATATTATTATATTAAATTATATTATATTATTTATTTATAAATAAATAAATAAATTTTTTATTTAAATAAATAAATAAATAGGTAAACAAATAAATAAATAGATAAATAAATAAATGAAAAAGTAATTAATTTAATTATAAAACGATAAATGTATGGTACATCACAGTTGATTTAAAAATATGATAACAATAAAAATAAATAAATAAATAAGTAAAATAAACAGTTAAATAAATATGTACATTGATATTGGTTAAAAAATTATTTGCGTTATAAGAGGGTTATCTAAAAAAACACACTTTTGCAAAAATTTGCTCGTCAACTTAGTGATTCTGTCGGAGATCAATTCAACATTCGATCGGAGATGAAGATCAGAAGTAGAATAAAAATAGAAGAATAATAATGGATATTAGCAATTATTTTATTTGACATGTTGCACGATCTCCCATAATTGGCACCCATACAGTATTGATTGAAATACTGCTTTATAAATGATTATTTTGCTAGAACTGCTAAGCATTGTAAGTTATGTAAATTATTCATCTAGATGAATACCCAGATGCTTTATACTTGATTTCCACGTTATACTCACCCCAGACACATTAAGCGTATCATTAGCAAGATAGCAATTCCCTCTTTTTCGACTGAAAAAAGATTGATTGCACTTTTTCGGGATTAATTTTTATTTTCCACTTATTAAAATAATTTACAGATATTCTAATTGCATTTTGCAGATTAGTCTTAATATTGAGACTAAATAGCTGCTTCACATGCAGGAAGCCTTTGAAGTCAGAGATGAAAATATTGTAAGGCACTCTGCCAAGAACAGAGCCCTGGTGTACTTCTTCGTGAAAGGAGAATAGAGATGATGTTTTACCACAGAAGAAGACTTTAAAACGTACACACAGACGTACAGGACACTCTTTATAGCTTTCACAAGATACGGGGGAAAATCGAAATCAATCATTTTAAAAACAGATCCCATTGCGCCAAACGGAGTCTAAAGCTTTCTTAATAACCAGCAAAACTAAACCCGTAGATTTGCCTAAGGCAAGGTTTCTCTTGGCATGCTGATATATTCTGAGCGCTTGGTGAGATGTGTTGTGGTGACTCCTGAACCCAAATGTCTCATCAGGGAGGATAAACCTCTCATTAATAAATCTCATACATTTATTCTTAATAATCTTTTCGAAAACTTTGCTAGGACAACTGAGTAGACTTATCGGCCTGTGACTATCAGAATTCTGAATTTGCTTTCCAGCCTTCAAAACAGGTACCACTTTCGCAATTTTTTGGATATTCGGGAAGTATTGCAGTTTCAAACATGGGTTCGGCAGAAAATTTAGAAATTGTATCCCTGATTTAGGAAGTTGCTTGAGATATACGTTTTTAATACTATTAAAACCATAAAATTTCCTCAATCGCAGACTTTTCCAGACTTCCTCGATTTTCATTCGAGATGTATAATCGTCTGGGGTTGGGACACAACTTTGGGAATAAAGCCTATTACAGGCTTCATTTACTACAGAATTAGTGACTGTTTTACCGAGGTGCTGAGAAACAGCGTGGTTTCTTATAAATGTTAAGGCAAAAATGTTGGCTTTGTCAAAATCAAAATGGAAAACATTACCTGAGCTATGCAGACTAGGAATTCTCTCTTTAACGAATTTCTGATTTGTATGTAGCATATATAAAAACAGTATCCGGAATCTTGGGGAAGAAATTAGTTCTAACAAATTTGGAGACACTCGAGTCTATGGAACTATTGATATGCTCCGAAAAAACTGTTATGAGATTATCAATGTCTTCTGCGGTAACATTTTCTAAGTCTGTTGGAATCTTTCTGAGTTTCGATTTTAATTCTGATCGAAATTGTTCCAAGTTTGCATGCTTAAAGCATAGATAATATTGCATTGTTTCTTTACCCGATTTAAGAATTTTACAAGAGACTGGGTTATGGTCAGAACTTAGTTCGTTTAACGCAACCGGTTGAGAGAGTAAATTCGGTGAACTTGTAATAAAAATGTCAAGCGTAGATGGGGGACCTCTCGAACCAGCCGGAATATATGTAAGACTAGACGGAAACAATACAGTAAATGGAAACAAATTGGACAAACCAGACAATAAGTAGCATACGCATTTGTTCTATTGCAACCCCAATCCCTATGTGTACATTTTAAGTCCCCTTTAATTAAATAGTCATCATTTATTGGTTAAAACTTCCTTAAATCGGCGTTCAGATATTGTATGTTTTTAGTAGATATGTTACTACCGGGAAAATAAACACAAAATAGTTTTATTGCCCTACCAATATTCAACTTTACCACTATACCTAGATTTTCTACGTAGCGAGTATGAACAACTGGTAAGAGAGAATGTTGAATTGATTCCCGATTTAGAATACCAACGCTTCCTCCTCTTCTGTTATTTCGATCTACACGGTAGCATGGTAGAAATCCGCAGTGAAAAGCTGAATATTTGATTTTAACCATGTCTCGGTTATGAGGGCGATATCAACATTCTGATAAATTTAAGATTTCAGCATGTTCAGCATGTTTTTTCTTAATGCCCTTAGCACTCCACGTTATAATATTTATATAGTTAACTGACATATTACTTATCAAAAGAGTACAAAAACTTAAAACAACATTAAATTGTTCTTTCTTAGATTTGCATGAACCTAGCTTTGTGATTATTTCTATAGCAAGTGAACTTCGCTCCTCAATCGTAAATAAATCTCCACTGGGATTATATATGTTGTTATTGTTGCTTGATGGCACGTCAACTGGTATTTCCTATGCATTTGGTCTTGAAGAATTGATGCTCTCTATCATATACGCTCCAGTGCACTTCCTTGAGGTACGGCAGGGAAATCATTCACTGATATATACAAAGTTAATGGTGTTGTTGGTGTCAGTTAAAACAGTACTAAGCTTTGAATGAAAATGTGATTGAGAACCATTGGTTTTAGCTTTAGTTTTCGCTCTTATTTTCAAATAGCGGTTGCATCTCAGGCATGTGTCCGTGGATTTGTGTTTCTCACAAATTGAAATATTTCAATATATAAATATTGAACGTATATTTTTTTTTTTTGAGGTCAAACATTTTGTGGATTCTTTTCAAATAAAACAATGTAAAAATGTCTGAATAATGATAGTATTTTTAGTATAATCTTAGAAAAAATTTTTACTTCTCTGCCGCGATTGATTAATTCATTTTTCAACTCATTGACATCAAGTTCACCTAAGCCAAACAAGATAACCTTGAAAGCTTTTTCACCTTTGAGGTCGTGGGAGAAGAATTGACAGTTTTCTTCTTTTAATTTATTCAGCACGATATTGTAGGAATTTTTTGTCTCGACATGATGTTAATACCGGTAGAGATTTTTTTAATTGACTTAAGATTTAAAAACTTAACATTTAAGTTTTTCATTAGATTATGGAAATAGTTTTGCTGGTGGTGGAACATAAACTTTTCGTATTGGGAATGTGGGAACACAATTTCGTCAATTTCCTCACTGTCATTATTACTATCGGGTAAACATTAGAGCGGACTCTAGTAGTTTGCCCTTGGGTCTTTTTTTCGCAAGGTTTAAGCTTTCCCCACGGATCTTGCGAGTTTATAAATGTTAATACAAAAAAAAAAAAAAACAGAATAAAAAAAAACAGGAAAAGAAATAACAACGATAGGAGAACACGGGTACGCTTACAAAAGCTCCAGGTTGACTGCATCATCGCTATCCAAAGTTCAAAAACCCTTGCTGACTATGTTCATTAGTCCCCTATAACTTTTTTTACCTAGTATATTGTATACTATCTATATTTTATGACCTTTATGAACTTTTCACGCTACTTCTTGCTATGTCTTACAGTTATTTAATGGGTTAGCTCAATCTTGAGACCGTAAAAATAGGCTTTTTTGTTGTTTTTTTAAACAAAAATATAAAATAAATTGAGTTTATAAAGGTAGACTTTTATTGTACAAATTAAACAATTAAAAATTAGGGTTATTAAAAAAAAAAATTATTCGGTAATATCTTCTGCCTTCTGGCTAACTTAAAACTAACTTACAAAATGGATTTATAACTTTAACCTAGGTGCATGCCCATGCAGCCAGATGCCAGGTCATCTTGCTGTCGATGTCTCACTTGTCCGTGGGAAGAGAATTCGTTGCAGTCGATCACACTTGAAGCTGATGTTGGTGCTCGTGGGAACTGTATCATGCGTTCGGCGCATGATGGAATGTTTTTGATGCATTGGGCGCATGATGGAATGTTGCTGACGTTAACTCAAATTTTAACTCGGCCCTTAAATTCGAACGTCCTCGTGAGATGTTGTTTATGCCACGAGATGAGGGATGTCTTGAAGGCCTATGGTTGTTGGCATGGCCTGCTGATGTAAGTACATTTGTCCTTGATCGTACCTTTATTTCTTATCATTTTGTATGAGAAGGTGGAGGTAGCCAAGACTGTAACTATTAAGATGATGTTCACAGATAAGTTGAGGTTATGTTTCGTTTCAAGTAGCTTGATTTCTTTAGTGCGATTGACGTAGAGCTCTTTAATCATTTCGAGAGACAGTACCTCCTCTATTGATATTTGTAGTATTGCCGGTAAGGGTTGATGACTTGTGATTTCTTTGGACATAATTGTTCTTCCCCTGAGTTCAACGGTGGTGTTGAAGTATTTGATAATGAACGTACCTTTGAGAATGACAGTATCGTTATTGATGAGAACTGGGCTATTGAATTGGTTAAGGAGCAAGCTTCCTGGTGCTATTTCCTCTACATCTGGGACGTGTTCGTTATTGATGATGGAACAAGATGCTTTTTGGTTTTTTATAAGCATTGGGATGAATGATGAATTTCCCACACTAACAATTTTATTTTTATTACAAATTGAAAGACTATTATATATTTTACATGGGTTTGTATTACCGTAAACTTCTTTATTACATTTTAGTATCGAATCATATTAAGTTTTATTTATTATTTTTTTTAATTTAACAGGTCTTAATAGTGATAGATTACATTACATTTACATTACATAGAAATATATATTAAATCTTTATCATTTGACGCAATTCTTATTTCAGCGAATTCTAGCGCTTCATCTACGTTAATGTATGGAATATTCTCTACTTTTAAAATTGTTTCGGTTGTTTATTTCCGTATTTGATAAGGCTTAGAATATGTTTATTGGTAATGGATGTCTTTAACGTAGCTTCTAAGTTGTTTAGTGTTTTCTCGTAAGTTTCAATGTCGAACAAATGTATGATCGTGAATGATCCGCTTTGCAATTTTGCACGGCCCGTATTGATTTTTATTAGCAGAGAACTTGAGTTATCCCAAGATTTGTGCCTCGCCATTGCACAGTAGTAACAGTATCCTATTAGGAAATATAATTTTTTATAAGATTTTTGTGAATGATTCTGCCTGATTGAGTTATAACTGTTGTATTGTTATTTGGGATTTAACTTATTTCCTATTCTTTTATTGTTTTCAAGGTATATAATTTTTCCAATAGAATATGTTTTTAGACGGGTTTTCTTTGCGTTATAGTATTTTAAATCTGCTTGTTGTTTGTCGCGTAATTTATTGATATTTTCCTGTCTTACTCGTTCAAGTTGCTCTGGAATGTTTAGTAGCTGTCTACCGAAAAATGTTTCTATGGGTTTTTTGCCTGTAGTTGAATGAATAGATCGAATGTATTCATAAATGGATCGATCTAGTGATTCCGAGAATGTATTATGAATATTATAGTATCTGTCTTAAAGCAGCGAATTAGTTCTGAAAGTGTTGAGTGAAATCTCTCCACTTGACCGTTAACAGAGGTGTAGGGAGGTGCTTGGAAAACTTGAATGTTGAACATATTCTCTAGCGTGAATATTATAGAATTAGAAACCAACAATTTTTCTTTATCCATGACTATTGTTTGAGGTACTCCAAAAGAAAATATCTTCTAAGGCTTTTGATTTCAGTGTTTTGGCTAGGGCATACTTGGAAAACTTGTCAATTGCAGTTAGGATTATTTTTTTTATCAGTAAAATAAATGTCAACATGTATTATCTGGTCGGGATATTCAGAAATAGGAGTGGGTTGTAGTTCGGATTTGTTCGCGTTCCTATCGTACTTATATTCTTTACAAATTTTACATTGTTTCGTGTTTTTTTCTATTTTGGATTTCATATGGGGAAAGTAAAAATTTTGAATAATCTGGGTCTCGTTCTTGCAGGAATTTCGATGAGCTCTGTTATGTTCTTTTATAATCTCTTCGTCCTGTCGATTCTGGTCTGTTAGGTCAGTGACTATTTTTTTAGCAAAACGAATTTTATATTGCCTGAAATGCTTTTTGTATAGTTCTTGTACCATGCCTAAAACTCTCTCCTCCGTTTTGAGTCCATTTGTAAATGAAGAATTTAAATATTTTTTAAAGATATCTATCAAATTTCTCTTTGGAGTACTCTGGTTCTACAATAGTATGTCTGTGATAGGTGGGAAAGATAATCTGAAACTCATGTGCGGGAATTCCTCCAATGAGAAGGAAAATCTGGTTTTTAAAAACGTTTATGGGTATGTCTACAATTTGTACGAGATCGTGGCCAGAACTTTCGTCGCTATGTTGGGTTGCTGTGAGGGAATTTATTTGACTATTCTTAGGTGGTCTTGATAGTGCGTCAGCAACAACATTGGACTTTCCAGGCTTGTAATTAAGCTCGTAGTTATACTCCTCGAGTATTGCCTTCCAATTTTTCATCTTATTTTTGGTATTTTTCCTGCTTAGAGCATAAGTCAAGGGTTGATGGTAGGTGAATAATTTTAGCTTGGTAGGATCGTACAGGTAGTTTCTTAGTGAATTAAGAGCCCATACTAATATATAGCCAACATTTTTTTCCCATTAGCAGCGTGGTGTTCTTCCGCTTTTCTAAGAGTTCTAGAAATAAAATAATTGGCTTATTGTCAGGAAAAAGTCGGGAAAGGTAAGGATAATGTCTTCAGAAACCAGTAAATTTTTGAGCTTATTAAATGCTTTCATTCCTGCATTTGTCAAGTGAATAACTTTTTTATTGGAGGCCCTTTTGGACACATTACCATCCTCCCCTCGTAAAAGAGCTGTAAAAGGTTTTGACAGCTTTGCATAATCTTTAATAAATCTGCGATAAAATCCCAATAGACCAAGAAATGATCACAAATCTCTCAAAGTTCGTGGATATGGGAACTTGGAGATAGCTTCCACTTTAGCTGGATTGGCTTTTATACCATTTGGAGATACAATAAATCCCAGGAACTCGACTTCTGGCTTCAAAAATTCGCATTTATCCAATTGTACTCTAAGGTTGGCTTGCTGGAAAGTTTCGAAAATAGTTTTCAAATTTTGAAAGTGTCGTTCGACATCCTCACTATTGTGTTCAGTGCCATCGATATGGACATAACAGATCTTACCGATGTGTTCTCGTAAGATATCGTCCAGGGCCCTCTGAAAAATATATGGTTCGTTTTACAAATTGGTACTTCCCATTATTGTCAGAGAATGAGGTCTGCTTGATATCGCCCTCGTGTAGAGGTATTTGGTGAAAACCAATTTTTAAGTCGATCACCGAAAAATATTTATTATTTCCCAAATGCGCTAATAATTCATTAGTTTCAGGAATCTGATAACGCTCTGGTATTGTTATCATATTGGGTTTCCTGTAATCAATCACCATACGGTACTCCTTCCTACCTGAAGCATCCATTTTTTTTTGGCACAATTCATACTGGGGAAATGTACGGTGAACATGAAGGTCGAATGGTTCCATCATTTAATAACTGATAGATTTGTTTATCAATTTCCTCTTTTAGCGCTATGGGATATTAATATAAACAGGGTCTTCGGTTATTGTGCGAATTCTGCCCTTAACTTTGGTAGTAAATAAGTAAGTAAGTAAGTTTCTCATTTGGTTAGCCGAAAAGCTTAGAACAATTTATGGTCATTAGTTGGTCTCGCTGTTCTTGTGTCATGTGCTGGGTTCTGATATTTACATTATGGATGGATTCGGATATTTGTTGTTTCAACTTAATTTTATTATATTGTTTATATTCATGTAATTTTGTTTAGCATAGATGACGGCCGACAGATGTTTAAGACTGTCATTGGCAAGAAATGCATGAAATGTAAAAGAAAAAATTTAATATTAGTGCCAGGATCAAAGAGATTTATTATAGTATAGTGGGTGATTTCTATGTTACCACAGACTGAATTTTAATGGAATTTTTTCTGATTTGGTATAGGGTTTCGAACTAGATTTAGTTGGATGTAATTTTTACTTAAACCGGTATCTATAAGGAATTTAAGGATGTTATTACTTTTCATCCTTGTGACGAATTCGTTAGCCTAAAAAATTTAGGTCAACAAAGTCAGTAAATATTTTTGTCGATTGTACCTTGTATTGCTGGTCTATCTGTTCATTAAACTGTTGATCACTTCTCATCTGATTTAGGTCAACAAAGTCAGTAAATGTCTCTGTCGATTGTACGTTGTTTTGCTGGTCTATCAGTTCATTAAAATTTTGATCACTTCTAATCTGATTGGTCATGCCTGAAATCATTGCGTTGTTATACCTAACTTCTTGAGATTACATAGGAGTAAAATTATTTTGGGGGTCCACTCCGTAAGCTTCCAGATGAAAATTCCTTTGGGGATCGTTAGGATTCGGGTATTGTTGTAAAGGAGCCATAGGTTGATTCTGGGGGTCCATTCCAGAAGTTTCCAAATGAAAGTTTCTTTGGAGCTTGTTAGGATTCGGATATTGTTGCGATGGAGATTTTTCATCGCTGGTTGGTTCATGTTAACGTTATGCGTACGAATGGGCTAGCATCCATAGGTTCAGGCATTCGAAAATATTGGTTCGGCGAAAAATTGTTGGGTGGTTAAGGATATCTTTGGGATTAATGTGGATTTATTTGGAAATTTGGTTGTTGGGTGAAGTGATGGTGGTGGCTTGGAGCGTGAATTTGTCATTTGTATGTTTGAAAACGTTGCCCCTGGGTGTTTGGAAATTTTTCAAAATGCGGGCGCTGTGAAAAGTAAAGCGGAGAATGCGATGAATGTGGTACATATGCTAATTACGGATAGAATAGGTGCTGGTCTTGGCCGTTCCGTGTAGGAATTGGTGGAATTGGTTGTGGTCTTCTAATTTGGCCGGTACTACGATGAACGTAATTGGCTCTGAAATGTTAATTCTCAAATTTTAAACAGAGATCAAGAGCTGTATTAAGGTCTGCTGGTTCCCTTATACCTAGGAGCCTAGGCAGGTCACCTCCCAGACCTCTAATAAGGTTATCTAAAGCCTGGTGTAATGCATCAGACGACAAATCCATACTCGAAATTTTGTTCATTATAAATGATAGATGGTTTTAAACCGACTGATAGTTACTGTCAACCGTGTTGTTGCAGTGAACGAGGGTCGTCATTTGGTACTCCAAAGTTCCCAGATCACGCCTATCGGCATAATGAAGCGTTAAGCACTTGGAAATAGACTCCCAATTCACTGGGGTGTTGTAAGATTCCAGGACTGCATCCACATTGTATAATATTAAGAATACCAAAGTGTTTTGGTGTTCCCTTAAATTGGTCATAGATGTTAAGAATTTTATCGATGCTATTACGTCAGGAACTGAATTCGCCAGGAGCTCCGGAGAAATCCCTAAAACACCTCACGACGTCTGGTATTTCATCCAGATTACTAAGGTTCGCACGAAGGTAATCCTGAATGGTCTCATCAGTTCCTCTATGAAACTGATTATTAAGATTTATCATTGATTGCACTACATTCTTACATTCGTTAATGCAGAAGCGACTTGCAGTGCCTGTGCTTAACGCTTCTAATTCTGGAGTAGCATTAACGGTTAGACCCGGATTTGAAACTGATGGGGTCGGATTCTCGGTGGTTAACACCGGTGGGGGTAAAACTGGATCGGGCATTACGGCAGGACGTTTAGACATTAGGACGCGATATTAAAACGTTAAAGAATTATAAAAGGAGACAGGATATGCAAAATATTTTTCTTACTTAATGCTATTACTTCTAATTATTATTTTTCAATATTTTTTTCAATTAAATGGATGCAAAATTTTTTTCTTACTTAATGCTTTCACTTCTAATTTTCATATTTCAAAATTCTTTGAATTGAATATATTCAAGCAAAATATTTTTCTTGCTTAATGCTATAACTTTTAATTATTATTTTTCAAAATTATTTTAATTTAATATTTTTCTTACTTAATGCTATCACTTCTAATTATTATTTTTCAAAATTCTTTCAATTACTTAATGCTATCACTTCTAATTATTATTTTTCAATATTTTTTTCAATTAAATGGATGCAAAATTTTTTTCTTACTTAATGCTATCTTTTTCTTAATGTTTTAATTAAAATATTTCTTAAAGCTAGCTTACATTAGGAGGGTCCAACGCTGGTGAAGGGGCTTCATTCCTTTTTACCTCTGGTTACTAGGGAGCTTTTCTCAACACTCCCTCATTGGCAGCAGAATCTACAGATGCTGCTTTTGTCCGAGACCCAGGTACCTTCACCACACACTTAGTAAAATCGTTTTTACGGGAGTTCACACAGTTCAAAGTCTAATTAAAAAATGAACGTGTAAGATTTTAGCACTATACTCGCGGCGAGCTATTTTTTTAAGTTGACTTATGCTTAAGTTTTTCGCGAAAGACGATTTAATTACTTTCCGTGATATGGTGAATCTTCCTGGGCCCCACGTTGGGAGCCAATTAAACAATTAAAAATTAGAATTATTTAAAAAAAAAAATTATTTTTTAATACTTTCTGCCTTCACGGCTAACTTAGAACTAACTTACAAAATGGATTTATAACTTAAACCTAGGTGCATGCCATGCAGCTAGATGCCAGGTCATCAGCGGATGTCCGTTGATAGCTCAGGTGTCTCCTTGGTGTCGATGTCTCACCTGTCCGTGGGAAGAGAATTCGTTGCAGTCGATCACGCTGGAAGCTGATATTGCTGCTCGTGGGAAATATATCATGCGTTCGGCGCATGATGGAATGTTTTTGATGCATTGGGCGCATGGTGGAATGTTGTTGAAGTTAACTAAAATGTTTTTGGTGTTAACTTACATATGGTATGATAAACTGTTAAGCATCAATTTTATATAATAATTTATTTAATAATGGCGGCTCTGTGCAGCATTTCTCAGATGAACTCTCTTTTTTGAAATAGACAACGGCCGTACCAAGAGCTCCTGTAAATTTTGAATTATGATAAATTTGTTTTATTGTACATAGCAGCTAGAGAAGTAAGTAGGATTTTTTTGATAAATTAATTTTTGGCCGAATGGCGCATTTCCAATATCAAATTTGAAAAATTCACAGAAAAATTCCTACGCACTTATTGAGACAATATATTTGTAAATATCTAGTTAAAATTTGAAGTGAATTCGTTAAAAGTTTTTCAAGTGATGGGTACGGCTAACTTGAAAAATGCTGTTATGAGGTAAACACGTTTGAAATTTTAAGTTATAGAAAATCATACCTGGCGGCCTTATACTATACTTCGAGATATTCTCCGGCCATAATCTTTTGCGATATCACTTTTTGGGCTCTAAGGGACCATTGAAAGCAATAAAGAATTGATTTTTTTAAATCCTAGATTGGCCTAATCCCTTAAATGTATCAAACAAGCTTCATTTAATGCATTAATTAATTCCGTGATAGTTGTAATACGTTTTATCTCGAAAATTTTACAAAATTCCTCAAACAATGTATTTCAAAATTCCAATCCGTTATCAGTTAAGATTATTTTTGGGGGTTCAAAGTTTAAAACCCATTCATTAGAGATGTCTCTCGCCAATGTTTCCATAGATTTGTCTTTTTATTATTGTATTAATATTATCATTATTGTTATATTATTATTATTATTATATTATTATTATTATTATATTATTATTATTATTTTAATATTGGGTATATATATTAATTCGTGCGGTTTTTTTCCAAAATTTTAACGTTTCTTTAAGAAAAACATGTGCAATAGTATTATTCAAAGTATTGCCCATCTGAAGCTATGACTTTTTCTCAAATTTCTGTGAATTTGTGGATCCCGTCCCGAAAGAACTGCGCCGGCTTGGCAGCCAAGAATGAATCAAGCCAATTTTTCATATTCTGCTCTGATGTTAACCGTATTTCAATGAGGGCGTTCTGCATCGACCGGAACAAATGGTAGTCAGAAGGGGCAAGGTCTGGGCTATAAGGCGGGTGGGGTAATCCACTGTTTTTCAAATAGTTCTTAACCAAAATAGCAACAGCGTTGTCATGATGGAAAATTATTGCCTCGTATCTGGTCGCATTTTCCGGACGTTTTTCGGCTACTGCTCTCTTCAAACGGATTAGCAGCCTATAATACAGCACACCCATCTAATCTCACCAAATACAGAGCATTACCTTCGCGCCATGGATATTCGGCTTTGCCGTTGATTTGGCTGGTTGGCCGGGTTTCACATATGATTTTTCATCACCAGTAACAATCCGATGCAAATATGACTTGCTTTTGTGGCGTTCCAGCAGCATTTCGGACATGCAAAGCCGCCTTTCGACGTCTCGATGCTTGAGTTCATGTGGAACCCGATTTCCTTGCTTTTGAATATATGCAGCTGCTTTTAAACGTTTTGAAATGACTGCTTGAGTGACACCCAAGGATTGGTCACAATCTTCATAGAATAATGCTTCCAGTTCTTCATCTTCAAACTTTTTTGGCTGCCCAGGACGTTCATCGTCTTCCAAGCCAAAATCAAGACTTTTGAATCGTGCAAATCACTTTTGGCACGTTCGCTTAGCTAGCGCATGTTCACCATAAACTTCCACCAAAATACGATGATTTTCGGCAGCAGTTTCCTTCATATTAAAGTAATGAAGAAGAACTCCCAGCAAAAACACTTTTTCAGGCACAAATTTCGACATATTTGAGTAAATTATTGTTGTTTACGCTTCAAATGAATGACATATACTGAAATGACGTGCAATGACAGTAGCTTTCCAACGCATTTTTCAATGGAATAATACAAGTTACGCCATCTCTTAGCAAAACGAAATTATTTATATTATATAAAATTTTCACTTGCATATAATTAGCAGCATCTTTTTCGGAACAGTAGCACTCAACTTCCCAATAGCTTTTTTTCTGTATGGCCTCCTAGAAGTCCATTATGATTTTCCCTGATAATGAAGTTACATTCGTGTATACCAGTTATTTCTTTGCGCAAATAATGTTCATAATTTTCTTCCTCTGTTTATTCTAATGAACTATCTCTACTTACTCACTTTACTATTTCTGCTTCAATATCAGGACCAACCGAGTTTTTTTTTATCATATCAAGCACCATTTCGTTTATTATTTGATCCACTTCATCAAAATTTTCTGCTTCCGAATTATTATTTTCCCTCGTCATTTGGAACCCTTCCTTATGCATCATCCTAACATTTCTGAAAAGCACGCCCGCAATCACATTCTCAAATTCTTCTTGTATCTTAACTAAAGCTCTAACTGATGAACGGCTTTGCCCATATATGACTAAGTCATCAAGGTAAGCAAAACATTTGATGCCTTATAACTCAGCACAACCCAGCACAGTCATTATACGCTAAAAACATGCCTGAGCATTTTTCAGGCCGAAGAGTATACTCAAACTATAGTGTGTTAAACGTAGTTTTCTGAGTACCTTCTTCCTCGACTGGGATTTAATGGAATCCTGAAGCTTGCGATAATTTATCACGAACCTCCACTTCTTTCTTCCGTTGGCATCTACCTTCCTTGGAAACATCTAAAGAAATCCATGGTAAACTGCTCTTTCTGATGGATCCATCCTGTTCGTTTTGATTGCGCACTTTCTCTTCGTATACTTTTTCATATTGGCATGTTTTGGTGAACACTGGTTGCGCTCTTTCAAATGTCCTAATTTGATGTCTTGCCGGGTTGGTTTTGGTTAGTGAGTCTTTTATGCTAAATACGAGTACGTCACTGTAGTCCCTTATCACTGTTATCTGATTTCAAAATTTTCTAAATTCATTCCTAGTGGCCGGATTTGACTAATGTTGAAATCTACTTCCGTTATTAATAATTGTAGTAAGACACTTATCATTTTTATTTTTAAATATGCATTCTAAGACGATTATGCCTTCCTTAATCTGTTGTATTGAAACGACTTTGTTCTCATTAAGTTCCACGCCGTTTTCAATGTCTATTTCTTTCGGTGCTTCGGTAATAAACTAATGTTCTCTGTCATTTTTCATATGAATTCTTGCAATTCACTTCCCAGCCCCTTAAACGGATTTTTTTTTTTCATATCTACTTCACGTTTAAATACGTGCTTAGCACAGGTAAGTGATATCTTAGCTCAAGTATCGATGATCATTCTTTTTATTTTGTTTCAGGTAAAACGTTTACGTGTGAAATTTCCGAATTACCGATCTGATTTAATACAAGTATAGTTAAATTCTAATATCAGATTCGTTTTTAAATTCTATTAAACTTACCTTTAAATTTGTTGCCTGACTATCTGAATTTATTCCTTTTTGATTTGCCTTTCCACGATCTCTTTTCGGCAACCGACAATTTCTAGCAATATGCCCTAGTTTACCGAAATTGTAGCACTTTACTTCTGCTTAATTTACTCTAGCTAAATTTTTATTGAGTAGTCCCTGATCGTATTTGATTTGTATAAATTTTACTGTTGCTCTTCCTCTTGGCAGCCTGCTTAGCTAATATTTTTAACCTTTACGTTACTACATATAAAGCTAGTATTTCTAATATTCTATTCTTTAGCGTCTACCTCATTTTTTATGTACCTTACTTTGCAATAATCTTCTCTCTAAAGTTTCTATTCTTTTCGGCTTTATTCTGCCTAATAGTTATGAGTTTTCTGTGCAGTTGAACATTGCTATGTGATTCTCTAAACACGCGATACCGTTCTTCTTACAACGATTTCCAGTCATTGATTTCTTTGTTCTTTAAAATGTTCGTGATATTGCCACATATCCTTGTTTTAATGAATTTAAAGAAAACTGACATTAAGGCAACTGATTGTAATTCAAGAGCACCTTTGCAAGAATCTACCATATAAAAGAGAAAGTTTCATCACCACTACTATTAAAGGTAGGGATAAAAGATGTTAAAACGCTAGTAAGAACTTCTCTCTATTGGCCTCATTGTTATATATATATATACATAACCGTACCACTGTTAGACATCTGCGAAGAGATGTAGAAGTTCAAATCAGTTACACGTTAAAAGTATTTTACCTGGAAGATTACTTTTTTAACACCATTAAAGAATACTTGGCTTTTCGAAAACTTTCTTAAAATTGATTGCCATATACCTATTCGGTTATGTAATGCATATGTAGTACTTCTACGTGCATTAGAATAAGTCTCGTAACACAAAAAATCTTCATGTTCGCCAACTGCTTTAACCAAATGTTGGTCCAAAACGAGAAAATTTATTTGTATTGAATTGCTCACAACGTCTATTAGCGAATAAGTACGTTTCAGAATTTTTCCTTATTAAGACAACCTTTTTTTTGGTATCCCACCGCTGCCATCAATTTTGTATGCCTGAGCACAATGTCTACGAGTATATATGTATAACAAAAAAAGTGTTATTTAGATATTTTACTAAATTCAAGCTGATTTATGGTATTGAGATTTCTCAACATCAGTATTTCCTTTATCCATGAAAATGCGACCCGAAGTGGAACACTAGTCAACAAATAATTAAAAGACGACACGATTTTGATTACTATTATTATTATTATTATTATTTTATTAGTATCGTACTAAATTCTTAAGCTAATACAGAAGTTGAATTGAGCACTAGCTTCAGAGGCTTTCAGATCTAAATGAATAAATGAAACTACGTAATATAAAATATGAAAATTCTATAGATAAATTCTCATTCTGAAGGAAGTTGTAACCTTCTGTTATATTTTCATGGTTGATTGTATTAAGTTATAAGTAGAATGATTAATTTTCAGGAAAAATCTGAAGATTTGTCATGGAATTTGTCCGAGAATATGTACTATGTCGATTACGTTATATCAGACTGTGCACAGTGGTGGGCTGTTTTTCTTAAGGATGTGTTATTGAGTTTGAATGGTGTGGCCTAGGCGAAGGCGGAAGAAGTTGGGGCTCATTGCCTTAGAGGTGGATGTCGAGATGATGGGAATGGAATGGCTAGTGTTGATCTTAGCGTAACGATTTCGGTGATTTCGCCAATTTAAAAGATGGTGCATTTTAATCTATTGGGTGATCTATTTTTGTAGATCACTCTTTGCGAGTATATCGAAGATGAGAACAGATCGCATTATTGCATTGCATGTGATTTGGAACCCACATAAGCTTTATTTTGTTGGGGTATTTTGTGAGGATATCCCTAATGTGGTTTATAAGTCCAGTTTTGAGGCTTTTGGCGCTGATAGGCTGTCAGTGCATATTTTGGCTTTCCCCCTTAGTTTTGTCATTCCTTTTACTACTTCGAGTAAAGCGTTTTTAAATTGATGCGTTTTCTGGCAAAATTCCAGCTTTTAATAGAGATCCGCTTTCTGATTGATTTATGGTAGATTTCCATCCATTAAATTTAAGTTCACTTATTGCTTCGCAAAAATGTGCCTTGTAAATACCGCTGTCTGTATTGCCTTTTTCATGTTTCTGCCATTATATTTTGTATTCGGGATATTCGATATGCGTTGATACTCCTTCTGGCTGCTTGATGATAAGTCGATTTTAGGAGGTTAAGCGTTATTTTGAAAAATTTTCCATATATGAACAGTCCATAATAATTCCAACTTTGTGGAATTATGACAGTCTCAAGAATCTTATTGTATAAGCGACAAAGCCTTAATTTTGTTGACAGTGATGGATTTTTTAGCTTAGCGTAAGATATACGATCCCTGTTTGGCGTTTTCCCTTTTACTTTAGAGAGGCAGCTGTCCAGTTCCAGATTTGTTATCGCAACTTCAATGTGCCTTGCTGGTATTCAAGCTGTTCGAAAAGTTTTCGTCTTTTGGCTGATTTGACCAAGTGTGGGCAAAGAAATGTTAATCTCTACTGGGCACAAAGAAGAGCCAGCTGGTGTTTCGATGCATTTAATGGAACGTGGAATGGAGTTCCCAATTAGGCAGCGACTTTTATGTCAAATTTTAAACCGATTGGAGTTTGGATCGATTGAGGAAGTGAACTTTTATATCCTTTTGGGGTTGCTAATTTTCATTTCTCTCCGCAATGAAGCATTGGATTATTTATAAGCTATTACGTTTGTAATGGTAGGATGTTTCTTAAAAAGTCTCTAAGTTCTCATTTTTTCGGAATTTGAAGTTTTTACTGTAGGATTCCTCCATGGGACATAATGTTTGGTGCGGGATGGAGCGATTTGGGGTATAGAGATATAAGATGGCGGTGTATGTTTTAAAAAACCAGTAACATAAATTTTAAACTTGTCCCAATTGGCTGCATCAGTTCCAAATTTAAGAGTTAGTTGCGCTTTTGGCTTAGCCATACTTATTGCAACGTTTGTTATAAATAGAAAATGGTCACTGTTGTGAAGATCTTCAAGGATTCTCCAAGAAAATCGCAGATGAAGTTTTGGTTAGCAACAGATGATGTCAATATATGACCCATCATTTAACACAATGGGGTTGGAATTAAGCAAAATAAGGAGGCCCAAAAAACGCTCTAATGGAGTTAATGACAAAAACAAGTAAAACAGGGGTGGAGACTTGATTAAGGATATTTTCGAGGTCGTATTGTGAAAATTGTTGATCAGGTTGGATGTAAAGAAAAACAGTTGTAGATTTGAATTGTAGTTGTAGATATTAGAATTAATATTGAGCCTTGATGAATTTTTCAGCCGTAAAAACATTACAAACTTTTACGAGAAGGTCGCCAGATCGCATTGCTGCAACCTCAAAAATGGCTTTGGAATATATTTCAATCCACGATTTAATTGGAAAGAGAGTGGCTTAAGATTGTCACCTACTACATACCGTGGAAAATTTTCATCATTTGAAGAGATTGTTGGGAGTGATGGGGAGTTGTCATAAATGCATTTGCGTTCTAATTTTATGTTCCGATTTAAGAGAGCATCCGGAGAAAGATAACTAAATCGATTACGATTAGAGGGGTCCCAGCCGCCTCTAGAAAATAAAAGAAAAAAAATTACAGTGTAACACGAAATTACATACGAAATTGAAAAAGAAGTTCGCCTTACCATTTTGTAGTTATAATTTTATTGACATAGCTGAGAGCCAAAACATACTCACTCATCTCCTCCTAACAGATATGTTAAAATCTGATTCATTGGAGAGGGGCCTATCTTCAAACCACACCACAATACCACATTAATAAAATTTAATTTCGTCCGATAAAAAATAAGTGCCAGCAATCTATGATCCGCAAAAGGAGACTGAACTTTACTGTGATGCTAGTAAGTGGATTTGGGGCCGTATTATTATAGCGGCAAGCGGATTGCAAATTCCATTCCGTGTTTTATTTCTCGAAGCGTACTTACCCCCTGAGACTAGGTACCACACATCTCGGAACTCAGTGAAAGACTTGCACATGTCAGACCGTCAGTAACGCTTGAATTATTGTAAATCCATCTTCAATCTTAACAACGAAGAGGACGATTTTGTCTCGAAAATCATAATTAGCGACAAGATGCATTTCCACTTAAGCGATTACGTCAATAAGCAAAATCTCCGTTTCTGGGGCACTAAAACTGCGTGTGATGCACGAAAAGCCATTACATTCATTCAAAGCCACTGTGTGATGCGGCGTTCACGCGGAATGAGTGATTGGGTCGTATGTTTTTGAGGACGCCATCGCCAATGCGGTCACTGTTACTGTTGAATGCTACAGAGCCATGATAAACGACTTCTTACTATCGCAATTAGATGAACGGGGCTTGGTGAACATGTGGTTTCAACAAGACGGTGCAAATGCACACACAGCATGAGCCACAATGTATATTGTGAAGGAAGCGTTTCCCGGTCGCGTTATCTCCTGTTTTGGCGATTTGGCGTGGCCAGCAAGATCGCCTGATTTAACCATCTTAGACTTCTTTCTTTGGGGCTACTTGAAGTCGCAGGCTTATGCCAAAAGGCCTCAGACAATCGTTATCCCTATCATGGAAAATGCCATAAAACGGGCACAAATGCGTATCAACATTGGCAGCCACTTGGCTGATATCCTTTTCCACTTTGCAGAAACAATTGTAAAGGTCCAATTAAAGATTCCATCACTACCTTGTATTATCACATAACTTCTGCTTAATATCACACGTTCAGCTATACAGATTGCCCCTAATTCGACAAGGATAACTTGAGAAAGGATTCTTAGGTATATTCTTAGAAAAAATCGTTGTTCAGTAAGGGGCTATCTCCAATATTGACATCATTTTTCGAGGGTTTAAGAAAAGACTTACTTTGATTTTTTTCTGACCCTAGTCAATGCAAATTACTCTGTTAATAACATTGGTAGTAACTTCGTTTAGGACTTTATTTTGAGAAGAAACTAGCGAAACCCTGCATACTTCGTAGTGTATAAGATAGAAAAAAAATAAAACAATTTACAATTTATAATTCAATCAAAATTAACACTTGTTTATTGTAATGCTCTCTGGTAAACAACGTTTTTTGTTTTGCTATTCGCATTCTCGGTGTAGATATACAAAACCGAAAGTTTTCCTACACGCGAACAGGCAACATACAATTGCCTATGTGAAAAAACTGGATACCCAAAATTCACACCGCAAACTCCTAACGATTGACCTTGAGCTTTATTGATGGTAATAGCAAAGGCCAAACGAATGGGAAATTGAAGACGTTTAAATTCAAATGGCATATCAGAAGGTATCATTGGAATGCGTGGAATGAAAACTTCTTCGCCTTTGAATTTTCCAGTCAAGATAGTTGCATCGATAACATTTGGCATCAGCTTTTTAGCAGCAAGCCTCGTACCATTGCACCAACGTGGTTGATTTAAATTCCATAGCATAATGACCGTGACTCCAGCTTTCAATCGAAGACTATGCTGTGATATTCCTAGCAAATCCAATGAATTCAAAAATTTAGTAGGATAATTCACTACTTCATCTTCGTTGGTAACGGTATCAACAGATTTATACGAAACCAAATCACCAGGAATTTTCGATTGAATAGCAAAATTCAATTAATATCGCTCAACCAAGCATGGCTCTTATAATTTTCCTGAATATTGGACTGCATGAATTGACAAAAATCACCTGACAATGTGATCAATCCAAATTCATCAACGGGCATTGCTCCATTTCCGATTTTTAACAATTGCTCAGTAAACGTAGCTGCAGATGGATCATTCTGTAATTGTATACGTACATTAGTGGTTAGTTTCAAAGTTGATATAGATCTCAAGCAGGCATTGATTTCGTCAGCTGAAGTTGATCTAGGTATATAATGTTTATCTGAAATCACCAGTATAATAATATCAATTCATTTTTTGTGTGCCATGGTACATTCGTCCCAAATAATTATGTCACAACGCTGCAATAATATTGCCGTTCCAGACGTTTTTGAAATATTGCAAGTTGGCGTTTCAATAACTTGTATATTCAATGGCAATTTAAGCACAGAATGTGCAGTTCGACCACCATCTAATAAAGTAGCTGATATGCCAGACGATGCCAATGCCGACGCAATTTTATTTGTAGAACGCAACAACAAAATTAATGAAATCAAAAATGTTTTGCCAGGACTACCTGGTGCATCCAAAAAATAAAAACCACCTGTTCCACTATCAAGAGCTCGAATGATTGTATCATATGCCACCTTTTTTTAACATTCAATTTCGGATGATTCTCCACAACATATTTATTCAATTCGACGCAATCGTATCGCAATTCAATTTGCAACTCCGGCTAGAAAATATCATGCATAGAACGATTAGGTGATGTCAGTCCCAACTGTGCTAATGCTTTATTACAAATGGCCAAACACAAATCTTCAATCATAATCAATGAATCATTGTAAATTTCTGGTGTATAGTTCAACATTGGATCAAAAGTCAATCGACGAACTCGATCCAATATATCTTCCGATAAATAGTTTCGATACTTTGTCCATTAATGCAATAGATTAGACGTAGCCAAAATAATTGCAAACAAAGACCGTATTTGATTTGGACGAGCACTTACGCATGCACCAGCAAGAGCTTCATCCCAATGCACTTCATTTTCCAACAAATTTAATTTTTGGCAAGCTTCTCGGTTCGAAGCACATAATACTCCATCAAATATTTCTAAATCAGAAAACGATTTAGGTCCCCAAATATTAACCAATAACAACCGCAAATAAAAACACATTCTGGAAAACACATTCGAATAACCATCAACAGGACTTCCTTGCTTACGTCTCTCAAACTCTCTTTTTGTTCCAAGTAAAATATGTTGGTACTTTAGCATACAATAACGTTCTAGCAAAAGTATGAACTGCACACAATTTAAAAAAAGCAATCAACGTCGTATTTGCTGGTGAAAGTGCTCTATCAGCAGCATTTGCAATTGTAAAGTACACACGTTGGCCATTTTCAAGATGTACAGCAATATGAAGAACTGTTGGATGTCTTTCATGTATATAAAATGAAAATATATGCCAAATGCTTCGTGCAATTTGATATTGAAACACTTCATCATTTCTATTCGGATCAGCAGCTCCGAACACTGCCATATCACTGCCTTTGTTGACGTATTTGCAAATATACTTAATCGATTTAACAGAATTACAGTATTCAACGTTGATATGCGCTTTGAATACCTTCGATAGCAATGGATTGTACGGTACAATCCAACGATTATCGACTTCACCATCTTGACCTTGTACTTTGATGGTAATACATCGACCATTGTCTTCAACAGATCACCGACGATACAACGGATAGCCATCAATTCCAGTGACTATCTCCGACACTAAAGCTCTTGGTTATCGTTTAGTACACTTTCTATTAACCATACATGGATCATATTCTGCACAACAACATTATACAATTCCGGATCAACAGCTGGATCAGGAATTTCTGCATAAATCACAGCATCCACTTGATCTGAAGTGATTTTGTCAACCAACCAAATAAGGATGTGTTCATGCGGCAAACCACACTTTTGCCATTCAACGGAGTACATCCAACATTTGATTTTACCGAAAATTTCGCTTTTCACAATGAAATTCATCAGCACCTTTAACTTTTGGTTAAGCACACGGGCAGTAATATCATGGTGATCGGTTGAATTTTGTCCAATAAACAAATTATCATTCAACTCTGTCCATTTTGGATTGAAAGTGAAAGTAATAAACAAATCCGGACGGCCATAGTGACGAACATACGTCATGGCATCTTGTGCATATTCATGCATGTGTCTCGGACTACCTTGATATGACGATGGCAATATTATCATTTTTCCCAAATCATTGACGTTTCCATCACTGTTTACTGCTGTATCAGAATTTCCTTCTGATTGAACCTGATAAAATTCAACCTCTCCATTTCAATTTTGACATACATGTCAACAACGAACTGATGAAAGAGTTAGCGACAATGTAAAATGTCATTTTGACACACCATAAGTCGATATGAATAATAATTCATTGAACTAACTTTTTTATTAGTTTCGACACCTAAAATGAAAGTCAATAAATTTTTCTTTTAAAATGTAAATATTAAAAATTTGAAAAAATTATTCAAAAAAATATAATTACTTATTGGTAGGAGCATTTCTCATTTTAATATTCAAATGATATCCATCCTATCCACGACTAAACAAAAGTGGATACCTTAATGCGTCGTAGCAAGGATGCGTTTCACAGACTCTCTGCAATTGATTATTTCGACGATGCAAAACAATATCGCGTGAATTGAATTAATCAAATACAATAACTATTGCGGCTTCATCGATGGTCGGTGCATTGAACCGTCCGGTATGTTGTCCTGACGGTGTTTTATCTGCACTTATAACAATTGCATAATCGTCAGATGGCATGCGATGGAAAGCAGTTTGAAATAAATGCACCAATTGATTTTCATCTCCCAACATTGTGATGGATTGCCAACAAAGTATATCTGCAGAAATTGATCGGGAAAAGGCAATAAATAACCAAGTCGATGGTATCCTTGGCCTTGAATCTGTTGAATATCAAAATTTTGAATTGATGGTATACTTGGCCTTGAATCTGTTGAATATCAAAATTTTCACAATCGAATGTGTTACAATCATCAAAATTAACATGTATTGAGTCATCTGCAATATTTACCTTAAAAGTGGGCATAAATTGGTCTCGAACAATGTTTGTTGCCCCGAAAGAAATCATTTGAAAACATGAATTGTAGTTTCGAATGTTTTTCAAAAAATGATTAGATTCGGGCGTTCCACTAATGAGCAATGATCACAATGGCTCTGGTGGTGGATTCAATTCGGGCAATTTCACCTGACCACTTGCACAACACAATCGAGGAGTTTCATGTTTAAATTTGAATGCCTTGCAATGACTGCACACAACAGCTATTAATCCAATTGAAACCATATCAAGAGAAGAATAATTCAGATTTGAATCATACGTAAATGCACCACGCACCAAATTTATTCGTTGTGCAGCTCTTACACGGGCATTACGCTGCCGATTAACCGCATTAACATCAGCTCGTTCATAATCTGTTTGGGCAGCTCTGGCTACTCTTCTAGCTGCAACTTTCTGAGTTGATCGTCCCAAATTTCTATGTGGACGTACCATATTATTGTATTCAAAACGTATTATTTAGAAATCGTTTTATTTTTTTACGCAACACAAACACGAATTTTCACTCAGCAAACGCAAAATAGTTTATGCCAAAGAAATAAACTGGCTGAACTAGCAAAAGCGAAATCAGGAATTGGCGCGCAACCAATGAGAATGAAATAAAACGATCACATTTCTTAAAAAAAAAGTATATTGAAAATGGTCAAATTCCAACTGAGATTATTAGCGTCATACGTTTTTGACAACATTTTTTTTTTATATATTTGTTTATGTTTATATTTATTGTTTATGTTTATGTGTATTAGTTCATGAGATTTCGCAATATTAGTAAGCACTACACGCATACATACATACATAAATCGAAAACCGATACACATAAGCACATAGCACATAGCTTAAAACCTTCTTCGTTTTTGACAACATTTTCTTATATATATAGATACTAGCCTTTATAACTGCTTTAAGTATCTTGTTTGAGTCTTTAGATATTTAATTTCTTAGCCTGTTGCATTTTTCTTGTCCATTCTAGTTTTAACTTTTTTCTAGAGAATGGCTAATAAACACAACATTTTACTATTATTTTCTTATGAATGTAATAATAATAAAAAACATCATCAACAGGTTAACAAGAAAACCCATAGATTTTATGATACTTGAAAAAACCTTCAGCAGGTAAAAAAATATGGTTTTCATCCTACGTTTTTAACAGTAGTTGATAATAAGTGCGGTTTTCCAAGAACTAACAATTTTTCAATATTTTCTTTAATTTGCATAGGTACGCGCAGATGTTTTACCATTACATAAAGAGAGTTCTGTAAATGATATGAAGAATTATAGACCTATATTTCTTCTTTCTTTCAATAAGATCTTTGAGAAGGTTATGAAATAAAAGAATATATAAAATAATTATATAAAATCAAGCTTTTAAGCCAAAAACAATTTGGTTTTCAGCAAATCTACTGAAGATGCCCTTCTAAACTTTTGCTGAAACGTTTTTTCCAACTTGGATTCTTAAATGTTTACTGCTGGGTTATTCATAGTTATATCAAAAGCATTTGATATGGTTGATCATGTGGTTTTATTACAGAAATTACAAAAGACTGGTTTTCGAGGTTTCATGCTCGAATGGATCCGTTCGCATCTCTCAAAAAGATTTCAAAGAATGAAGATTGGAGAAGCGAGGAGTGAAGTACAACTTTCTTAATTTAGGTGCTCCACAAGGTGCAGTTTTGGGACCTATATTATTTCTTATTTATATAAACTTCTCATTTTCTATAAATTTTTAAGTGGAAAACTAACTGCTTTTGCTAATGACGTAGGTTACGTGTATAGATCCAAAAGTTATTTGTAACTCATTTCCAATATTAATTGGGATCTTAGCCTAATACGATAGTGGTTTGCTAATCACTGCCTGCTCATTAGTTCTAAAATTAAAATAATGTTCTTTAGCTTTACAAATCAACACTTTATGAACGCAACGATTAACTATTATCAACGATTAACGATTAACGATGCCAATAGCTCATCATCATATATGGTGCTTTCAGTATTGCGCTCAACTGCAGTGACAATTGTTTTTTAATTGAGAAAGTAACAGAATTAAGGTATTTGGGGCTTTTTTTATTTAAGAAAGATTTGCTTAAATGAGTCTCTTAAAATAATTTACTTCGGAATATTTGGTAAGGAACTTTTGCGAACAAAATACAGCCTTTATTTATCTTACAAAAAAGGGTATTGAGAAAAATTTTAAATAAACATTTTCGTCGTCCCTGTTTTTCATTTTTTTGTGATTTGAAAATTTTGCCAGTTAGACATCTATACTGCTTTAAAGTACTAAAAGTTAATTTTTCTCGAAAACTGGTCAATGCAATTCATTTGTTGTTTCTGTACTGAAATTCTGTACCTCCGCATTCCGTAATTTTTATTTAGTTTCATCGTGCCGTTTGTTCAACACACTCCTGTTATTTATTAGATCAATAACGTATTCTCATGTTTTTGAAAAGCATGTGAAAATTTGGCTCTTTGATTTAAATTATCCCAGCTTAGAATTCTGCTGTTCTAAGATTCTGATTCTGATATAAACGAAAAATTAACAAAATATATCAATTGTAAAAATGAATCTCATATTCCTGTTCTGCTTTATCTGTTGGATTGTTTGTATAATACTTGAATAAAGTAATCTTTCTTTCTCTTTTCTTTCCCACCACCAACATATGTTATGTTTAGTAGAAAAGCCCAATGAGGTGGCACTTAACGCTATTTTCATTACTTACGAGTATGTATAAAAAATATAAAATGTCACAAACTTTATTTCATTCGTCAATACGTTACCTACATTATCTTTGACCTATATTTAATGATATATGTATATAAGTAGTTGTAAAGTGAAATAACGAAATAAATAAATAATAAAAAGAAAGTTTTTCACCCTGTTCCTTAAAAAGTGCTCAGAAAAAGTAAGGTTTGGGGTATTAAGGCCTTTTTTGGAAAATTTACGAAACAAAAATGGTTAAAAAAGATAACAAAAAAAAAGTTGATTTAAGAGTTTAATTTTTTACGCCAAGGATACAATTGCTTAGAAACGTCTATTTCAAATAGTCTGCACTCTGCAAAATTTCAAATACATGACCTAACGCGGGAGCTCCACAAGTAAGAACAATTTAGGCTGCACAAAAAAATCTCAATTTACAAGAGATGAAACCATAAATTTTCATGATCTTTATATGTTATATGGGCTGCGTACAATCCTCATACAAGGGGACATAAATCATTTCAAAATAAATTCGGCGTAATATGTGGGCATATGTAATTGGAAACAAGTTGTGTCTCAATCAAGATATCAACTTTATTTAGAGCAGTTATAAAGGCTAGTTATACTTCTAAACATAAAGTTTTAAAAGAAGTTTCTACAATTAGTATTTACAGAGAGAAATTTTCGAAAACATTTGTCGGAATACACCAAAGTATGCCTCTTCTTAAATCCTCGATAAACGATGTAAACATTGAGGATAGATCCTTACTATAGAACGATTTTTTTCTTAGAATATACACTAGAATTATTGTATTTCCTAAATTATCCATTACGAATTAGGGAACTCCCTGCATACATGGTGTAAGAAGATACATTCAATTAACTTAACTTTTTGTTAATTGTAACACGTGTTTAATATTTAAACGGCATAATCAGTCTATGATATCTTAACGGATTAACGCAGCAGTATTAGTACATTTTTGAACATTAATCTAAATCATCTTTAACATTAATCTAAATCGCGCTAAGGGCTTTTCCATTACCAATTCTCGATTTTCGTCTTAAAAAGCTCGATGAAGCATGGAATGAATTTGTCGCGCTGCAGAATACGCTTTTAGATTTTGTGGATAGTAACTAAGTTCGCCGAAATCAAACAAAGATTTTGATACCCGTCCAGCGATTTCTGACGATATTCTTCGCTTGAAGAAATGCTCCAAGGGTGAACATAGCGTCGATTGCCAAGGTTCTGTTTTTTAAAAACAATAATTCATCACCAACCAAGTCCAAGGCCATTCAGTTGCCCTAGAAAACCTTTCCCGACTTCTCAAGGAAATACAAGGAAGGTCCAACGTTTCACGATTTGTTTACTCAAAAGCTACATTATTTAACAATCTTTTTTTAAGGAGATGTTGATGCATTCAGCGATTGCCCGTGCGTGTGATATATGTATATAGCAACAGCAGTGACCAAGTATAGGATTTTCTAATAACGACTTGACAAATTTTTTTTTAAATAAAAGGCAAGCCATTTCAGATATTTCAAAAATTATTTATTATTGACTTGAAGTACAATCAAAAGATTTATGAATGGAACTCCACTTCGTTCATATGGCCACCGCGGGAACGTTTCCAGCGGTCGATTCGTTGGACCCAAATTTCAACCCACATTTCGGCCGAAACGGCCGCTATTTCGCGTTCAATGTTGGCTCTGAGCTGTTCCAACGTCGTCGGCGTGTTTGTATAAACCAATAACTTAACGTAGCCCCACAGAAAATAGTCAAGCGGTGTTAAATCGCACGAACGAGGCGAACCCAATCGGAGAACGTAGCTCGTTAGTGTACTTTATCATGATGAATATGTTGAGTTTACTGAATAAACAGTTTGATGATTAGTGGAAGAGTTCACAAATTAAATTTAAAGTTGTCAAGTCCCTATTGGAAAACCCTATACAAACAACAGTATTAAAACTGGTAGCGGGGGTATGCAAAAACAGCAATAAACACGTATAAAATTTAGCGCACTTTAATAGATCGTGGCTTCCGAGCATCATTCATTTCAGAAAACTCAGTTCACAGACTGAGATGTGCTTTGCAGAGGATTAACTAGTTTGGAAAGACCAACCCATTTATGCCTGTTGTTCCACTGTGATTCTCCTAATTATGAAACCAATTTGAGCTTATGATGAAGCGTAGGAGACTGTTAACGTTTATATTCTTTAGTTCGGTTAAGTCATTGCAAAAGAAAGCTCCTACGTGAAGTTTTCTTCTTTGGGAGAGAACTGGACATGTACAGAGTAGGTGGAGGCAGATTGGTCGCTAGACATATTGGTCCAGCAGTACACCTAAGGTCTGTTTTTTTATTAGCATCCAGCTTTAATAGGTAGAGTGGTTCCAATTTTGGCGAGTTCATCGGCCCAAAAATTCGCTGGAACCCAACAAAGATGAAGGATGAACTGCTCTGCCATCTCCGTAAGAAATGATAGGCGGTTTTAAAATTTAATAAGACTGAGTCCGGGAAATAATAGCGGCCTGAATATCCGAAAAGATGCGGATATCCTTAGCAGACATCACGACTTTCTTCAGCTGGGACAGAACTCCTTTAATCGGCAGAATTTCCGCCTGGAACACGCTTCAGTGATTTGGAAGACGGAACAAGAGGCTTATGTTTGGCATATCTGAGAAAATACCGCCACCAACCCCGCTATCAGTTTTAGATCCATTTGTGTAGACGTAGATTGACTTCCTCGTATCCCCATGAAAGCATCTTCCCCCCAGAAGGATCTAACATCAAAGTCTTTGTTAAACTGAATATTGTAATCGATGTTCTCTGTGTCAATTTCTTATACACAATGTTAAGAATATTAGCGTGGCCAAATAAATTATTTGCTGAATGTGTGGTTGCAGCTACTTGGCTCTTGCCGATATCGAGATGCCGCGGCTGGAGTAGACCGTAGGGCTCCGCTTATGCATAAAATTACTGGATTGCGCATAGTTTTCTGCAGTTGACTGCATCGTCTGAGGCCGTCCATTAGACAACAACCCCGTAGGTGATATAAGTTATGCGAGGTTGAAAGAGCCATTTATTCCCAATGTCTTTTTTTGCAAAAGAATCAAGCTGCGTATCTCTCTTGACGCTTTCTTGAATGTTAGGTTCCCAGTTTAGTTTCGTGTGAAAAATGAGACAGAGACATTTCCTGTATCGGAAAATACTAAACTGGTACTGTTTATGAAGGGAGAGTCTATGATTGGAATTTTGTATTTCCTGAAAAGAGGATAAGATTAGTTTTATGTTAGTCAACTCCAAATCTACAGCGATCTGCCCAACGGGTTTATCTGTTAAATTAAACTGAAGGGGTTCTTTAATGGTATAAAAATGCTTGCTTGAGACGGCTATAGCAACGTTATCCGCATTTGCAATCACCCTGCTACCACCCACTTCCAGGTATATCAGCAGTTCATTAACCACTAAGTTCCTGAAAAGCGAAGAAAGGACACCGCCTTGCGGCGTACCTCCGCTAACACATCTTTTAGCGGAAGCCCCAAACAGTTTGGAGTTGATTATCCTGCTATTCAGCATAAGACTGTTCTACTCCCCAAGTGAGTCGTGTATCTGTAGAACTGACAGCGCAGTCGTGATTACGGATGTATTGACGTTGTTAAAGGCATCCTCTACGTCCAGGAAATCATTGTGTACTCTCTATATTGTAAGGATCGTCCGATGTGACTACTCAGTAAATGCAGAGTCGTTTCCATAGACTTTCCTTTACAGTAGACATGTTGAGCCGTTGACAAAAGTTTACCCTGTATATAGATACCAATCAGTCGTTCTAGAGTTTTCGGGAACAAAGATGATAGACTTATAGGTTCTTTGAGGTTCTTTGGGAGAACATTGGGAGCATTTCCAGGCTTTAAGAATGTAAACTACAGTTCCTTCTTTGCATGAGAGCTGAATGTGGATCAGTTCTACACAGCTTCTTATGATATTCTCTAGAGTAGGCAGGACAATATCTAAGAACCTTTATAGCTCGGCGGGTATTATACTGTCTGGACCAGCAGACTTGTATGGTTTGAAGTTATGCAGCGCTTCCCATAAACTTCGGTCACGCTTGCAGTAGATTGGTTGATTGATTGGATTGTATGGATTGCTACTTGCCGCGAATAGGGAAAGTGAGTGTCCAGTAGCAGGCTAAGTGATTCATCACTTGAGGTTATCCAAGAGCCGTACGTTATTTTCTAACAACTAGGCATCATATGATTTGAAGAGAGGATTTTTCTTAGACGTGATGCCTGATAGGTTTCTGTAATTTTGTCACAGAATGATCTCCAGGATTGTCGCTTTGCCTTCCTCAGTATAATGAATGTCATTGCTTATGTGCGGGTAAAATTGAATCGTTAGCTGAAAAACTTTGCTTTCGACGTTTCGGATCGCGAAAAATTTGTATTGGGAATTCAAGAGTTCTTGTACGAACAATTGTCTTTTAATCGTTCCGAATCGTAATTATAACTGCAATTTTAATTTAGTATTGGCTAATGGTCGGCCGTTTAAATGTCAGATCAACTGATGGTATATCAGTTTTGATCGGTGTGTACAATTATTGGCAAATAGTTACGGGGAATACAAAACCTATCGATAATGAAAGCAAAATTTAGGATCTTGAATCCGACTAATTGTTAGTGATAGGGACTCGTTTACTTAGGATTTCCTAGACAATTGTGTGACTAGGAACTATGGACGGTTAGAAGTATGTTAACCTTACACACACGCTTTAAATTACTTATTAAAAAGCTTTCAATAAATCCTGAAAATTTACCGAGGTACGATTGAGCTATTTGCGATTTTATTCGGAGTGGTGTTGGCGAAAGGATGGAAGACGGTGATAATAATGGAAGAATGTACTGTATGTCACATAGAGGTGTATATTTGGAGGATAAGACTACCTCGAAACTTCGTATCATGTTCGATGCATCCGCACATGTCGAACATTCTTCATCGCTTAATGAGTACTTGCTGTCGTTTTCCAGACATATTCAACATTTTACTTAATTTTCGTATAGATTCTAGAGACCTAGATATAGAAAAGGCCTTTCTTTAGATCGTCTTAAATAAAAAGGATCATGATGTTAATCGATTTTGTTGATTTTATTATATTTTTATTAAAATATTTTTTAAATTCTAAACGTGAAAAGTTTCCAGAGACGTGTGCTATCTTACCATAGATGAAAGTTTTTTTATGAACGATGTAGTTTGAAGTGTAAACAATGAAAAAGCCATTTTACTTTCAATCGATCAAGGTCCTTGCTGATGCAAAGAGAATGCATCAGAGGTACAGAGGTGCCACCAGGTACTCAAAAGGTTTTAAGTCTTTTGTGGTATGTCCAGACTGATGAATTAGGATTAGGGTGTAAATCAAATTCTTAAAATTAACGATTTTAAATAACTCTTTGCTGGATCCAAAATGAAGGATGGAAGAAGAAGTGCAAATTCTACGTCAAAAACAGAGTTGTTGAAATCAGAAAATTAACTAAGCATTTTAAATGGAATCATTGCCCAATAAAAGACAATCCTGCTGATCTATTAACCAGGAATACGAGATCAATGTTTCTTGCAACCTCCGATCTAAAGAGGCATGGCCCGCATTGGCTTAAGTCTGACATAAAAAAATTGGCCAGATGAAAGAAATTTTGCACATATATCTAACAATTTTATCTCCTTTCAGGTATCTGTTGCTGATACGAGTCATACTTTAAATCCAATTCTTGAGAATGGACTACTGCGAGTGAAAAGTCGCCTTGGCGACGTTGCTCAGATGGATATAAATGCATTTCCTATAATTCTACTAAAACGGGCACATGTAACAAAGCTCATTGTCCTTAATGCTCATATGACAATGTTGCATGGTGGAATAAATAAAATATATATTGGGTCTATAATTTGCTAAGAGATGGCGTAACTTGTATTATTCCATTGTTATTATTCCATTGGAACATGCGTTGAAAAGCTACTGTCATTGTACGTCATTTCAGTATATGTCATCCATTTGAAGCGTAAACAACAATAATTTTTTTTCACTCAAATATGTCGAACTCTGTGCCTGAAAAAGTGTTTTTGCGGAGAGTTCTTTTTCAATACTTTAATATGAGGAAAATTGCTGCCGAAAGTCATCGTATTTTGGTGGTAGTTTATGATGAACATGCGCTAGCAGAGCGAACGTGCCAAAAGTGGTTTGCACGATTTAAAAGTGGTGATTTTGGCTTGGAAGACGATGAACGTCCTGGGCAGCCAAAAAAATTTGAAGATGAAGAACTGGAAGCATTACTCTATGGAGATTGTTGCCAAGCACAAGAATCTTTGGGTGTCACTCAAGCAGCCATTTCAAAACGTTTAAAAGCAGCTGGATATATTCAAAAGGAAGGAAATCGGGTTCCAAATGAACTCAAGCCGAGAGACGTCGAAAGGCTGTTTTGCATGTTCGAAATGCTGCTGGAACGCCACAAAAGGAAGTCGTTTTTGCATCGGATTGTTACTGGTGATGAAAAATGGATCCATTACGACAACCCCGAGCACAAAAAATCATATGTGAAACCCGGGCAACCAGCCAAATCAACGGCAAAGCCGAATATCCATCACGCGAAGGTAATGCCCTGTATTTTTTGGAATTAGTTGGGTGTGCTGTATTATGAGCTGCTAAAACCGTGTGAAACCATCAATGGACACAATTGATCAATGGACAATTAATCCGCTTGAAGAGAGCAGTAGCCAAAAAACGCCCGGAATACGCAACCAGACACGAGGCAATAATTTTCCATCATGACAACGCTCGGTCGACGCAGAACGCCCTCACTGAAATACGGTTCACATCAAAGCAGCAGAATATCCAAAATTGGCTGACGGCGCAGTTCTTTTGGGATATGATACACAAATTGCCAGAAAGATGAGAAAAAGTCATAGCTTCAGATGGGCAATACTTTGAATAATACTATTGTACATGTTTTTCTTAAATAAACGTTCAAATTTTGAAAAAAAATCGCACGAATTAAATTACATACCCAATAGATGCTGAGATAAGGAATAAATTATGGATAATCGTTGCTTAGCAACTTGTTAAATCGATAATTTTTTGGTGTTTTGTATGCAGACGTTTGCTAGCTCTTCCTGGACTTAGGCATTTGCGTCATTACCCCGTGATCGGATGTTTCTTTCGATACTTTTCGATGATAGGTGTCTACTACGTTGGACCTTTGTATATTCGGGACACTACACAAGGCAAACCAACAAGGAGGGTATACATTCTTTTGCTGACATGCGTTTCAATTAGAGCCGTTCATTTGGAGGCTACTAAGGACCTAGCAAAATAGTGCTGCTTGCTTGCCTTACGACGGCTCTTTGCTAGGAGAAGTAAGGCAAACGTAATTTATTCAGATAAGCGTTTAAGGCGGCTTCAAGGGAGTTCAAGGCATTAAGCGAAACATGGAGAGCGATTCCATACAGCGCTTTGTAAGCAACGAGGGAGTTCTTTGAAAATATGTTGTTGAGAGGGCTGTCTGGTGGAGTGGTTTTTGGAAGAGGCTTGTCAAAAGCATAAAATATGTGCGTACATTATTGACCGAGATGGAAAGTGTTATTAATGCAAGGCCTTTAACATATATCTCAGACGATCCAAAAGATCTTAATCCGCTAACACCGTCTCATTTTTTTAACAGGTTATATTTTATCTTATGGCGAAAATTGCATTGATGACCTTAACGTAAGAGAAAGCTACAAAACAAATGGAGTTTTAGGCTATAATACTACGATATCTTGGAAAGCTTTGGAAACTTGAATATTTTCGTCAAGTTCGCACTTTTTATCAGTGGAAAAGTGGTACTTATTCGAATATCGAACCTAATGATGTCGTTATTGTGCATGATCCCTCAATACCAAAAGCCCTCTGGAAGTTGACATTTATTGAACAAGTTTTTTCTGGACGTCATACAAAAGTTCGAGCCTGTCAGATGAGATTAACTAATGGTACAAAGTTGCAACGTATAGTTCCGTTGCAGTATTGTATATAAATTCAATAGTCGCACACTTTGGGGGCGGAGGATGTCGAAAATATATAAAATAATATTGTACATAAAGATACACATACATACATATTTAACATTCAGTCGAGTGTGAACTCTCGTAGTGAGCAGTCGGCTTGATAGCGTGTGGAATTTCCTTTTGATACAAAGTGTGACGTAGTGTGTTAATTGCACTATAGATAGCAATAGTTTAGGCGCCAGGTTAGCGAACAGGTAGTGCGTTTGCTCGATAACCGAGAGGTACCGGGTTCAAGCCCTAGTCTTAGTCTTATTTTTTATTTTTATAATAATAAATAAAGACAAAAATCAACATTTTAAACGAAGAGCCATGAGAAGTCTACCGGCAATGAGTACCGGTGGAGAGAAGAACCCCGCATAATAGCTACAGCAACACCAATATCAAAAACAGTTGTTGGCTCCAACGAAGGCAAAAGGAGTGTAACTGAGGCCAACAACAAATTCAACAGCAAAACGACAAGCCAAATCGGAAGCAACGGCATCCCATGCGATAGCCCCAACAGCCGAAGCCGAGGAAATGACCTTCTCCTATGTCTTTGAAGGAGGAGAAGGCAAATATATCGGTGAAGGGAACACCTTCAAAGAACTTGATCAGGAGGAAGAGGAAGACGAGGAATAATTCCTCGCAAAGAGAGAGAGAGACGAAGGACGCTCCAGCAACAGCAGAAAGAATTGCTTGAACAGCAAAAACAACAAAAACAGCTAAAACAAACTCAACAGGGAGGGAGACAGCAGAGGAAGCGACAACAACAGCAGCAGTAGAAGCAACAACAGCAACCACAGCAACAGAAGTTAAACCAAAAACAGCAACAGTACCAAAAGCGTGAGTAATGAAGATGCATGTGATATTATAAAATTTGTTACGTTAGTCTCTAAGAATTTCTATGTTAAAAGACTAAGTGTTAATAGGCATTTTTTGTATTGTCAAACAATAGAGGACTACTCCAAGGTAGGTGCTGCCATGGATAAGGCTAATTTTGAGTACTTTACTGATAGGTTAAAGTTAATCCTCCTTAAGGGTATCGACCCTGAGGTTGTTGAGATGGAGGAGTTTCTCACTTAAGACGCACGAACATGACGACCCTAAATTCGTGTGTGTAAAACCGTTTACCACAGCCACCGGAGGGAATGGTGACCGAAAATTACCGTTCCATTAGTACAATTGTCCCCCAATAGTAAAGTGGATAGTGTAAATTATAAAAGTATTTGCACTTTTACCGCATTCGTTGGAAAAAATTGAAAAAGACAAACCGCATACTGCAATGTATGCGATGCCAGAGGTTCGGGCACAACTTTGCTAACTGCAACATGAAGCATAGGTGCGTCAAGTGCGAGGCGGACCACAAACAAGGAGAATACCCTTAAGGGAAGGGTAGGCTCGAAGATAAAGATCAGTTAAGGTGTGTGATTTGTCACAACTAGGGACAACCTGCTAATTTAAAGGTTGCAAAAATACCAAGAGCTTAAAAGGAAGCTTCTGGCTCGGAAACAGCTGAACCGGAGGCGCATATGGGGCGACAAAAATTACATTATCTATAGGAGAGACCGGCCTTAGTCCACGCAAGGGGGTGGGGTGGCAATCTTCATACGTGAAGGCCTAGGTCATAAAGTCGTATACAATAAGACGTGCGTATTTTCCGGGTGATAGAAGCTCGCATTATATGCATTCGCCTTCAAAGTGAGAGACGGCTGTATGTGGTGTCACTGTATGCACCTGCTGCACCTCAAAAAGTGGTGTTTATTGACGAGCTCGAGACACTTTTTCAAAGTTTGGAACTGGATTCGGAAAAAAATTTTTACATTCTGGCCGGAGATCTTAATGCAAAGCATGAGGCATGGGGAAACTCAGATCCGAATACTAAGGGTAACTAACTAAATTATTGGTGGGGTCGAAGCCTTACCGAGTATAGACTTGATTTATACGCCCGTCTCACCCATCAAGTGGCTCTTTCATGGACATAGCCTTACTTGACAATCGACTTGAACTTAAGGACACGGATCAACGCTCTCGGAACTGTCTGCGAGCATTCGAGTATGATAATGACCATTACGGACTTACGGCTCTCATACAGATCCGGAACGAAAAAACAACCTAAGAGGAGTATGATCAAGTATGTTTTTTGACTACAAAAGAGAACGTTGACCACGTTTTTCTAGAGTTCTAAAGCGTGAATTACGCTCGAGCGAACTTGATCCACCGACGAACATAAACTTGACTAATGATGAAATTGACCAACACTTGCTACAGATGAATAACGCCATCAAACGATCCATGAACGTGACTATACCCCGAATAGTACATTCGGGGAAACAAACGCATGACAAGTACGGAACGCCACTCATTGACGCACTCTACCGGCACAAGAGTAGAGTTTTATCTAGGCTTAAACTGCTACACAGACAATTTACGGATGGGAACGATTAGGAGATATGAATTCTAAGGGCAGTGATGAAAAAACTCCAACATTTATTTAAACAAAATGTTAATCAAGCGGTTAGTTTGCACTGGGGCAAAAGAATTCGGTATGTTCCCGCAAATGAATAAAATTTTTAGGAGAAAAGATTACAACGACATTCTTTGTGCTCGTATCCCGGAAACAACAGAAAAGAGACAAACGTTACAGAAAGCGGGTATAAGTCAACTCGACGATCCTGTTCGCCCTAATCACGACCTCGAAAATAGAGTCTTCTTGAATCAGTTCTATTTTCGCACCGAACTGCAAGAATGGCGATCGGCAGTATTTTCACCGTATTCAATGATCAAAACTGAGCCAAACGCTGTCACTTGTGTCGGAAACATTAGCAATCAGCTGTTCGTGAAAAGCAATGACCTTTTATGAATCCTCGATTCACTTACGAACAAGAAGTCGGCGGGAGTAGATGGTATCCCAAACGTCGTGCTAAGACACTTGCCCCTAGAAGCGGTAGATATATTCATCACCCTTTTTAACAATGCGCTGAATAATATTGCTACTCTCCGGTCAAGTAGTTTGCTGTAGAATATAAGTAAAGTCTTCGACAAAGTGATCAATAGAGCTTTGTTAAATTGGGTTGAGGAAAAGAAAACAATTCCGGAAAATCAGTTCGGTTTCAAGGCGGGTCATGACACCATTCATGCCGCGTCAAAACTAGTTTCCGACATTCAATGGAACAATTGCAAGAATCAATGCACGGGTGCCTGTCTGGTTGACATTGAAAAGCCTTTCGACACTATATGGTTAGAGGGCCTTCTCTATAAGTTGATCAAATTGGGCATGCAGAAACCCTTGCTTTACATGACTTATGAAATGATCATGAACATTCTTAGTCAAATGTGGCAACATAATGTCTGATAAAGTCTTTAACATTAAAAACGGTTTGCAACAGGGAGCGGTAACTTCTCCGATCCTGTTTAACATTATACGTGATCTCTTAGGTTCCCTCAAATATGCTATATCGTACGCAGATGATTTGGTGGCGTACAGATCAGCTCCAAAAATCGAGGTCGTTAACATCCTCTATACAAGGCTTCTAGAGATACCAGAATTAACTGGAAAAAATTAGCCAACATTGGACTGCATGGTCAACCACTGGCAGTACGAAGTGTGGTTAAGTACCTGGGTACGAGGCTTGACCAGTAGCTATATTTTAACAGACATATAGATGCTTGCCTTGCTGCAGCAAAGGGAGATTACGCTCAGACAAAGAGGCTGTTTCACAGCAGCCAACTTGATTCTAGGGTTAAAGTCATTTGCCTGTCATTGCCTATGGCTGCCCCGTGTGGTTCAATGTAGCGCCATCACAATGGATGGCGGAAATATTATCCCAACAAGGTCTTATATGATGGGGCAAATTTAAATAATTTCCTGATTAAGGTGACGTGAAGGCAGCACTGGTGACGACCAGCAAAAACAGCCTGATCTTTGGGGCTTTCTACCATAATATTATGTACCATGAAGGTACGTTCTTATCTGGATTCATTCCACCAGAGGCATTTCTCCTTGCATTTCTCCACCGGGGTGCGAGGGACAAGCGGCTCACACACGGCAGGTCTGTCGCCGAGGCTTAGGAACTCCTCCGTTTCGGTACCGCAGTGCCTGATCGAGACAGGAGGGACTTCGAAAAAGAATGCACCGAGTTTTGGTGGCTAAACCAAGGGGAAGTGTAGTCAATATTTCCCGGGTAGTGCATGACTTGGGGCGGTCCCCAGTTTTATTTTAGATTAAGTTTAACTAGGGGGTCTTCATGAAGTATCTGGGAGCAGACACCTCGATGGTGTGATCTTGAAATGTTGAAGAAAGCCAGATGCCGAAAGATGCAATCAGGATGGTGCAATAGGCAACGAGAGCTTATCATTCTGATTATAATGGTTTGTAGGCCAAGTAGCTAGGGTGGTGCGAGTAGGCCCAAAGTAGGTATAAATGACGTAACGACGATGTACAATCTCGTTTATATCTCAGAGACAGGATTGATATAGTGATGACTGCTGAGCCACAAGAGGCGCAATCAGGATGGTGACTGCTCGAAGCTATTTGCAAACAGCGTACTGCACTGATTATAGATAGGTTACCTATAAGTAGTATAAGTTAGCATGTAAGTTTTTATTTTTAAGACAAAAAAAAAAAATTACAAGTAATGATAGCTGAATCGAGTTTTCTCGATCAAACAAATGTTAAGTCGAAAGGCATAGTTTTAAGTAATATTAAGTAGCTTAAAAATATGTGTAGATGAGTAAGCTAGTGTTAAGTCAAATAATTGTTAGTGTTATGATAGATTTAAGCATTTTCTCTGTTAGTTCTAAGTTAGAAAATAAGAAATCCAATAAAATGTGAAAAAAACATATTTAACATTTGTATAAGTACATCTCTCAGAGTTTTTTTTTTTTTTTTTTTTAGTTCTCTTAAATATTTAATTTACCTACACGTATAGATTTATATCATTGACTTTGTAAGGATATGTAACATACTTGCCGTATCATTCAGATTGGGTTTAACCTCGAATGGATTAAGTTCATAACAATAAAGTTGATTTGCAAATGCATTGGAACCGGGTCTTTATTTAGCGTAATTTTGTTCAATTCAATTCAATTCAATTTCAGTCATATGCTTTCGACAAATCTAATAAAAAGACAATTGTCTGATGAATTTTATCTATATTTTGACAGATGTCATCAGATACCTTTAATAGAGCGATTATGCAGCCACATTGAAGTTGACAAGTGAAAGATTTTTGTATACTTCTATTTAATGACTTATAATCGGTTCGAGGGTTTGGGACGAAATTATTATACGCATAAAGAATATGGTTGTTGAGGGGTGAATGTATCATTTGAATAAGGGCGGCGTAGTTAGGAGACCAATCAAGATGGCAGCATTCATTCAAAAGATTTTTTAAATTGATTCTGCGGAAATCTCGAAAAACAAAGTCTTGGTCGCATCAACACAAATATCTAAGATATCAAAATAAAACGCACTAAATTAAATAATTTTTTTTTAATAATGGATTATATGAAAAATGACCGCTCTGGTTGAACAACGAAAACTAAGTGGCGAGAGGATGAATCTCGGCACACACAATTTGTGTACGATGCAGAAGTACATTGCACAGATGTCAGATGTAGAATGTGTGTTGTGTATTTCTTCTTTGCGCCTCGTGAAGCGGTTTTTCTTACTTCCAGTCGCCTGTGGAAGTTGTTTTCCCTCGCAATTGGGTTACTCTATGTGTGTGGTTTATGGCAACTTTGTGTTGTGATTACAGGCTGTACGATTGCCATTGATATACAAGATGATTATTTAACTGTTAACGATTTTAGACATTCCACCTTCAATTGAAGGCATGTCCTTTAATTTTCGGTCGCTGAATCGTCATTGGGGGGTTTGCACAATTTTTATGCTCCGTATTCTCCGTTTTGATACCCGCGCTTCGCACAAGTTCATCACTACCCTGATGAACTGCGGTGACTCGTCCGAGAGGCCATGTCGTGGGTGGCATGTTCTCATGCTTGACTAATATTAAACCGCTAATCGCTATGTTGTCGTTCTGCTCTCTCCACTTGAGCCGCTGTTGTAGTGTGTGGATGTATTCCGCACTCCACTTCTTCTAGAAGTGCTGTTGCATCTGTTAGATTATAGCCCACAACCTGAGTCGGTTCTGCGGAGCTTCGCTCACATCCGCAGTTAGTGGCTGCATTATCTGCTCACCTATCAAGAAGTGTCCGCCGTTAGCGCTCTTAAGTCTCCTGGGTCGTTTGATAACGCGTTGAACTTCCACTGGATTCCCATTGCTTGTATTTGCCAGCTGGGAAGGTGTTTTTCCCAATGGCTTGCGCTTCGTCGCAATTGTCTGTCCGCTCCAACAAACGGTGTTGCATTGTCGCTCCATAGAACCGCGCAATCACCTCCTCGTCCAGTAAAACGATGAAAAGCGGCAAGAAAAGGTTCCGAAGATTCATTGCTCACTAGTTCTAGGTGAATGGGCCTGGTCAACAAGCACAGGAACACTGCCATGTAGCCCTTTTTTATGATCCTTGATCGACCTGCCCTGGCCTTGATTTGCACTGACGTGGCATAATCCTCACCGTTATGCTTGAATACCCTTGCCTGCCGCACACGATCTTTTGGCAGACTTCCTATCAATTGCTTTGATATGCGCCGATTTAGCCGAAAACAGGTAACACACCCCCCGATTTGAGGTTTCACTACTTTTCTTAATGTCAGCATCCAGAATTGTTGCTTGATGTATTTACTCTTGACCTTAAGAATGACAGAATAGCGGAATTAATAGGGTTGCTCTTCGTGATGTTGTCGGCCTCTTACTCTTATTACTTCGTTCAAATCCACAAATGGGGCTAGTGTGGCTAATCTGGTCGATATACTTACTGGCCTTTTGTGCACCAGCGGAAAACGAATAATGTAACTCTTAGCAATTTGGATCTTCGTCCCCTGATGATGATTGGTTTCCTGGCTGAGTTTGCTCCTGCCCTTTGTTTGGTAGTTAGGGAAAACTGCAGGCCTGGCCACTCTTGCTCTGGACGTCCTAATCAATTTTGCCCTTCCCACCAAATTTTTGCATCCTTCAGCTGCGCTTCTGAAATCCCCCTTGATGCAATATCTGCTGCGTTTTCTCTTGACGGCACATGCCTCCAGAGGTGGCTCCCAGATAGGTCTTGCGTCGCGCTGAATCTGTTGGGTTCGAAAGTTTTGAGCTCAAAGGAAATCTTCTTGATCCAAAAAAGCACTACCATTGAATCGGTCCAATAAGTTTTAGGGATCTATTGGACATTCAATGAACTGCTCACTTGCTTCATAAGTTTGTACAAAAGATCGGCCGTACTTAACTTAAGTTTCGGTACGGAGATCTCCTTTAAGGGCGCAACCCTGGTCTATGAAGCTACCAGGTTGCAGCTCGAATGGTCGTTGCTCAAGATTGACCGCAAGTAGATAGCCGCCCGATATGCTCTTGTTAACGCGTCAGTAAAGCCATGGAGTTGCATTCTGCTGGTCTGCTCTGTACCCAACCATCTAGCCACGCGAATCTGTGCCAGTTGTGGCAATAACTCGCAAAAGGATTCCCATTTCAGAATCATGGCTGCGGGTATTCGCTCGTCCCACTGCACTCCAGCACGCTACAAGTTCTGAATGAAAATGTTTGCCCGCACTACCACAGGTGCAAGACATCCGTTGGGATCGTATAGTCTTAAAATTTTTCTAATAAAAGCTTGCTTGGTCAGCTGGCGACTGTCACTGTAGTTTTACTCGATGCGTTGAAGACAACACGAAACTTCCTTCTAACGCAGTGGTGAGGAATGTTATAGGTAGTTTCGTCTGATTTTGTCTCTTTGCTGACTGCTTCCATGTGATCCAGCTCCAGGTATTCACAAATGAATTTTATATACTTCTCCTTTAGATCCTTGTTTGCGTACAATCCTTCTCAAGTTGGAGAAACCCCTTTATGCCTACAAACCTTGAGCTCCCAAGCATTTTGCTCTCGGATGGTTGGGTATTGTAATGACTTATCGCCCAGATGGGGCCCGGTAATGTGTGTTTCGGAATCTATCCTCGACCCATATTTGTCTGCCGATATCGTTTTTGCTCTGTTTAGCTCTTGAATTTCCCAGAAACTTTTGATCCGTTGGTCTAGTTGATCATCTACCCTTGTACCACATCGCTCGTAATGCTCGTTTCTCGTTCATATGTACCTGCCCAAACATGATCCACCCGAAATGTGTATCCTGGGCTGTCAGCCGGTCTGGTGCTTTCTGTTGTTTCCATTGATAGAAACTACCCAAACTTGAGCTCCAGTCAAAAGCCCTACCCTCACTGGTTTGTTTTATTCGGGATCCGCCAGCGGAATTCCGTCATGGTGGCAAAGGCTTACATAGTTCGGTTTTAGCACATTGATTTGTATATCCTGTGTTGCTCAGGAATGCGAAGAATTCAGTTAAAGTAGTAATCTTACGTACATCTGCTGTGCGTGATTGGTATCGGGGTCTAATCTTACCCTCAACATGTTGACAATGATTGGGTCCCATGTTTTCATGTCGAGTCCGAGTACACGCAATGAACTAAGGTGCGCATTGGTCTCGTTTACCATTTTACGAATCCCACGTGCTCCTGAGATTTCTCGATCAAGCGCCGGTATGGCGTGTAACGTGTTTAAATGCCCATTCACGACGTTTTGCTTATTGTCGTGGGTGGATTTAATTTCGCCCAAACGTGGCAGAGTTGTCTTCGTTGATTCTTCATCTGCCTATTACCCCTGCAGTCTGTCCCTTCAGCGCCTGCAAGAGCTCGCGCATCTTGGTCACGTTAGCCGATGCCGGGTTTACATGTACCTCTGTGATAAAAAGGCCACAAAATTCGCGCCACTTCGTGATGTCCCCCTCAAACGTGACAGTTTTGGTTGGGCGCTCCTACCGAAACTGAATGACATTTGTCGTTTGAGTTGATGCGCTATCAATAACTTCACTTGCAGAGTTTTGCTGCCCTTGCACTGTTATGCGCGCTTTAACTTTCGCCGTGGTGATCTGAAACACGTCCTCAATTACGCTCACGGAGATGTCGTGGATTTCCAGCTTCTTGGTCTCCGCCGCTTTTATGCATTTTCGATTGCCGTTAGTTTGACATGCAATAGTGATTCATCTGCTGTCTCAAACACTTGCTAGTCGATGAATTTCGGAATTTTGATTTGTGATTTTGATTGATGCTCAAAATTGCTCTGACCGTAAGACCGTACGCACTCGTAGCAATTCAGGCCGACCCTTCGGAAATTGCTACAAATGAGTATAGGATGAGCTCTTTATTTGTATGTCCTGCACAACGGTGTTTGAGATGCGGTCACAAGATTAACGGAACCGCTGATCTATCCTGGATCAACCCTATCTGATCTATGTAGAGGAATGCTTCCTGTGGAACGAAGCCGTTAGAGCGCACACTCTCGTGGTAAAGGTAATTTGGGTAGTAAGCCCCAGATATCAGGTTATTCGTCAAGGTCATGCTCTTGCAATGTGCCTTTGAGTAAGCTTAATTACGAAGTTGTCCACACGTATTAGGTACGCCCTGTTGTAAAGGACCTCATTAGGTAAAATTTCTTATACTCCGTTTCTGGTGTTCTGTACAAGCGAAGACAAGCCCTCTCAAACACCTGAATTTTTTCCATTAAGCTTGCTCGTACATTGAACCACACGGGACACCCTAATACAAGCATGGCCTGATAAGGGCCATGTAGCAGATTACCTTTACCCTCGCATCGAGTTGGCTGCTATAAAACAGTCTCTTTGTAAGGGCAAAAGCGCCTTTAGCTCTGGCCAGAGCAGCATCTATGTTTTTGTCAAAATACAGAAACCGATCTAACCAGACCCCAAGGTATCTTACCACATTTCGACAGACAAGACGCTGCCCGTTTTGTCCAATGATCGAGAGCCTTCGCCAATTTTTTCTGGTATCCCTAGAGGCTCTAGACAACTACGTCCTAAAGAGAATGGTTTCCGACTTTTGAAAGTTGATTTTCAACTTCCAGTCATCGCAAAATCGTCTTATCTTATCGAAGTCACGCTGCAAGAGAGTATTAATGACTTCGATTTTTGGATCCGTTCTGTACGCAATCAAATCGTCTGCGTACGCAATAGTATGGGGAAGTGAACCTATTAAGTCGCTTGTATAAATGTTGAACAGTATCGGCAAATTGACCGCGACCATTTTTAATTTGAAATATTCCAACAGAAGTCACATCACCATTCTTCACGATGAACTGTCTGTTGGTAAGCATATTATAAAGAATGTACAAGAGTGGCTTACTGATCCCCAGCCTAGTCAGCCTATAAAAAAGACCCTCTAACCATACGGTGTCGAAGGCCTTCTCCATGTCAACAAGGCAGGCACCAGTACATTGGTTTTTAGCTTTATTCCATTGTATATCGGACACCAGTTTAGACGCTGCATGTGAGATATCATGTCTCGCCTTAAAACCGAATGGATTATCCGGAACTATATGTTTTTCCTCAACCCACCTAGACAGACCTCTATTGATTACTTTTTCAAAATCCTTACTGATATTCGGAGGGATACTTATCGACCGATATTCGCTGGATTGGATATATCCTTTCCCTTTTTGGGGATAGGTTGAACCAGTGCCGTTTTCCAATGCGCTGGATAATGTGCATTATTCATTGCATTATTAAACAGGGTGGTATAAATGTCCACCGCTTCTAGAGAAAGATGTCGAAGCACGATGTTTGAAATACCATCTGTCCCCACTGATTTTTTAGCCCTGATTGTGTGGAAGATCTCATGGAGTTCTTCCTTCGAAATGAACATGGGTAGGTCACCCTCTCTGGTAATGGCATTATTTGCCATGTTTTCGTCGCTGAACCGGGTGAAACCAGAGCCCTCGGATCGCCAGTTCTCTACTTCATTTCGAATGTAGAAGTCGTGCACCAAGACGCGATCGTCCAGGTCATAATTAGGGCCAATGGTAGCATTGGCCTTGTATACCTCCTGGAAAGTCGCCCCTATGCCCTCAACCTTCTCCTGTGAATACTCGATCACAAAGAAGTCGTCATCATCAGCGGCCTCATTTGGATCAATTCCTGCTATTGTCAGTAACCGTTTGTTGTCTTTTTTTTTTTGTTTTGTTTTTTTTTTTTTTTTTAAGGCACTGAAGGTCGTTTTGACTTTTTCTTCGAAATAAATTATTTATTTGCGGGAACATATTCGGGTTACTGGTGCTTACAGCCCGAACCTTGTTGTTCCAATACAACTTGCAGAAATTCTGTAATTCTCCTTGATTAAAGGGCAGATTTTTAGTCAACGACTTCAGTGTCCTGATCTCCGGGTGTTGTCTGTCTGTACAAATTTTTGAGTCTTGACAAAAGTGTACTTTTCTGTCGGAGCAGTGCGTCAATAGTAGGATTGCGGAACAGGTCTTCGTAATTCGTACGTCGATACCGCGGTATTGTAGTGTCCATAGTTTGTTTAATTGTCTCGTCCATTTGTTTTAGGTAATTGTCGATCTCCTCGTTTGATAAATTCCTATTGGACGGTGGGTGGAGCGTGTTCGAGAGGAGTACTCTTGTCAACGTTGCGGAGAAGCGTGTCCATCGATTATTACTGTATTATAGTTGTAAGAATATCTTAAAACAAACTCCTCCAATCCCGCAATTTCGTTGGGGACAGTAATTTCGGTGCTAAAACTGCAATGGTCGCTGTCATACACGAATGTGCGCAGACAGTTTAGCGTTTGTAAATTCGTACCTGTCAGTCGTATACGTTCGTCGTACAGCAGTAGATCCGAATAAGACCCGCTTCTGAGAAACAATGGGTTATCCGTCGCTTTAATACCGAGTCTATACATGACATCGTGCTGACCCCACAAATCGCGTAGTATGTTCCCTCTGGTATTTGACAAATGATTTCCCCAATCTCTGTGTTTAGCGTTGAAATCTCCGCCGATTATAGAATAATTTTCCGCGAATTCCAGCCTCAGAAGTCGAAAAAGCGTGTCGAGCTCTGTAATGAATAAGGTGGATTGTGAAGCCTCAGGTGCATAAACAGAGGGCAAGTACAGCCGCTTTCCACCGTGGAGAGGGATGTAAATGACCACAGCTTCCAACACCCGGAATCTGCGCAACACTCTTTTGTACACTCTGTGAAATTTTATGCCTTCTCTAATGAAGATCGCGACACCACCTCCACGTTTAGATCTGGGCCGGTTTCTTCTTCTAAAAATATAATTATTGTACTCCAGTTTGTGATATCGGTTAGCTTATTTTCGCTAGCGAAAATCACATAAGGAATTTGGTCTTGTAGCAATTTAAACATCGCGTGGTTTCGCTAGCGAAAATCACATAAGGAATTTGGTCTTGTAGCGATTTAAACATCGCGGCTCTTCATTCGATCCTAATCAGTGAGTTAACATTCACCGCAAGGACCTTCAAAGTTTACTTCACCATGTGCGTACCCATTACGACATGTGTTGCGTAAGGCACGGCAGCAGCTCGTAGATCTAGTCCACCCGCTTGGCCTGTCCTTGCACCTGCTTTTGCAGCTGAGCCATCTGCCCTTGGATTGCAAGCAAGATGGCCAGCATGTTAGGTGCAGCTTCCGTTGTTCTCGTTATTGGCGCGGAAAAAGCAACAGTCGCTTGCTGCACCGTAGCCCTCCTACCTGCAGCCTTTTGGGCGTAGGAAATTTGGGACGTGGCGGCTGGTGTTTGATACCTAACGTTTGTCCTCCACCTTCTGCTGCCGAGCCAGTTTTGCTTTCTTAATGTCAGCGAACTTAGGACAACCCCGATAGTTTTCGGTGTGTCCCACGTTTCCACATAACACGCACGAGAGCTGCGACCTATCGGATGCTCCGTCAACACCCAGAGCACATTCCTCGGAACTGTGGTTCATAGCGCACTTCACGCATCGAGGCTGCATTTGGCAGTTCGATGCTGCATGCCCGAACCTCTGGCAGCGAACGCATTGTATAACGCCTTCGCTCCTTCTTAATTTTTCGCAGTGAATCACCTGGTAGTCTAGGACATTGATACTCCTTAGACTCCCCAGACGGCTTTCGAGACTGAGCTGCACCAGGAAGAACTTCAGACTCCGTCTCTCCCGCCTGGCTCTAGCTGTAGTAAATGGCTTTACCCCTACAAACTTGAGTCCTTCGCACTCCTTCTCTTTGAGCAGTGCCAGGATCTCCTCAGGATCAGAGAGCATTAATTGCCGCTTTTCACACTTCCGTGTGTGAGTTCCATCGTCGTTTCTTTTAGGAGCTCTTTTACTTTCGCGTTGCCCTCCACTGTATTACAGTGGATGGCATGACGATCGTTCCCCAATCTCTTAATGTTAAAATTGTTACCAATGACCAACTTACACAGGTCCTTGGTTGCACTTACCTCTAACTTATTGATGGGAGGCACCTTCTCCTTCTGCTGCTGCTGCTGCTGCTGCTGCTGTTGTTGTTGCTGCTGTTGCTGTTGTTTTTTCTGCTGCTGCTATTGTTTCTGCTGCTGCTGTTTTGTTTGCCGCAGTTGTTGTTTCTGCTGCTGCTGGTTTTGTTGTAGGGAGCTCGCTGCTTCTAATTGCTCCCTCTGCCTGCGTGCTTTTTGTTTTTGCTTAATAGCAAGCACTTTTTCTTGCAGCTTTTGTATGCTGCTGTTTATGTCGTTTATTTCTTCATTATCATCTTCCGACTCGGATGCCGCTGGAGAGGTAAAGTTGTTATTGCAACCCTCATGATAGACCTCATCAGCCATTAAAACGGCATTTATTTTCTTTTTAGTAAGATAAGTAAGTGTTTTCAGACTCCTCCTCCTTTTAATGGCTTTCGCCACGGCACCGGCAACACTATTGTTGCCTATTCCCACTTCCGTTATGGAAAGAGCGAAGCGCTCTCCAGCATCTATTACGAGATTTGCTTAATTACTTTTTGTAATTACACTTTGAGGGGGAAAAAAATATAAAAAAATTTCAAGTTTGGCCTAGGTTGATCTGCGAACGACTGATTGAGTTACTCTATGTGAGTGTTTTATGCAACTGGTGTGCACTGCTTCTTGTTTTTGAGTTACAGGCTGCTCGATTATCGTTGATATGTACTATGTTTATTTAACTGTCAAAGATTCTAGACAGACATAAATTGTAAAAGACACATCTTCCCCTCGCGATTAAGGCCCAAAGAAAAACATGTTAGGGTCACTTTATGTGACTTTTAATATACTTAAATTGGGATACTTATACCAGTTCGATCGTATCAATTAGCACGGTAAGGAAGCTTAAAACTATTTATTGTAGAGAAATTATCACTCACAGGTGGATTCATTCAAGTAGCAATATTATTCGAAGTCAATAAATACGTATTAAATAAAAATTAAAAAAAGGAATCCAACGTTAAACGCAGAAAATCAGAAAATATCATAAATAATTTCAGAGAGGTTATTTGAAAATTTTATGCAAATACGAGTAATTAAAATTAACAAATTAATTAAAGTAACAAAAATACGAGTATGCTCGGAGAGATATACGATTATAATTACATAAAAGATGAAAGAAAAAAAGTTTGTAAATCATTATGTATGTTAAGTTAAAATGCGAACGCAAAGTTTGGGAAAAAAATATCTTAATTGATTCGATACCAACAACTAAACTTATTCTTAAGTACAAATTAATTTTTAAACTTTATTAAAGATGCGCCGCACTTATGTCATCCTAAGTTATTTGTTTTGGTTTTCTGGAATATTATTCTCCTTTAAGTTCATGTGACTTCGCATGATTTTTAAAAATACGGTATGTTATAAATATTGCTTTAACGCTCCAGTTTTCGTTTCTGGGTTGTCATTTTTGCTATTACACTGGTCAACATAATTTTGTAACAAGAAAGGTCCCAGCTAATTTTGAATTACCTACCTACCCTGATTCGAACAACATATTTATTTTGATTTGATCAGGTCTCATTTTTGTGTTACAGCTACTACCCACAAAATTGAAGAGTTATCGTTTTTAAGTTTCGCTTTGTCTTTCATAGTATTTGTTATTTATTTGTTGTGTTTTCTGTTTTCCGAGTTAAGTGATTCTTATATAATGTCAAGAAAGTGTAGAAATGATCCTGATAAGTGTTGTTACATTTTTGGCGTCATTAATTTTAAATCTCAGCGAGAACATTTTACATCTTTATTAACTATGTAATATGAACAGTATTTTGGTGTTTCCCTCGGACAACAAGACAAAACGTGGGTTCCGCACATATGTTATATTACATGTGTGAGTCTTCTTACTGGTTGGCGAAAAGATCTGGATTTATGCCTTTTGCAATTCCTATGATTGTTATTTTTGTCTAACTGATACAAAATGTATTACAATTAAAACAAAAAGTAAAATTAAGTTTCCTAACTTGTCATCTGCTAAAAACCATTTCCTTATAGTGATGAACTACCAGTACCAGAACCATTACAAATTTCCGATATGTCCACTTCGTCAAAAGCAATCGATAACAAAACATTAGATCCTGACTTTCAAGAAGCTTCCACACATGTACTATCAAGGTGATCTCAATGATTTGGTACGTGACTTAAATTTGTCCAAACAACTGGCAGAACTTTTAGGCTCTCGATTAAAGGGTTGGAATTTATTACAACCAAAAACAAAGTATGTTATTTTCTCAATCGAGATGAAGAGTTAAAAGATTTTTTCCACAATACGATCGGTTGGTATTTTATAGTAATGTTTATGGCGTAAGGACTGTCTTGTGTATAGATTATAAACAGAAGAATGACGTTTATTTATCGACGGTTCTAAAGTAAGTAATCGGCAATGAATTTTCCTCTATACCATTGGATGAGGCTTCTAACATGAAAGAGTAACTATTAAATTTATCTTGGAAAAAATTCAATATAACGATCACAACTTGAAAGTCTGTGGAGATTTGAAGACTATTGCCCTTATTTGGGGATTTCAATCAGGGTATACAAAATACTTTTGTTATATTTGTGAGTGGGACAGCAGAGACCGGAAAAATCATTATATTCGGGAAGACTGGCCAAAAAGAAAATCTCCTACTACAGGACAAAAAAATATTAAAAATCATCCATTCGTGCAGCTTATAATATATATATTTTTACAACCTTTACACAAGAAACTTGGACTCATGAAAAACTTTGTTAAACCTATGGATAGAAGTGGAGATAGCTTTTTATATTTGAATGAAAAATTCCCTAAACTGAGTGATGCAAAAAATTAAAGAAGGCATGGTTTTGGTCCTCAAATCCGACAATTGATGAAAGATGAAATATTTGAAGAAAAGCTTAGTGTAGTTGCAAACAAGCCAGATATAAAGAAACAAAATCACGAATTGGTTTATAGTTATTGCAACACCCTGTTTTGATTTTCACTCATTAACCCATTTAATTCGCTAACAGCGACCATGTAAACACTATGTCTAGACCATTCGATCAGGTGACCGACCCAAAAAAATACCCATAAATACGACTGTTCATGTGACTAACAGAATATAATAAAAGTAACATTTGATAGCAAAACGCGACTTTTAATTGTCTTCCTCCCGAGTTCTCCTCCTACCGCTCACAAACCCTACAACTTTCAGATCTAATACAAGATTAATCTGCGAGCGTAACAGAAAATTTAATTAGGTCTGAAAATTGAATAGAATTTAATTTTTATAGAATTTAGAAAATTTCCAACTATGGGTACTAAAGCGGAACTTAAAATCCGAGTTCAAGAAGTAGTTCAACGCTTTTCGGATGAGGATTTTGTTAGTTTGATGCGGGAACTTTCTTCGACTGAAAGAGAGATAAGTGCTGATGATTCAATAAGCCGGAGAATGACGTGTCTGATGAGGAAAGTGAGGATGAGAATCAACTCAATGAAGAGATAGAAAAGCTGCAGAGAATGTGTAAAAAAAGATTAGAGATTCTGCAGCTGAGAAAAAAATTACGTGAACTGGAATTGAGTGAGGTAGAATCTGTTACCAGTTCGACTCCTATTTACAACTTCAAAGATATCGAAGACTCGATACCTGCTTTTAGTGGAGATGATAACTTCTCTTTTCATCGGTGGATCGAGCAGTTCGAAGAGTACTCAAAAGTCCTAAACCTGGATGACAGAAATAAATTCATTTTCGGTAAGAGATTCTTCGTGGAACAGAAAGACTATTTGCTAGAACGATTAATATTCGTAGTTGCGCTAAGAAACGAGTTTCAGAAGGTGGCAAAGTCAGATTTATACAATGAGCTTCGTAGGCGAAAGTAGCATGGTGATAAAACGATGCAGCAATAGTTGCTGCATATGCAGGAGATCATTACACAGGGCAGCGTTGAAGAAGAGGATCTACTTCAGTTTACCATAAGACGTATACCCGATTCTGAAACAAATAAAAGCATTTTGTACAATGCAAATAATCTAAAGGAATTAAAAGCAGCTTTGCGAAAATATGCAAAACTAAAAAGTAACCATCGTGTTCACAACACTGAGAAAGCAACAAAATCTACACCTGCTGCTTCCCAAACTCGCCGTAATTTGGCTTCTACACAACCTAGTTCTGATTCGTCTTACAAAAAGATTCCACATGCTTCAAATGTGGAAAATATGGACATATATCTTCTGCGAAAACAAAAATTGCGATACGCTGTGGCAACAAAATGCCAGAGCACACCAACATTCAGCTGACGCGAGGAGTTCAGACCATGTGAACAACATCTCTTCACCAGACGCAGAGGATGTTTGGTAAAAGGAAAACAATTTGAGTGCTGTGTTCGATATGATTGGATGAGCAAACATATGAAGTTATCCGCAACCTGCTGGATATCTAGGAGTCGAATAAGCTTCGTGCAAGAAAGATACCTGCCAACAGTCTTGTTATCTACATTGGAGAAGACGAGCGGGACATACTGCGGAGTCAACAACAGTCCATTGGAGATGTTATGAAGCATTAACACTAGTGTTGGGTTTGATTATTCAATTGAATATATAGTGTATAGTGACAATAGAATATATTAATATAGTGACAAATTTCTTAATTATTTTCTCTGTAATTTTAGGCCAAGATTTCATCGGAAAAACAGATTTGGCTTTTCGAAGAGTAAATGACATAATCAATAGAAATCGAGTTTTCCAAATGACCTCCAGCTCCGTATTTCAATTAAATATTAATGGAAACTTGTGTGAAAAAGTGAAAGAGAAGGTTAAAGAAATTGTAGGTGAGGCTTTTCTACCTATACATACCAAAGATAATTTATCCCAAACCGATTTTCACATGAAGATAACTCTTTCGAAAGATGTTCTATTTCGGTGTGCACCTAGAAGGCTCCCTTGTGCACATAAAATCCAACTACAAAACTAGATGACTTGGGCATAATACGCGATTCTAGATCACCTTATGTTTCACCGATTGTGCTGGTTAAAGAAAAAAAACAAAAACAAAGAGCTTCATCTTTGTGTTGGATTCAAGGAGCTAAACACAATCACTTTACGTGATAACTTCCATGCCATTTGGGTTAAAAACATCCCCTCAGATTTTGAGAGGTATATGAAACATATCTTCGGAAATCTTATTTCAAGAGGAAAAATATTTACTTACCTGAATGACATTTTAATCGCCACACAGTTCATCGAAAAGCACCTTGACATTTTGCATGAAGTTGTTAGCATTATTGTAAAACACTCTTTACATCTTCGACTTAATAAATGTAGATTTCCAAGCATAGAACTCATTTATATGGGATATAAAGTAACCAAGAAATCGTATTAAGCCCAATAACAATAACTTAAATGCAATCAAACGTTTTCCTACTTCTTCTTCTTCAAAATGTGTTCATAGTTTCTTAAGACTATTTTCGAAAATTCATCAAAGGTTTTGCTAATAATGCTTAACCACTCTATGACCTGTTAAGAAGGGATACACCTTTCGTATTAGGAATTAAGGAAATTGAGACTTTTCATCTCCAGTTTTATTGCATCAAACGTTTAGTCCCCATAGCGTCACAGAACTCCACTGTGATGCAAGTTCGATAGGTTTCGGTGCAGTTTTCAAGCAAAAGCAGGTGGATGGAAAATTTCATTCAATATTTTATTTTTCAAAGCGTTCTACTGAACCAAAAAGTAAATACCATAACTACGAGTTTGAGACCCTTTCGAAAATTTATGCACTAAGAAGATTTCAAATATATTTAATAGGATTAACTTTGAAAATAGTAACCGATTGCCAAGCATTAGCCATGACCCTAGAAAAGAAATCTCTTAACCCTCGCATATCGCGGTGGGTTCTTGAGTAGCAAAGTTTCGGCTACATCATGGACCATAGGAAAGGTGATCGAATGGCTCACGTCGATGCATTAAACCGTTCATTTAATATATTATAAGTAGACGACGAGTCTTTTCAACTCAGTCTTGCGGCCGCGCAAAAACAGGATCCGAAGATCTTATCGATTGCCTACGAACTGGAAACGACTGAAAGTTGAACTTATGAAATGCTAGATGGTTCATATATTTATATTCATCAAATATGGAAAAAGAGGTCATTCGTACCCATCACGAAGCAATGTGCCATTTGGGAGTGGAAAAGTGCTTCCAACATTTGTCCTGAAGCTAAAAATGAAGGAGAAAATAAAAAGTCATATAAAAGGATTCCTTAAATGCACCTATTTTTCACCTCACTCTGGTAAATCTGAAGCAAGTTTACACCCTATACCAAAGTTCCCTTCGACACACTCCACATCGACCATCTCGGTCTTTTACCAGATTATCAGGCAAAAAGAAAACACGTTTTACTAGTTGTGGATGACTTCACTAAATTTATTAAACTCTATTCTGTAAAGTCAACACAAAGAAGGAAGCGATAAAGTCTTTAATGTCGTTTTTGAAAATTATTCAAGACTGGATCGTATTGTATCAGATCGCGGAACTCCTTTCACATCGAAAGAATTCTCTGATTTCATCCAAGAAAACAATATTAAACACATTAAAATTTCTACCCATTCGCCCCAATCAAATGGTCAGATAGAGCAACCGTGTTCTTCTCCCAATGCTATCAAAGGTCTGTTATTCTAACACAACTTGTAATTGGGACAAATATAGGGTGATTCATTGTGAGGTTTGATTTATAATGTAAAATAAAACAAAAAAGTTTGAAAGTGAACGTAAAGTTTTTATTATAAGTAAAAAAGCAATTTATGGCATTTACTTCCATTAAAAAATAACACAAATTTAGTTCGCCTTGTTTTAATTCTTGCACAAGTTGAATTTTGTACGCTTTGAGACCGAGATCATCACGTAAAAGACGTCAAGCTGTCGAATACGCCAAGTTGTCGAATACGCCAAGTTGTCGAATACGCCAAGTTGTAGAATACGCCAAGTTGTCGAATACGCCAAACCAAGCTGCTGAGAACGACAACGAATCGATTCGTCATGGTCTTCGCATACACTCTCAGCTACAGCTGCTATATGTAATCCCTTCACTATAAGCTGGATGTGGTCCAACCGGTCGAGTATCATCCACTAATGTAAACTGGGACTCAAATTTTCGAATGGTATTGGCTATACTGGTTTCAGTAGGTCGATTATTCGCACCGTAAGTTCCTCGAATCGCACAAAAAACATTTCTCACAGAACGCTGATATTCGTAATACAGCTGAACAATTTGGAGATGCTGTTGTGGTGTGAGTATTTCCGTGATAACTTGCCAAACGAAACTGAACAAAAATGATAAAGCAGTTTGAGAGGCGTCACGCATGATCTGTCAATAAAAGCCTATTGAAAATCAAACCTCACGATGAATCACACTATCTTTGGTCAAAGCAGAATTCTCGCTTAACAACAAACTCAACAGAAGCACTAGTTTTACACTCAGTATTCTTTTGTTTGGTGTAAATAAAAAAGGAGGATTTCGACATTGAAACAGGAAAAGAACGAGTCAAACTTAAAGAATTTAGGGCTGAGGTGAATGAGAATACTGAAAGAAACAAGGCAAGTAACAAAAATTATTTTGAAAACCGACACAAGACTCCCAAAATGTATAATCCGGGTTATTACGTTATGATAAGGAGCACAACTACTTCAGAAATTACTTACTTAATATCGAGGACCATATGAGGTCAAAAGAGTTTTACCTAACGATCGATACTTAGTCACAGTTATCGAAGGTTTTCATATATCTCGGATACTATACAAAGCAATATTCTCTCCTATACTCATTTTTCCCATAAAATATATTTAAAATTGTAACGATTTTGTTTATTATTACCCTGTCTTAATCTCTGGCAATAATAAAACGGAATTAGTACCCTGATGGTTTACACTTAACCCAGAGTCCTTGGGTGGGGGGATGAGAGTAGCGCAAGTTAACGCATAAACATCAGGAAACTCTTCTGAACCCCCGCAAGAACCCTGCCTGCAACCTCACTAGATAGAATAGAATGGATCTTGTTGCAATACCAAGGCCATCCTTGGTTACGTTCAATCATGCCTTGCTCTAGGCATATAGCTGAGCGGTAAATTTTACTAAAAGGTAGAACCCGAATACATTCTTAGCTGATGACAACCCAGAAATTATGATGTACAGACCTGAAATTATGAAGCTTAACCATGAAAGATATCCCTCCCCTAAGTTATGTCTCATCCCAAACCTAAATCGATGAGAAGAAAGCCAGATGATGTGCTCTGTGGCGGAGTCAACCCTGTAGTAGTAGAGCGCTATAACGATGTTCATAGCAATTTAATTGCTTCTCTCAAGAAGCCCGATATGCTCACTAATTAATACGCCATCAAAAATTCAGCATCCTTCGCCTATTGGAAATCCTACACGCCACTTTTAAAATCCCCTCTTGCTACTCATACGGACAAAAAAAAAGGAAAATAGGTGCATGTAAAACTACTCTAAGAATCGGGTATCAATCAGTCCTCTTGATGAACATGGGTTATCATATTGAGAAAGAAGAAAAATAAGAAAGAATAGAAGCCAATAAGTAAAATATCAAATAACGATTTATTTCATGGTTGGAAGAGGAGAGGGGGGTGACCATAGCCTACAAGGATATATATATAAAAAATTTGTTAACTTTACTTAGAACTGGTGTCAGTACTCGAATCTCAAATGCATTAAATCAAAACCTTATAATAACAATACTAAAATTAATACTGAATCGAGCCGACGAGAATCTATAAATACATTAGATAAATCTACCGCTAGATACAGAGGGTATCCGTTAACTTGAGCAACATCCCATATCGCCGCAGATATGGTAAAGAAATCTATTTATTTTTAACAATCATACTGGTATATAAGTTACATTACACTATCAGCACTAAAACTAAAATGAAAAAATAAAAAGAAAAAAAAAAAAAAACTTCAAATTTTAATTCATGTATTCTAGCGCGTTACCACATAAAAGATGCTACGAACATAAAAAAAAAAGAAATTTCCAACTAACTTACCGAGATTAAATCGGGTGGATGTGCACAACTTCCGCGGGTGGAAATGACCTGTTGACTGCCTTGCCTTATAAAGCAATATGAGAAAGTGGTTAAGCTTTCGCTCTTGCTTTACGAAAGTGACGCTTACATTAAGGCTTCCATTTCACATATGTATGTGGGATTTAGCGATTCAGTCACCCGATTTAGTTCAGTCTTTGATTGAATCCCACAACCGGGATACGATGAATCAAAGCGAATAATTTTTTTTTAAGAAAAGAAAAAACAAAAAAAAAAAAAAAAACCATAGATCAAGTGGTAAAAAAAAAAACAAAGAAAGTCGCATGTGTGTTGAGCGGCAAGTTACAAGAAGAAAAATAAAACGTCGAAGCACCGACGGCGGCAACAGCCACCTCGTGTTAGTAGTAACAGGAACGTATATATATTTTGTTGCACATGTAATACACTGGTCTATGCGTGAGAACAAAAGTATTTTTTTTTTAATACCCTTGTGATTATTATATAGATTATAGAGTAAATATTCGATACCTACCTATTATTTTATTATTATAATTAGGTATTGTTATTTCTTTTGTCATTTTGAAATTGTGAGAGGCTGATGGAGGGTGAATTAGAGGATGTCACGAGGGATAAGCTGCGTGTGAGGTTAAAGGCTGCAGGTTCATCATCATCAGGGAGAAGCAGAAACTTCAGAATCGGCTATGCAAATACCTAAACTCACTTCGTGCCAACGAATGTGATGCAGAATCGAGTGAAATCGTTACAACGGTCAAAATGGTAGAAGATGTAATATTTGTTAATGCAGGTAACGGTAGTGGTGTCGCGGATGATCGATTATAGCCAGGGCTAGGTCAAGCGCCACGTAAAGAGACGCCTGTGATGAGGTCCATGAGTATGATGGAGCAAAGAACCGCGTTTTCATTTAAGGACGTAGAAGACAGCTTGACGATGTTCACTGGCGGTGAGTCGCAGAACATTCGCCAGTGGATTACTGAATTCAAAGAAATCAGTCAGATGTTTAAGTGGAACTCGTTAGCAAATATGCTAAGCGGTTGTTTTCAGGGGCTGCGAAAATATTTATGTATGGGGGAATAAGTATTCGAGATTGGGTTTCACTAAAGTCAGCCCAAATTAAGGAATTCGGCGGCAGGGTTAGATGGGAGAGACCCTACGTGAATTTCTATATAGTATGATTGGCGCTGCAAAACCAATTGGGATGGACGAGGAATCGATTTTGGAATATTTCGTTAATGCATCAAAGATGATAACGTCAACAAAACCATCCTTAACGATGCCCGAAGAATTGAGGAACTAAAAAGTAAGCTAACGATTTATGAGAGGATAACAGACGCAATCCGAGAGACGCACTGCAGCACAGTGAGCGACTTACGACCAGGCAAAGTTATAATTGTTGATAGTGGACCCAATTGGCTAGAGCTTGTCCCAAACGAATAAAATGCTTCAAGTGTCAAGGTTTCGGACACTGTTCTTTTGAGTGTAATAGAGTATGTAAAACGAGGATAGGTGACGTCAAAAAGGAGTCAGTTTCCAACGTGAAGTTCGGATTCAAAACAAAACATCTTTTAAAGGACGTGAAGGTAGACGATGTTGAAGCTCTTACACTGGTCGACACGGGGTGCGAAATCTGTCTCGTTAGGCAAGACTTTTTAATGCGGCTGAGGAGGGCAAATAATGTACCGGATCGATCGTATTGTCTGTGCTGGAAACCATCAAGTACTCACTCAGAGTTATATATTGATATCAAGGTATTGATTGATGATATCGAGTTTAAAGCTAAGCTGTACGTTGTAAGAGAAACGGAATCACCCTTTTCTCTGGTGGTAGGTAATGATTTACTGAGAGAGGCGACTGTCAATATCGACGGAAGCGAAATTCGGCTTAAGAAAAAAATGACAGAATAAGAAATTGAGAAAGGGTCGGAGCAGCTTAGCCATAAGGAAGATGGGCAAGCATCGGAGTTGAGCATTTCTCCCACCATGTAAGGATAACATCAGCGAGTTGCGGAGGGAATTCAAGAGACTATGTGGCACAGCGAATACAGAAGGCCTGGTAAGAGCAACTACCATAAAGACGTCGATTTATCTCATCTTAAAAAAACGCACGGGAGGAAGTCCGAGAAAATATTGGCAGGGTGCAGCGAGAGAACATTAAGCAACTTAATCGAAAGCCGAAAGCTGGATTCAATTTGGCCCATGGCTTAAACTGCAGCCTAAATTCTTAGGACCGCAGGTCACGAGACTCTGCAGGCATGACCGATATGAGGTTAAGAAAGTTGGGTATCATGAAGGTCCACGCACTACATCCTCTGCAGCTAACAGCATGAAGACTTGATGTAGTTCACCCGGGACGTGTGACCAGTCAGGAGGGCCGAATGTGGGATCTAGTGGTGCAGTCACCCGATCTAGCGGTTCTGTCATCCGATCACGCAGCAGTAAATGAATTCCCGACACCAACACACAAACTCTGCTCTGATATTTTTCCTTTTCCATCGTTTTTAGGAGTTGTGAGATAGCATTGAGAGATGTCGCAACACAGACCACTACACGACGTCAATTGTTCTTTTCTTCCCGCTTACTTTTTTACTTTAGTTTTCCCAATCTTTCAGGCCTTTTGTCATTTTTTATGGTAATGAATTAATCGTTAATAAATAATTATTTAATAATTACCTGTGTTCAGTCTTTGATTTAATCCCACATGTATGGTATATGGTATGTATGCAAGTAAATCTTTATGTATGGATACGCTGCAAAAATAGCACTGAACTACCTGAATCCTTAATTGGCTAGGAAAGGGATTGGATTTTAGAGTATACTTGCTTTCAGTTGGGCGCCTGGTTTGATCGTAAGGGTGGTAATTACGGCTGGTATTCCATTCTCTGTTACTTTTGTCGCAACTGGAGCCCTGTGGCAGTGATAGCCGATATATGCGCCGTTGCCATGCTTGCTATTGAGATGGTTTTCACTACCGCTTAAGCGGGTATGGCGAGGGTAAACGGTGTTACCGCAGATGCTGTGGATATCACTGTTGGATGTCGCTATTCTTGCAAGCGTAACTTGTGCGGTAACTTTAGTTGAAGTTGCAACGGTTTCGAATCGCACCTCTAGTTCGGTTTTCGATTTTGCTTTATAGGTACTTGTTTAAATTCATTTATTAGTCACATTCACGATTTTTATTTCTTGATCTAGTACCGAACTAGATCAATTTAAAAAAAGAAACTGTTTACTTCGACATGCGTCCTTCTGCAACTTTTTTAATTTTTATGTGCGCTGTTCAATTTGTGCTTGGCATAAAACGCATCCGAAACCAGTGGCGCTTAACTATGATATGGGCGGAGGTCAACATGTGGTTAAGCTATAGCAAGGCTGTAATAGCCTCGTGCGTAAAGGAGAATTTAAAGCCCTTGTTCCAAACGTAGATTATGTTTAAGAATTATGCTGGAGAAGGCGTCTCCGAAAGACCTGAAGAGAATAGCTGATTTACTTGATGTTGGTTTAGAAGACAAAAAAACTACCGATATTTAGTTAAAACGTCATAAAATTGTTTATTTCCTGCTCTGAGGGTTCAAATAAGAATGCCCAAATGTTGTCCTAGTTACATTTTTGAAACCTCTGTATTTTCGCATTCGTAATTTACTAGTTTATATATCAATCAGTTTTAGTGAATATGGTCATTGACATTGACCGTGAAAATTATAAACTATTGTAGTATTAGTCCATGTAATATGCTCTCTTGAAAAGTATAAATTTCTTTTAACTTACATATAAGTGTTTTAGACCAATACAATGACCTAAATGATTAATGCGACAGACAGAAACAGCACTATAATCATTCACATAAGCGAATAGGCTACGCTATGGTTTAACTTTGACGTTTGACAGCCTTCAGTTTCTTTTTCGGTTTTCTTCTGGTGAAGTGCTTTAATGCAATTTGTAGCAATTTAGGGGTATGAATTGCTTGCTGTGCATTTTATCTAGTGATTGAGACTAATGTGGCTTTAATTGAAGTCAATTTATTATATGTTCAAATCACTAGAATAATGCTCAAAAACAAATTTAACAATTCCCACGTGTCGAGTCCGGTGCGAATCCCGATCTGTCGTTGACTTTATACGTTCCCTTTATCCCTTTATGCCTTTCTCGTGTTCGGGTGAATCTTTTAGGGGGGCAGCTACTTGAGCTGACCATTCTGACGTAATAAACGTACTGTCCTTTCTCAACTCATTTCTTGCCCCTTGAAGTTGGTCTCGCAGTCGCTGTAAACATTCGCACAATATTCTCGTCTTGCAACAAACCGTCTGAATGCTGCGATGAATACTGCTGTAGTTAAGTCGCTAACCAATTTAATATGGACTGCCTTTGTTGCAAGACAAATGAACACAGCGATGTACCCTTTGGTAATTCTGTTGAATCTGCCCTTCCACATTTTAATTTCTATAGGTCCAGCATAGTCTAAACATGTGTTTAAAAATGGTTTTGATACTCTCACGCGTGCTGATGGCAGATTTCTCAATAACTGATCCTGCATTTTCGCGTTGTGTCTATGAAATCTTCAGATTAGTGATCCAACACGTAGTTCTTATATCGGCCATCATCGTTTTCAGGCCACCGTGAAAAGTTCGTTGGTGAGTTTTGGCTGCAATCAGTTTCGTAAAATGGTGTGTTTCCTTCTGAATTACTGGATGCTGTTCTGGAATGAAAGTGGTGCATTAGACATCTTTTCCCCTACATGAAGAATTTCTTCTTTATTAAGAAAGTGATTAAGACTTCTAATCGTGCTTGTCTGCGGTATGGTTCGTTTATTCTTCAATGCGAGAATTTCTTCACGAAATGATTCCATTTGTGCCAGCTTGATAAGCGTATAATGAGCTGAAGTCAGTTCATCTGCAGTATCTGGGAGAGTTTTAAATACTGTTTTTACTTGTGGAATTTTAATGTAGTGGAAAAATCGTCGCAAAATTACTGTGCTGCGTACTAGACGTTGAAGCATGGAATAAGTTTCGAAAATATTTTTTTTTTTATGTTGAGGCAAAAGCATTGCATTATCTTCTTATTGAGTTCTTCGTCTGTTTCAGGCAGCGGGGTTTTTCGCTGATCGCAGACTGAATATTTTTTGAGGTAGTTTAGTCCGTTCCACCAAATTTTGCTGCCGATCAATTTTTCTGGTTATAGTCCTCGAGACCCAATGTCCGCTGGGTTACGCTTGCTACTTACATGATGTCAGATATCTTTGTTTGCTCGAGTTTGAAGTTCAGTAATTTGGTTAGCTACAAAAAAGGTGCGAATGGATGGACTTCCCTTTATCCACGCCAATGTTATCATTGAGTCTGGCCATGCAAATGTAAAGACAACTGGTCTTTATTGCATAGCAGTTGACATTCTCTATAAAAGTTTTGCCAGTAATATTGCAGCGCAAAGCCAGTCGTGGCAAGGATATTCTTTTTACCGGCGCAACTCCTGTTTTTGCCGTCAACAAGTGAATTTTCTCCTGTCCGCTTGATATCACTCGTGCATATATGACTGCAGCATTCGCCTTCTCCGAGGCGTCACAAAAGCCATGAAATTGGATCTGTGATGAATCCTCGCTGTGTATCCAATGGGGTATTTCCAACCATTCGAGCCTTTTTAGACCAGCTCGTAGTTCAATCCAAGGACATTCTATTTCTGGACTCAAACTGGAATCCCATGAAGACGACTTGATATACAGTTGTTGCAAGACGAGCTAAGCTTTTATGATGCAAGGCGAAATCCATCCTAATGGATCAAACAAACTTGCAATATCCGTCAGTACTGATCTCTTTCAATATTTTTCCACTTCAGGTGTGTGAAAGTGAAAAATGGCCCGTGAGCTCAACATGCCGTTGGAACGCAACAGAAAAAAATTAGAGTCGAAAAAGCGAAGGAGTTGCTACGCCTGCACGAAAGTGATGAGTTGCCGAATTTGGTTTTTTCCGATGAGTCGCCATTTGTTATGTTATGCTCGTATTTTTGGACCGTGGCGTCAAAATTAATGCTATCGTGTACCGTGAAACTATCTTAGACACAGTATTGAAGTCTTGGGCAAACAATCATTTCGGTCGGAGAAGGTGGACATTTCAACAAGACTCGGCACCGTCTCACAAAATGCGCGTCAACCAAGATTGGTTAAAAAACAATGTTCCACACTTCATTTCTTCGACATAATGGATTGCAAATTCTCCGGATGCAAATCCGTTGGATTTCTCTGTCTGGGCATTTTGAAGGCGAAGGTTGGCACTAAAAATACCAAAGTTTGGACCACCTCAAACAAGCACTTCGCGCCATGAATGGGCCAAAATACCGCAGAGCTACTTGCGTGCAGCCTGCGATGCTTTCTTCGGCCGTCTCAATGCCATTATTCGCGCCAAAGGTGGACGTATTGAAAACTACTGATACAGTTGGAAAACTGATGTATTTTTCAACATTTTTTGCTTTGGGACAATAAAATTTATCAAGAAATAAAAAAATTATAGCATTTTAAAAAGTTGCAGTTGTAGTCGGTCAACCTGCAGTTACAGTTGCAGAAGGCTTTGCGGATGTGTTACCGCTTATTGGGTGTCCACTTGTAGACACCTTGTACTTGACAAGTACATATTTCTTTTAACTTACAAATAAGTGTCTTAGACCAATTACAATGACCTAATTGATTAATGCGACGTAGAGACAGCACCGTAATAATTCGCATATGCGAATAGGCAGGTTGTACATGTGCTGGGTTCGAATAAGCCTTGAATGTTGTGGGAAGAGGCTGACTGTGCCGGCAAGGCTATGGTTTAACTTCGCCTTCAGTCTCTTTTTCTCAGTCTGGTGCGTGTTGGTTTTCTTTCGGTGAAGTGCTTTAATGCACTATTGTTATTAATTGTGTTCTGTGCATTTTATCTAGTGATTGAAACTATTGTGACTTTAATTGAAGTCAATTTGTTATATGTTTCAATCACTAGATTAATATTCAAATACAAATTCAACTATTCCCACGTGTCGAGTCCGGTATGAATCCCGATCAGTCGTTAACTGTTTAAGTTTCCCGTATCTTATAGTATGTGCCTTGCTCGTGTTCGGGTGAATCTTTTAGGGGTGAATTCGGGAATTCGTTGTTGGGAACCAAACATCCTTCTCCAAGGTGCTTGTGAAGGGAGTAGATATCGTTAAAAAAACCTTTCACAAATCTCCGTTACCATTCCACCATTCCCAAGAACTGTCCTTCTTGACGCGGGGTCTTGGGGTTCGGGAATTCCTTGTTCGCAGCTACCTTTTCGGAGTCGATCTCAAGACAGCCATTGCCTTCAACGTAGCTTAAGTACTTAAGTTCCTCCATACAAAATTTAGACTCTCCCTGGTGGTTATTGTTACGAATACATTATTAGTACTAACGTCACTATATATAACACCGGTAATGAGCTAACATTCATTACAAGAGACCGACAAGAAGTGCTTGACATCACGCTTGTCTCCGAACGCATTGAACACTTAATAGTGAGCTGGATGGTATCGTTTGAACACTCCTTTTCAGATCACAGGTACATCCAATTCAATTTAATGAATGCTCCCACGCCAAACAGCATTTCGTAACTATCGGAAAACTCAAATACAGGGAAACAATTTTAAAAAGTTTCTCTCCTGCCTTTTCAAGATCAAAGTCAACGTCATAGGTATATCTATCGCTACATATCGTGCAAACAAGAAATAAAGCTGGATGCTAAAAGAAGTACAAATCATAGACGGGCCGTCGGATTGACATGTTTAGCTACCAAACAAATCTGGGCAAAGCTAGACCTGAATCGCTCCAGGAATTTCGTTCTTCTAAATCGAAAACATCGTAGCGTCATTATAGGTGTCATCACTGCCTCATAGGTAAACATGCAAGAAGGCTTGGCATGTTTACTAACGACTTTTGTAGAAGCTGCATGGATGGGGAGGAAGAGGAGACAATACCTCGGTTCCTCTATACATGTCCAGCTCTCTCTCAAAGAAGAAATCTCCACCTAGGGGCCTTCTTCCATTGACTTATGTAACTAAAGCAACATAGGCATTAAAAGTCCTCTACGCTTTATTAAGAGCTCTAAATTTTTTTTTTAAAATACCGCGCGCGCACCAACGGGATATGAATACCCTTTTACTGGCTTTTGATTCAAGGCGCGGGTGGTGTAGTAGTTTGAAACTCAGGTGTATTAGGTTTCGATATTTTTCCCAGAGGAGGTTGTCAAACTGGACAGGACGAGCTAGTACATCCTCAATCAGTGGGTCTTAAGTACTTGCTAGTTGTTAGTTCGTTACATTTAACCAAGCCCAGCAACCACTCCAACATAAGTGTTATGCCTTCATGTCGGAGTTGACGCTGACGGGATTTTCATATAACTACATACAAATTCTAATAAAAAACTTTTTTACAGAATTGCCTCGCACGGGATTCGAACACGCGACCCTCTGCTTAAGGAGTCTATGCATATACCACTACACAACGGCCACCCCTATGGTTTCTTGAGTGGAAGGACCACAGGACACAATGGGCCAATAGGCCTAAGTGGGTTTGGTTTTTCAACAGCCATTTAATGTATGAATGCTCCGCTACGATTGTCAACATTCGGAGGTGTTCCTCAAAAGTATTGGAGGTGACCAACAGGTCATCCAAATACACAAACACATATTCCCTAAACGCATGGGACATTACTTTGTCCATCAACCTGCACATGCGTTAAAGCGCATTGCAGAATCTGAAGGGCATAACGCGAGGGCTTCCAGGGATAGTGAAAGCTGTTTTCTCCCTAGATCGTTCCTCCAACGGTATCTGCCAAAAGGCGTCCTTCAAATCCAAACTTTAAATAAAGTGAGTAGGGCGCCACAGCAGCCCTTCTATATGCGGGAGTGGATACGCATTCATCTGATTTACCTTTCGGAAGTCCAGGAATAAACGGTTTTTCTCCGGCTTACGAACAAGCACTACCGGATAACTCCAACCGCTGCCACGTTCGGCAATGCCCAAATCGAGTATGCGATCCAATTCTGCATAAAGGAGAGCTTGCACCGCCGGAGATACGGGATAATATCGCTGTTTGACGAGTTGAGCATCCCCGGTTTCAATTTTCCAGATTTATTTTTCCCAATCCTTCAGAGGCAAAAGAAGGAAATCGTATAATGGTTTGGTTGTGCTTAAAGATTTCCTCGCTAGTAAATTGCAGTGAATTAGGATCTGTTTCTCGACAACCCACATCTAGTGTCAATCCAGATATTATTTGGGGGGTGATTTGGAACTGTTTCCTAAATTCTACCCGGAAGTATGTATATTGGTTGCTTGAGTGTAGGAACGATGTACACAGTCAATAGTTGACCCCTTATAAGTGACACTAGTGGAAATCTGCCCTATAACTTCTTGACGTGGACCATCGGCGGTTTTAATTGTAATCTTATTGTAGGATCTCAGACCCTTCTTGTTCCAGACAACTAATGCCTGTCTCGCTGTCTAGAAGACCTAGCAGTCGTTGACCAAAATTCGTCACTACTGCGTATATTGACGTTGTTATATTTTTCTTTGTTTTGAATTAGTATCTAGCAAGCTGGTTCTTCTCCAAAGGGGTGAGCAGTTTGTATTAAAGATTCTGCTTTAAGCTAAGTAGTACTCCTGTTGTTTTTCATGCAACGTTGTAGATTACTGTTCTGATTTGGGTGGTATCTCAGTATCGTAGGCCGAACTACTGCTCTCCCGTCTTAAAAGTGTTACGAGTTGAGTAGGTCTTATAACGTTTGGTGCAATGGTAGGTAGTCGGGAAAAATGCTACTTTTGGGCCGGGCTCCTTTTCCGTGGGGAAGATACCCCGGTCGGAAACTTGCGCCTTTGGTGGTTTTCCGATCACTTAGAATAGTTTAGGTATTTTGCTTTCCACAGCAGTAGCAAAATAAGTTCTTCTTAGCACTCTCACATTCATAGAACGTGTGTCCAGCAACTCTGTAGTTTCAGTATTTAAGGGCTGAAGGGTTTCTGCGAAGTCCGACCACATTAAAATGGGACGTGGATGGCTTTTTACCCACCTCCAATTTGCCAATACGTTGCCTAACTTGTGAGCCGGGAGCCTGACGAGCCTAGAGATTCTCATGATCATTGAGATATTTCTCGATTATGTGACAGACAAGCTGGAGGTATGAAAGCTGATCAAATACTCTCCTATTAGCCAACGCACGTCTTCCCTAATGATCTCAATGATCTCCGTATTTGGTTTAGGCTGTCGTGTATTCAATTGTAGTAGATCGTTATAAAGGACAAAGGATTCCGGTGGCTCTTGCCTTCGATCGGACATTTTCCTACAGAGTAATAAATCCGTTTCAAAGCTCTGAAATTGCTCGATTAGCGCAACTGTGAGTCTGGGCCATGTGGTATTTGGATTATATTTAAAATAGGTCCAAAATCAATTTTCCACCGCTCCAGCTACGAACTGGTAAAAATTTAAGAGCACTTCTTCCCAGGAAGTTTCATAGCCCTCTCTGATTCGATTTAGTCGAAATAAGAAATTATCATTTTCCGATTGTCAAATTTATATTCCCCATATGTGGAAGTTGTATTTCCTAGGGGAAGCCGTGGGCAGGTTAGTGTTTCCAATTGGCGGGGGGGAGTAGGAGAAGTATCTGCAAAATTTAAGTTTCCTAATTGGGCAACAAAGTTGTCCACATTTGAACTTTGACCCAGCGGTTGACTGAGGCGGTTGATCTAAATAACGTCTCTAATTCTTCCTTAAACGCTCGAAAATCCTTTGCCTGGCGAAGGCCCACAGGTGCCGTAACAACTTCCTGTACGTAATGTGCCAACTGTTCCTCCTCAACTTTTCTTCCTCACCGCCCGACTCGGGCGGATCATTTGCTGGGATTTATAATAAGGGATAGGAAGTCGTTGGTGAGTCTTCTGGGAATACTACTTCCCGCCACAGTGTGCGAGTTCGCTCGTTTAGCGGAATTTAATTACAAAAATGACTTGCATAAAATAATGTAAGAACTGGTTTCACTTGCAGCCTATACCTTCAAATAAATGATTTTACCGGATAAGGTAGTGACTGGTTTGGCTTTAGGGAGAGCCTAGGTAATGAATCGACTGGGCCCATGGATAGGCCCTACTCCGAGTTTTCTTCCCTTTCTTGAAACGCAGTTCGCGATTCGAAGTTTGGCCGGCTTTAGACATCTCCGATGGAAAAAAGTATAAAAGGATACAAATATTTTATAAAGACATATTGCTACCGAAAAAATCTAATCAAAAGAACAAGCTTCTTACTTTGTTCAACAGACGAGAAATTCACTGGCCCTGATAGGAAAATCACAAAAAAACAAACAATTGTTGCACCTAAAGAATTCAAGGGTGTTAGATGCGTGGTTCTTTAAGCAATTCTACAGAGGCTTATCAATTAAATAAAATGTGATGGTCATTTAAAATTACGAGGTTTAATTATTAGGATTAAGAGATATTACGAAAAAAGAATATTATAAGAACGTTTAACATGCAAATTCAATTGTATATTCCTGCTAAGTAACACATGGGCTGACATGTCCGTGCCGTTTTATAGTAAAACACACATTTTTTGCACAATTCAACTTTATTTATCAATATAGGTGCGATACACTGATTGAAACGATTTTTCAATCTTTCGATACCAGTTTTGTAGTACGATTTCGGTTTAGCCTCAAAATAGGCCTTTGTTTCGGTGATTACTTTTTCATCCGTCTTAAATCTCTTTTCGGCGAGCATTCTTTTGAGGTCTGCGAACAGGAAATAGTCGCTGGGGACTAAATCTGGATAATACGGTGGGTGGGGAAGCAATTCGTAGCCGAATTCATTAAATTTTGCTATCGTTTTCATCGTCTTGTGACACGGTGCATTGTCTTGATGAAACAGCACTTTCTTTTCCTTCAAATGCGGACGTTTTTCTGCGATTTCATCCTTCAAACGCTCCAATAACGCAATGTAATGGTCGCTGTTGATAGTCTGCCCCTTTTGGAGATAGTCCATGAAAATTATTCCATGTGTATTCTAAAATACGGATGCCATAACCTTGCCAGCCGACTGTTGAGTTTTGGGTCGTTTTGGACGAGGTTCGTCGCCTGCTCGCCACTCAGCTGACTGCCGAATTGACTCTGGTGTGATGTGATGGAGCCAAGTTTCATCCATTGTCATATACCGATGCAAAAATTCGGCTCTATTGCGGTTGAACAACTTTAAACACTCCCCTGAATCATCAACACGTTGTTGTTTGTGGTCGACTGTGAGCAAACGCGGCACCCACTTTGAACAGAGCTTTCGCATGTCCAAATTTTCGTTTATGATATATTCAACACGCTCTTTTGATATCTTCAGAGCCTCAGCTATCCCGGTCAACTTCACTTTACGGTCATTCGTAATCATTTTGTGGACTTTTTCGATGTTTTCATCTGAAACAGCCTCTTTTGGACGTCTACTGCGTGCATCATCTTTGGTGCTTGTATGACCACTTTTAAATTTTTAAATCCACTTGCGAATGGTTCGTTCAACTGGTGCAGAGTCCGGGTAACACTTATCAAGCCATTTCTTTGCATCGGCTGCATTTTTTCCCATCAAAAAGCAATGATAAATCAACACACGAAATTGCTTTGAATCCATTTTTTTTTCACAATAACAAAAATTGCTTCACTCACAACGCTATATCTCGAGAACTAATCTTCCGACAGCTGTCAAATTTATACACGTATCTTTTGAATGTTGGTACTAACTGAAAATGGTATGAATTTAATTCAAGTGGTGCCCTCTCTTCGAAACGGACTTTTCAGCCTATTTTCAGGCGAAAAGAATCCATTTATGCGCGTATATGGGCGTGTTGGTGAACGTAAATAACTCTTCGTTGAATAAAGATTAAGGTCGGTATGTGGTCGTAGCGAAGTGCAGATTATTTGCGTGGTCCTCAGGTACATGCTTAAAGATACACTTTGGGGGAGCTTAAGCGCTGATTTGTCCTTCTGATAATTCGAAAAGCGCTTCGTAAAGGAAAGGTGTATTTTTTTCTTGGAGTAATGATCGAAAAGATTTTACTACATTTTGCGCTCTTCACTAGATAGCATCGGGCATGGGTAACGAAATTTTAGGAGATTACCTACCGAACTATCTTAGAGGGACCCCTTATTTTCAGAAGTTATATGGCTAGCCCTGTCTTCTAACGAGAGGGGTACAGACTCGTACTTGCTTTCGTCAGGCAATTGATAACACGATAGCAACGGGCGTAAGTAAACGTAATTCCAGAGGGTTACCTGCCGGACTATCTTAGAACGATAATTGAGCGGAAACCACTTGAGAAGGTAAATGCTTTTGGATTCCGCCTTGTTGATAGAACACCAAATTATTTAACGAATAAGGTTACTAGGCAAGGGAGACATTCACTTTTTTCGGTTCAAGCGAATCCGTACCAGGGTCAGACATAAGGGAGCAATTATGGAACCCAGGCGGGTGACTAGCTGATTCTGTTGACAGGTAGTGAGTCGCCTCTGCAAGGACAAGAGAAGGGTATAAGCCGATAAATTAAATTATAAAAAGGTAGTGACAAAAAGGATTTAGTATCTGCACAACTAAGAGAGTGAGTATACTATAGCGTGAAAATTTTTATACTCAAAACTACTTTTTTTAAGGTGTTGTTCATAAGTCAGGACCAGTATGATTCGAGCCATAAGTTGGGCGCCGCCCAGTAATGATTTCGTTTATTGTTACCCCATTTTAGTCGGTGTCTACACCAGAGTTCTTGGGGGGAGGGCGGGGAGGCGCGAGTTAATGCAAAAGACATCCGGAACCTCTCTTGAACCTTCGCAAGGACCCTCCATGCCACCTCACTTCACTTTTATGACCTCCACAAGCACAGGCAACTCTAGAGGCCAGACAAAGAGTAGGGCGACCGACCTGTGTGCAGCTGCAGGCATGGTTGTGTGAGCTCGATGTGAGGACGGTGCCGTCCTTAGTTACGTTCAATCATGCCTTGCTCTAGGCGATAGCTTAGCGGTAAATACTACTAAAAGGTAGAGCCCGAATACGTCCTTAGCTGATGTACAACCCCGATGGAAGAGTTGTGAACTGAAAATATAAACCTTCACCATGAAAGATATACCTCCCCTCAAGTCTATCTCATCCCAAACCTAAATCGAAGAGAAGAGAGCCAGATGATATGCTTTGTACGGAGTCAACCATGTAGTAGTAGAGAGCTATAAAGGCTTTCATAGCAACTTAATCCGCAGGTCCCTCAAGAGGCCCGATATGCTCACTAATTGATGCGTCACCAACATGTCACTATTGCAGATCCTTCGCGCCCCTTTAGCTACTCATCCAGACAAAAAAAAAAAAAAAAAAAAAAAAAATGAATGTGTCTTGCATGTAAAACAACTCTAAGAATCTACTCTAAGTTATCGATCAGTCCCCTTGATGGACATGGGTTGCCATTTTGAGAAAGAGGAAAAAAAGAAAGAAAGAAGCCAATAGGTAAAATATCAAATAACGATTTATTTGAAGGTAGGAAGAAAAGGGGGTGACAATAACTTACAAGGATATATACACAAAAATAATTTTCGCTTTACTTAAACCTATTATCGGTTCTCGAATCTAATATGCATTAAATAAAAACCTAATAATGACAATATTAAGATTAACACTCAACCGTGCCGGAAATAATCTATAAATATATTAGATAAATCTACCGCTAGATACAGAGGCTATCCGCTAGCTTAATACTCAACCTTGCCGGAAATAATCTATAAATATATTAGATAAATCTACCGCTAGATACAGAGGGTATCCGCTAGCTTGAGCAACATCGCTCATTAAAGATATCGCGGGAGATATGGTATAGAAATCTATTTATTGGTAACAATCATATATAAGTTACAATACATTACAATATCAGCACTAAAACTAAAATGAAAAAATAAAAAAAATAACAAAACTTAAAAATTCAATTCATGTATTTTAGCGCGTCATCACATAAAAGATGCTAAGAACATAAAAAAAAAGAAATGTCCAACTGACTTACCACGATTATACCGGGAGGATGTGCACAACTTCCGCGGGTGAATATGAACTGTTGACTGCCTTGCCCTATAAAGTAGTGTGAGAAAGTGGTTAGGCTTTTGTTCTTCCTTTACGAAAGTGATGCTTACTCTTAGACTTCAAACACTCTTCTAAATACAGTTAAATAATAATAAAAATAGATAAATGTATATAGATATATATATATGTATGTAAGTAAATCTATATGTATACCATAGATATGCTGCCAAACTAGCACTAAACTATTTGAATCCTTGCTTGGTTAGGAAGGGGACAGGATGTGAGGGTATACTTGCTGTCCGTTGGTCGCCTGGGTTGATCGTAAGGGTGGTAATTACTGCTGGTATTCCATCCTCTGCTGCTGTTGTTGCGGGTAGAGGTCTTAGTTTGTCTGTGGCCATGGCAGCCGATATATGCGTCGTTGCCACACTTGCTATTGTGGAGAATGTGATCGCTTAGCAATAGTTTGGCTGTGATTGTTACCGTGGTTGTAATTACCGCTTAAGCTGGTATGGCGAGGGTAACGGGTATTACCGCGAATGCTGTGGATACCACTGTTGTGGCAACTTTAGGTGAAGCTGCTCCGGTTTCGGATCGCACATCTAGTTTAGTTTTTCGATTTTGCTTTATAGGTACTTGTTCAAGTTTTTTTTTTTTTTGTAAAATGTACTTTGTATTTAATTAATCACATTCACCATTTAACTATTTAATTCCACTTGTGTCCTTCAACCACTCTTGGGTGGCTAATGTTGTAAGCGTAGCTGATGTGGCAACTTCAGCAGAAGTGCCCCGTTTTCTGATCGCACCTCTAGTTCGGTTTTCCGTTTTTGCTTTATAGCAAAGGTTTCAAGTTATTTTTTTTTTTAAATTTCATTTGTATTTAATTAAATACATTCATGATTTTTCTTTCTTGGACTAGTACCGAATTTGATCATTTAAAAAAAGAAAACTATTTACTTCCACTTGTGTCCTTCTGCAACTTTTATTTTATATCTCAATTTTTTTTCCTTTCGCCTATGTAGACCACCGCTGAAATTTGATTATCCCACTGACAACATCCGGCTCGACTTTTATTTGCACCAAAAAGCGATCATCCCTCAGTAGTACCGAATTTTCATCCATTATTAGTTGTTTTTTCCTCTTTTAAACATAAGATCTTGGTCTTTATGGTATAAAACAGCTGGTCACTTATGCAAGTGTTGGTTGTGCATAGCAAGGCATAGGATGGTGGATCGGCTAAGTTATAAGGGAAACTAAGGAAAGCTTTAACCAGGCTGAGAAATTTCTTTTTTTTTTTTTGTTATAAAATTTTTATTTGTTTTACTCTATTACGGAAACAATTTAGCCATAATGGGTGGTTGTATTTTTTAGGTGTTATATCGGTCGTCCTATTAGTTAATCTATTTAGGTCGTACAGTCATTTCCCACAAACTTAATAATGAATTTGTTTCTCTTTTTCATAATTGAATTGTACTTGTATTGTTTTTTTTTTTAAATGCTTTTGAATTTAGCAACTGGATTTGAACTTTTTATGTTATATTCTATTCATAGTTTTGGTTTATATTTAAAAATATTGTTGTAAAAGTATAAATATACACTACTACAACATATTTTGTAATCGGGACGACGATAGATTTTCACTAGTTATGTTTTCATGCCAGCGGTTTGACATAAAAAAAACACTTTTCTTTTTTTTTTCTCTTTATTTCTTTATTACAATAAAATATAAAAACTTAAAACTACAACAAGAAACTCGAATTGAACTTTTGTGCGAGGGAAGGCCACGAACTTAATTGTTCTCCGAGTTGTCGAGAAGAGAACCACTGACTGAATTTTCTGCATGTACTTAAAGCATAAAACTGTTGAAAAAGCACAGGTTCGTCTGTGGGAAAGGAATGCAAAGGTTGGTGAAGGTTTCATATTTACTGGTGCAAAAGTAAAAGCGTCTGTGAAAATGATCATGCATTTTGCGCGTGGTTGGGGTATAGTACATGTGAAACGATGTTGACCATGAAAGGGGATGGGGTTAAGGGGTGGAAAATGGAAGTAAAGTCTCCGACGTAACTCGCCTCCCTTTAAGATTCTGCTCCGGAGAATCCAAATTTTTAATTTCGACTTTAACTTTAGTCTTACTGACTTTCTGTTTGTTTTCGAAATACAAGCGTGATTGCAACTAAGATAATAATTGTTATGGATGTTATCCCAACATTTACATGTTCATCCGCGATATTTTTAACATTTAATTTCCTCTATCATTTTTCGGTTTTCTAAGTGTTTTATATTAATTTCTTCTACAGAAAAGTTCATTCCAATTTTCCCTATGGTTACATTATTGAAGTTTGGTATAACTAAGTTGTCATATATTAAGAAATTTTCATATTTTATGTCTTTGATATTTATTTTACAGTTTTCAATCTTATCAAATTACTACCCATCAGGTTCACACTAAAATTATGACAATTATGTGTTACTTGAGTATATGGGATATTTTTGGTGATTCCAATATTGGTGGTCAGCTGCTTAAACTCCATATTCCTATTATTCTTAAAATTACATATGGGATTTTTAGAAAAAATGTTAGAAATACAAGAATCTTTAATTAGTTTTAAATCTTTTATTTTAATTGTCCCATTTACATTACAATAGTTGTGTTTTCCATCGCTAATAAATTCTCTGTAGCTGTATTGGTTCGGATGTAATCAAAATCTTCAGATTTTCAAAACTTTGATTATAGTCTGGGTCGCTCAAACCAATTTTGCCTCCCTTCTTTAAAAAGACGGTCATGGGCTTCGTTACTTTGGAGTAGTCCTTTATGAGTTTTCGGTAATAGCCCGTTATACTGAGGATTGCCTTTATTTGCTTTAGAGTTTTGGGAAGTTTATAATTTAATATAGCTTCAATTTTCTGAGGGTTAGATTTGATACCTTCCGTCGTGATGACATGCTCTTAAAATTCCGTTTCTTTTTTTAAAAATTCACTCTTATCGAGCTGCACTTTTAAATTGACTTCTTTGAGTTTTTCGAACACTTTCTTAATCGAAATTATGTGTTCTTGTAAGCTGGTTGAGAATATTATCACGTCATCAATATACACCAGACAGATTTCTCCAATATATTCGACCAGTACAGAATTCATCATTCTCTGGAATGTCGCCGGAGTGTTCTTTAATCCGAATGACATTTCGAGGAATTCGTAATGCCCGTTATTAGTTGAGAAAGCTGTCTTTTTTACATCCTTGCTGGCTATCTCGATTTCTTGAAATCCTTTAGCCAAGTCAAGTGTCGTAAAGTATTGGGCTTTTCCTAACTTTTTAAAGATGTCGTCGAGATTGGAACTGAGTAAGGCGAATTGCTAGGACGAACTATTCCTTGCCTCAATATCTCATTTATATGAGACTCGACCTCTTTTCGATGGACCTCTGGGCATCTATAGTTACGGGTGTGAATTGGAATCTCGTTTTTAGTCTTTATCTCATGCTTAATCACACTTGTAAAGATAGATCGGTTCCTTCTTAAAAAAAATCGTTGAATATTGCGTAACTATTTTTAAGACGGCTTCTTTGTCTTCCTTGTTTAGGTGTTGCGTTCGTATTTGATTTAAAATGGGTTCTATACTCATTTCTGTATTATATATTTCTAAGGTGAGAATTTGTTTTTTGTACTTCTCGTACGTTATTTCTCGTTCAAATCTACTGTGAGAATACTCCGCTTGAAATCAAGAATGGCTTTTATTGGCAGTAGAATGTTGTTTCCTATTAGCCCGTCAAAGTTATCGTGGAACTTAAACTCTAGAAATTCAGCTGTTTTATCTGGCTTCCCAAATTCCTTAAACAGTGGGATTTTCACCTTCCAATCTACATATATAGGTGTGCTAGTTGTTAGAATCTTAAGTGGTTTTTGTAGTTTTGTTTGCCACTTGGGATGGCATACACCTGGGCTCGGCTATTGGGCTTCTCATCCTCGTTTCTTTCAAATTTTTTTATTTGCCTGGTTACGGCCGATAATGTGTCCATTGGTTCTATTGTGTTATTGTGATTATTTCTGAAGGGGTTACTCGAATTTGCTCTAGATTTAATACTCTGATTTGTCCTGAACTGATTGCTCTGATTTGTTCCAAACTGATTGCTGTGATTTGTTATAAACTGATTGCTCTGATTTGTTCTAGCCTGGTTTCTATCTGGAATGTTTCCGTGAGATTTCTGTTTGTAGGGCCTATCGCCTGAGTTGTATAACCTATCGTGATGTTGTTGTTGAAGATTTCTATCGGAGTATTATTCCTGTTTGGGACTACTTGTTCTAGAATTACCTCCCGAATATGCATATCCTGTTTCCGACAAGATTTGCATTGCCCCTTTTTTGTGGGTTTCTGCAATGGAGGAGCCCCTTCATTGGCTCTGGAATTTTGCTTATGCAAATTCGAAGAGCTGCTTTGCAGTTTTCGCCAAAGTATTGGAAAAATAACTTTTTCTAGTCTTCTCAATTACTGACACTGTTGGTAATTTCGATAGCTTCCCTAGCTTTGCCTGCTCCTTTATTTTTAATAATATCGAAAAAGAACATTTGCCCGGTTTCATCGTACCTACCGAGGGTCGGGTAAATTCTGTCTACTAAGTCAATGAAGTTATGTAAATTATCCATATTTCCATCATAATTAGGAAGGTTGTTTAAATATTTTAGGGGATCTGTACTAAGTGTAATAGGACTTACTGCTGCCGATGCTCCTTCTGATGTCATCTTGGTTGATTGCATGTTTCAGTTTTTGTCGATTTATTCTATCCTACGTTCTCTTCGTAGATCGTTGTCCAGATTGCCTTTCAGATGTTTCGCTTCCGTTTTATTGTTTCACTTATTGTAAACTTTAGGTTCAAGTTTTTGAATATTCTTTTCACAGATTGGACGTTGCTTTGATTGAAAATTTTTTTTTCGTATATATTCAGTTTAATTCGAACACTTTTTCACATTGCAAATTCTAGTTTCAACATTTATATATACTTTTCATTTACTAGGTTCACTTAGTTCTATTGTGTTTCATACACCAAAGTTTATCGCACTATTATGATATGCGTAGCTAATATCTATGCACCTCACTTAGCTTAATCGCTTTAATTGAATTTATATATATATATATATATATATATATATTTTTTTTTTGCTTGAGCATTTGAGCGTGCTGTTTACTTGAGTCAAATAATTAGAATTAACCGCGGATTAATTGTTCTTCAGCGAACACTTTTCGCGTACTTTACAAAAGTAAAAAGAACACTTTTATTTTTTTCTCTCTTTATTTCTTTATTACAATAAAATATAAAAACTTAAAATTACGACGAGAAACTCGAAATGAACTTTTATGCGAGGGAAGAGCACGAACTTAATTGTTCTGCGAGTTGTTGAGAAGAGAACCACTGACTGAATTTTCAGCATGTACTTAAATCATAAAACTGTTGACACAGCTTTTCCGATGAACACAGGTTCGTCTGTGGGAAAGGAATGCGAAGGTTGGTGAAGGTTTCATATTTACCGGTGCAAAAGTAGAAGCGTCTGTGAAGATGATTCGCCTAACGTTGATCATGCATTTTGCGCGTGGTTGGAGTATAGTACATGTAAAACGATGTTGACCATGAAAGGGGATAGATTTAAGAGGTGGAAAACGGAAGTGAAGTCTCCGATGTAACTCACTCATTTACTCATTTAATTTGCTAATGGCGACCATGTAAATATAATTTCAATGATCAAGTGACCGACCCGGAAAAATACCTATAAATACGACTATTCATGCGTCTAAGAGAATATAGTAAAAGTAACATTTAAACGCGACTTTTAATTATCTTCCTCCCGAGTTCTCCTCCTACCGCTCGCGAACCCATGATTTAGAAAAATCAGCTTAGAAAGCTTTCATGACAGTGACTTTCAATTTTTCTTTGAAATCACCGATCAAGTGGCTATAAAATATCTTTGCGGGGCTTTTATTTACTTATAAGGCTTTGGGGTGTAATATGTCGTTGAAAATACATTTTCTACATTTACATTTAGATCTCTTTTCTAAAAAGATTCAACCAGGACATTTCTACGATAGAAAAACAATATCAGGGCAAGTGGAGTCCACGTGTGCTCTCGGATTACTGTTGGACATTTCAACGAGACGTCGCTGAAGAAAAATACAGAAAAAAATCATAAAGTTGCATTAAAATTAATATTTCAATATAACGAAATAACTTCAATTTGTCCATAAGAACGTAAATTTTCTAAAATATAAGAAAATTAAGTTACAAAAAAATTATTCCTATTTGAAACATTCTAGTATTACTTCTATTATCCTTATCCTTGTTCTTAACATAAAAGTTTTCATGTTACATACAATGCTTTGTTAGCCATTGTTATATATATACAATTTTTTTGTGGCGAATGCTCTTTTTATTTTTTATTGGTCGAGCGCTACAAGAAAAATCGTGTCATCGCCGTCACTGTCAAAAAGGAAGTGGGAGAGCGAGCAGAAGTTCTTACAAAGAAAAAGATGGAGATGACTGAAGTTGATAGGGGTTTGTAAATATGCGATCCATAGATTTATCCACGAAGGTTTGCATCTTCATGTGGATAAAGTGCAATTGGCTCAAGAACTAAAGCCTACTACCCACGCATGGAACGGATTATGGAAAAACAGAAAGTGGTTGCTGAACCTTCAAACAACATCTTCACCAATGAGCCTCATTTTCCCCTTAGTGGCTTTACTAATCGTTAAAATTATCAAATTAAGAGTTTAGTAAATCGAGTAATTGTTGACAAACAAATCCATTCAAAACATATCACTGTTTGGTATGGATTTTGGGTTGGACGCATCAAAGGATCAGTTAATGGTGCTCGCTACCATGAAACAATTTAATTACTGAGTGGGTCATTTCATGGTCGTATAATTTCACACTTTGGAGATCAGTATTAGCAGGCCATATCATGCCATTTAACACAGCTTGACTTTGTTCCTTTTGATTTGTGCCAACAAACCAATGGCCACCGCATTGAAGGATCAACTTAAGCGCTAATACATGGGCTGAAAAGTCAGTACCGTTTCTGAGAGAGGGCACCACTTAAATTAAATTCATACCATTTTCAGTTAGTACCAACCTTCAAAAGATACGTGTATAAATTTGACAGCTGTCGAACGACAAGTTCTCGAGATATAGCGTTGTGAGTGAAGCAACTTTTGTTATTGTGAAAAGATGGATTCAAAGCAATTTCGTGTGTTGATTTATCATTGCTTTTTGATGGGAAAAAACGCAGCCGATGCAAAGAAATGGCTTGATAAGTGTTACCCAGACTCTGCACCAGCCGAACCAACCATTCGTAAATGGATTGAAAAATTTAAAAGCACCGAAGATGATGCACGCAGTGGACGTCCAAAAGAGGCTGTTTAAGATGAAAACATCAAAAAAGTCCACAAAATGATTACGAATGACCGTAAAAAGAAGTTGATCGAGATAGCTGAGGTTCTAAAAATAGAAATTTAGTTACATGTGTGCAAAACTTCAAACGGCAAAATTTCGACAAATGAGTGCATATGTATCGTATTTTGCGTATTTTTAGACAGATATGCTATTCCATACATAACTATTTACTGCATACTTCATGAATCAATAAAAAATTTAAAGTTTTTAATTAAAGGTCTGTATCGTCTATCTTATTATTTAATTACTTCTACGATAAATTTTTGTCATTACTGAAGATTCAAATTTAACATAATTCTTCAAACGAAAAGTGACCAGATAGCAATGATAGTTTTTCCAATTTTAACGTAGCTGTCAAAGTTACCAAAGATATCCAGCTGTCAAAATGTTAGTGAGGCTTACCATTTCATCATGGATCGTTTTACGCTTGTTAAGCGTGCGGAAATTACTGAAAAAAATATTATAGGAATTCCGGCTCAGTTGTAAACACGCAAAGGGAAACTCGTCGTGAGGTCGGCTGTCATCGTGGCCTCAGTGTGCAGGCAATTCGTCGCCAACCAGATAGTGATTGACGTGAAATGGAGAAAACATAGCCGCAATAGCGGCTAGTATCAAAGAAGAGCCAGAAATGTCGATTCAGTATCGAAGAGGTGACCTGGGCATTGCCAGCCGTCTTATTTTGCGGTTGGATTTGGGCCTATATCTATATGAGGTTGTGCTGGCGCAAGATTTGAAGCCAAACAACAATAGACAATGCCCAGAGTTCGCTAATTTAGCGCTGGAAATGTTAGCCTGAGATCCGGTAAAAAAATCAAGTTTTCGGACAAGGCCCTTTTTCGGATCAGCGGCGAAAAAGGGCCTTGTGGAACCGAACAAAACCCACAAGTGTTCGGTCAAGCATCAATGCATCCACAAAGTTGAGTATTTGGTGCGGTTTATGATATTGCGGCATTAAGTATTTCGCTATTACAGGGTGGCAATTTAATGCAATTGGAGGTCGACTCTACCTTCGGACTAATAACTGGATTTGTCGTTTAGAAAGAGTCCTGATTCGAGCTTGTGTCACCCTTTAATTTGACTTCATACTCAAGAAGCAGTATCAGATATGAAATGTCGGTCTCGTTGGATAATTTATATCTTGATATAAAGTCTCAGTGTCAAAGGTGTCTGCAACCTCGGCTCCCAGGCGAGCACAATCCGCGTATTAAGTTTTTACTTCTACCCATGAATCCTTTAGTTCTACTTTTCTACCCATTAACGTGGTTGAAGTATGCTGTGTCTCTGGCATTTCGCAATTTTCAGCAGCATATTTAACCAATGGGTCGGCAGCGTGATTGAAATCCACATAGTGCTCATGGTCCAAATCAATAATGCAAAACGATAACGGTAAATTAGTGACAAAACTAATGAAGGATCAAACTAGAAAGTGCTCACAAATGTGTACGAATAACTGAAATTACGCTATTAAAAATGTTGTTACGTGTAAAGGAAAAAACCTGTTAACCAACGACAAGGTGGAACAGATTTTAAAAAACAAACTCACTAGAACAAGTACAATGTATATTACCAAAATAACACAAGTGGAAAAGTCAAAACTCGGATCACAAACCCTTTTTAAAAACAATGTGAGGTTTTGTTGTGAAGTTCGCGCGAAGTTGCTGCTTGAGTTGCCCTGGAAATTGCTGCTTAGGTAGTTTTCTGCTATGTACATTAACAGGTCTGTGGCACTTATAATTTTTATTATTTAATTTATCAATCATTTTGATCTTATAACTATCGTGTACTGTGTGTTTAGCATTTAATTAATTATTCACTATGAGCAAAAGCGACGGTTCGAGTTTAATTGAATGAATTCAAAGTATCTGACTTGTGTTAGGTGCTGATTAAAATGCATGTTTAGGACTTTAAACATCAAGGAAATCGATTCACATGAGTAAAGCACGATTAAAAGGTTTAGAGAAAGCGCTTGAAAGAGCAATAATGTTGCATCAAGTAATTGTTACTGAACCTAGTGAAGAAGCTCTAGTGAAGAATTGAAAGAGTTTTATTAAAGGTATTCTTCAAATTTAAATGCAGAGTAAGAAGCCATAGTAAGCCAGAAACAAACACAAAATCTTAACAATTCATTAGTGCCATCTGAAAAATTTATCTCCCCCAGTTCCTACCTTTCCTGAATTATTCCAAACGTGGCCAGAATTTTGAAGTTTACTTGAAAGCTTGGACAATAAAAATTCGTCTCTATCCAATGTTCAAAAATAGCTGTATTTAAAGGAAAATTTTAATTTAATCCAAACGATTACTGCGGAATAGCGCATTAACCAATAGTAATTTTGAATCCACCTGGCAACATTATTCAAACGGTATTAAAATTTACGTTTGGTCAAGAACAATCAATTCAAATTCCTTTTAACCCAATCGAACTTTTCTATATACCTTTAGATACCACTATCGAAGCAACAAAACCGTTAGAAAATCTTGGAGTAGCTGCTAAGCCGTGGGAAGACGTTTTAATATTTCACAACTTGCAGATACAAACATTTATACATATGCAGATTATTCAGCACATGGAAGATTTTTTATTAATAAGGTCCAGACTTTAAATGTATTTGAACTAAAATCATTTAACTGCCCTCAAGCTAAATCAACTAAAGTTTCAGCTACGCTTTGATCCCAAAATTTTCTATGTATCAAGAATAACAAAACAAATGACTTTTCAGCTTCAGCTCACAACACCTAAATAGCCGAAAACAGAAAATTACTAATTGTTCTTCTGGTAACTGCTCTCATTAAGGTTGGCCAACCGGTGGTGTTGCAAACATAACTTGACACTTAATCAGAGGCGTCATTAATATCTGAATTTGCAGCACAAACGTTAAACCCGAAAAGAGAAAAAGGCTACGTGCAGACCTTGGGCGTTGAATGAACCCATACAGGTGTTACCAAGCACCGATATACTCCCATTTCAAGAACAACTTCAAGGTATAGCTAATAGCGTTGGTTCTACACAAATTAACACCTTTACCTTCCAAACATAAAATTGCCTTATGCCAACTAGAGTCCCTTTCAAAATATTGTATTGGCTGACCCAGTACAGAAAACAGAACTGGGTTCTACACAAATTAACACCTTTACCTTCCAAACATAAAATTGCCTTATGCCAACTAGAGTCCCTTTCAAAATATTGTATTGGCTGACCCAATACAGAAAACAGAACTGGGATGGGTACTTTATGGTGGCATCTCCTCCAACAATTCATTGACTGCAGCATCACTTCACACAAGCAGAAAATAAACGAACCCACAAGGTATATTGCTGAAATTCTGGGAACTTGAGGAAATAACCTCAAGTAGTTTCTTACACATCAGTGCGAAACGCATATTTGCAGAACGCATCAATGAGAATCAGGAAGGTATATAGCTAACCTTCCATTCGAAAGACGCACACGTCCTATATTTGTGTTCAAAATTGGTTAGGTTTCATCAATTGGAACAAAAATTTAACTCTTACACAGTAATTTACAAAGACTATATAAATGTATTTGAAGAATACAAGGAATTAGGCTGTCATGATAATAACATCAGACAGTTTTTTTTATCTAACGTAACTATTCAGTCAGCATGATATCTCAGGAGTATCATTTTGCTGACTGAGAGTTTGAAATTCTTTGCGTTGTATATATCGTAAATTGTAAACTTAGTATTATTTTAGTATTTAAGACATTAAGAAATAATGAACGAGTCAGTTCATTTGAACCAGGCAGGAAAAACAGTACCTTAACAGTATTTTATTATTTATCAGCCGTAAGAGGCCCTTAGTGATAGTAATTTTAATTGTCTTAATATTGGTCCCTCGATCCTTAAAAAGAACTGTCGACCTATATTCATGCGTTACCAAAGAAACAAACAACATTCTTTAGCGTTGCCAGGACTAAGACACTGGTAGGGAAATTAGTGCAATTGCATTTTAATTTAGTTAATTAATTGAAAAAAAAGGATGGCTGAGGAGATAGACGTCTTCATTATTGGTGTGAGACAAAAGTTTCTAACAGACGAGCTAGAAAAAGCAACTATCAACTTTCAAAAGATAGTGATACACGAAAGACACAACGGTATAAAGAAGAGCGGCTCCAGAAAATCGAGTCTACGAAAAAATTAAACCGATAAAAAAGCATGATACGCCATACATGCAAAAAATACATTAAGGAAAGTGAAAGTACTTAAGAATCTCCTCGAACAAATTGTTTCTCCAGGGGAAACTCCAAAAATTGTACAACGTTCAACCTCAGCAGTAAATACTATCCAAACTCAAGAAACTCTATATTAAGTTTGAGATGATGATCGGAAATATGGAAGAGTTTAAAGAGACATTTATAAACTATTCCTAAGAAATTTATGAATACTAGCAAAAAATACTGTTGGAACAATTACGAAACATGAGCGAGTTGCATGTGGAGTTCATGGCAAATGCATCAGAGGGAGGCATGAAAACGTCTTACGTGCAAAAAAGGGAATATAACGACATAAAAAGAGATATAAACCAATGTCTCCACAGAATGGCCACTTACAAGCCACACAGCACACGCTACAATCGATTTATTGAAGAGTAAGTATGGTGAGCGTGTTATCTCAAGACATGGGCCAGTCGATTGGCCGCCTCGTTCGTGCGATTTAACGCCGCTTGACTATTTTCTGTGGGGCTAAGTTAAGTCATTGGTTTATGCCAACACGCCGACCACGTTGGAAGAGCTCAGAGCTAACACTGAACGCGAAATAGTGGCCGTTTCGGCCGAAATGTGTGGACGAGTCGTTAAAAATTGGGTCCAACGAATCGACCGCTGCAAACGTTCCCGCGGTGGCCATATGAACTAAGTCGAGTTCCAATTATAATTGTTTTGATTGTACTTCAAGCCAATAATAAAGTTTTATTTAAAAAAAAAGTTGTCAAGTCGTTATTAGAAAACCCTATATTTAGCGCGCGCTCAATGGATTTGAGTACCCTTAAAATGTTTGTACATATTGCGCGCTAGAAAGAATCACGGAAGAGGAAAAGAAAAGTTACCGATGTACATTGGTCTTAAATGTTTGCTAGTTATAATGAAAGGGAAACAGAAAGCTCAGCAGGGCATTCCATAAGCGAGTTGTATGACTTAGGAACGGATCACGATATTTCAGAATACGTTCAAAAGTGGGCTTGAGGGTATACTGATGAGCATTAATTTCGAGACGGGTGTTGCGGTTGAAGGTTTGAAGGGACATATTGCTACTAGCGATTTCTATGGAGCACTGGTGGTGAAAATAGTGATAAAACCAAGTGAGACAGGAGACATTACGTTGATGTTCAAGGGTGTCAATTGACTAACTGATATTAGTATCACCAAAGAGTTTTATAGAACGTGTTTGGATTCTATCTTCCAGGTTCAAAGATTTTTTTAGAAGCACCTGACCAGAGGTAGGCATTGTACTGCAATTTAGGGCGGATGAATGCCTTATATATTGATGCTAGATCAGAGGGAGTGAAATATTTCTTACATCGTTTGAGGAAACCTAGGCTATTCACGGCATTTTTGGCGACATCGAATATATGGTCATTCCAACGTAGATTGGAATTGACACACATTCCGAAAACGGAAAATTTTTCGGTTTCGACGATGCAAGTGCCATTCATGATGATGACTGACTTCAGCCCAATGAAGCAGGGGCGAAAGTGACAAAGTAGAACAACATCCAGTAATAGACTGGTTCCTGAGTGCCCCGAATCGAGAAGCCTTACGACGTGATCACAAGATCTGTATCATTTGCGTGAAGCATCGATTCGACTATCTCCCACCTTGCAGATCAAGTCAGTATCTTACGATATATGCAAAACCTGTCAAGAACCTTACCTTACGGAAATGCATCCTAAATTTACTCCGATCATGACTTGTCCTTTATCAATTTGCAGCACGTTCCTATCCCAAAATGAGTGCGATGCGTCTTCTGGTGTGCCTCTGCTTACGGCTATTGCAATGCTCATTGTCAATAATGTCAGCGTTCCAGCCCGCTATTTACAAGATCAGGGCGGCCAAGTTAACTATATATCTGAAGATCTGGTCCAGACGCTGCGTCTGCCAAAAAAACGGACACTTTTCAAAACCATCGGAGTAGGAGGAAAAATTGGAACAGGCCGTTCCACGGCCAACATAAAGCTGAAGCTGGATCAACCAGACCTACCAATCCTGAATATAAGGGCACTGTCATTTAAACAAGTTACCGGATCACTCCCAAATAGGTCCAATCACTTTGCCGGGAAGTCTTATTTCGATAAGTCATTTGCAAATCTACACTAGAACAAACCAGTCCACATATCAGTAAACAGAAAAATTGAAAAACGAATAAATAAATTTCAAACTTCCTAGGTGAACCTAGGAAATTTCTGGGACCTACCCATTACAGGCGAAGGTTAAGTTGAGCGTTCATACTGCGAAAACTTATTCAGCGAAACACTCTCGAACCGAAAACGGCCGCTATATCACCCTAATCTCTTGAAAAGTTGACCCACCAGAATTAGGAAATTCCTATCGCAATGCAATTAAATACTATATCGGATAGGAAAGACGTTGGGAGCAAAACGAGATTTATAAGAACGTGTCAGTCGACTTTATGGAGGACAATCTCGCGTTAAATCTCTTTACGGAAAGGTAACGAGAAGAGACGGGAAAAATTTATTATATCCTAAATATAAGCATCATCCGAAAGAATGCTATCATAACCAAGTTGAGTAACATATTCAGCGCGCGTTCACCCAGGTCCAAATGCAATGTCATAACTTCGATTATCTACCAAAATACGAACGTGCCTACACCAGCGACATGAAACAAATGTTTCGACAAATCTTGATACCTCAACCATATCGGGAAGAGTTTTAGATCATCTGGTGGGACCCCAGGGGAATTTTGGGTGAATTTTGGCTAAACGCTGTAACATACGGCATGAACTGAGCACCATGGGAAGCACATATTTTGTGTCACTGTCCAGCTTTGGTTGACAGAAGAATGGGGATCTTGGGAAAACATTGGATGAAACAGATCTCACATAAACAGATGGTAGCGTTAACACTAGGAATCGAACCCTGGAGAAAACTCTGTCCTCTTGTCCTCGAAAATTTACATATATATATAACTGCCAAAGACCGGTTCCTGTAGTGAAAGCGGTTTTCTATATACCTGGCAGTATCCAAAGTGTCATCGATTCTCGGAAGTGGGTAGCTGTCCTCTTTAGTCCACAGTAGTCTACACAAAATATTGTGCTGCCGTCTTTCTCCTTCAAGAGGACTACTGGAGATGCCCACGGACTCTGCGCTTCTTCTATCAGTCCCTCAACTTTCATTCTCGATACAATTTTGGTAACTTCTGTTTGCTTTGCCAATGGAAGACACCCTGAAGGCTTAAGAATTCGTCAGGCGTCTCCCGTATCAATGTGGTATTGAACAAGTTGCTTACATTCATATTCTCCGTGTTGTGTAACACATATATCAGCGTACTCACCGATTAGTTTTTGTGCCAGGATTGGCTGCTCTTGATTTAGATTACAGAGGCTGAGAATTTTGTTTTTGATTTTTATGCTCTAAATTGTTGCAACCAGTGGTACACGATTTGTTTCCGTTATTTGCGATAATCCCTCAACAAGTATACATTTTAGCACTATTTAACTTTTTTCACTTTTAAACTGAATGTCTTTGGAATTAGAACTCTTAAAGGGACCATGTTGATCTTTGGTTCCTAAGTTCTTTCGCACCATGAAGTCTCTTCTATTTTCTGGCTCTATAAAATAGAATCGGTAGCTACCTGCTGGTTCTGCTTCCACTTTTGCTCAAACAATTGTTTCCGATAAAGACTCTAGAATCTGATTTATGCAGATAACGACTTTTAAGACTGAAGTATTGGCGTTTCCGTATTTCCGTTGTGCCCCAAAGTCCACAACTAATCCACATTCTCTCATGAAGTCTGTACCAATGATAAATTTGTCGTATATGTCAGCCACCAGAAAAACGTGAGAGAAGGCTATTCCGGTCAGATAGATTTTTATACGGACTTCACTATATACCTTAGCTGTTTCTCCCGTAGCTATTCTCAAGCTGTAACCGCTGGTGTTATGCAACCAGGATTTCTGCACCTCCTGATGATTGAGGCAGTGTCTATTGTTGTCATCCATTTTTTTTTCCAATGACTACTTCTTCTAGAAGCCTTTCATTGCATCGTTTTACTAGCGAGACTTGGATGATGTTATTGGGGTCATCAATTCCTGCTACTAACTCCTGCCCCACGGCTTCTTCATAGCCGTTTCTGCCGGTGTCTTCCTCTATTTGCTCGTTAACACTGTTTAAGTGACTCGAACGACTTTGCACACTAACAACACACTTGCGCAAATCGTATGTTGTGAGTACCGTATTAATCGCATCATACGATGTTACAGAAACTTGGTGGTACGATGCAGCGCAAACAACTCGAAAACGGTGAACAAACAAGTGATGAGCTGACAAAAAATGTATGCAATTTTTTCGTGAACGTTGCAGTAAAAACAAGTGTTAGCCAAATTCAATTATTGGAATAAAGCCGATTTTGTGTATGAAAAGCAAATTCGTAAATTCATTAAACTTGTCGTCGAATCCACAACAACCACAGTGAGAGTAGCATTTTCGTTGCACCGGTTCTTTACACTGTCCTTGAAAATGTCTTACTTAACTGCAGTTTCAGCAGCGAATTCTTCGTCTATCCCGTGGAGTATCTCGTTCCTCGGCACTAATTCTTTCGCAGGAGCAATTAACAGATGCTACTTCTCTGACTACATGTATGATTTGCTGCTACCATCGCCAGACCGAAGGCAAGTACTTCATCAAGCCATTCTCTTTCTTCCCGGCTATTCTTACTGCTGACTGTAGCTTCGAATCTGCAATTCGTCTGATGAATACGTTCTTTGCCATTTCATCGATAATTTCCTGGTCAGCGGTGGGGTATGACAAATTTGCCTGTCCATTCAACTCTGGTTGGATTGGATTGATGTTTATCGTTTGCAACAATTCTGCTGGTAGACTGTTCAAGGCTGTTGTTAGAGCAACGCACAAGCAGCCATTTTAAACTAGTTCTTATAAGTAGGCCATGAGGTCTAACCAATATTGGCATGGAAGGAACACGAGGAAAGGCCAAGCTAGCAGGAGATATCGGACCGGAGCCAAACTCTGAAAGCATATTGGGCACAGTGAGACTCGCTCTGTGCGGTAGATGGTTAGCTGAAGTGAAAATGAGAAAGTGCAGATGGAACAACATCTCGTATGGAGTTAATCGTGCTGCGGTCCAGAGTCACCCAAATTTTCCATGAAATACATGACGGAATCTCAGGAGGCCATTTGGGAATAAACAAGACGTTGAAAAATGTAAGGGAACGTTTCTATTGGCTAAGTGCTAAACAAGATGTCGAGAATTAGTGCATAAGGTGTGCGGCTACCAAAGGGCCCAAAGTAAAGCCACAGGGACGAATGCAGCAATACAATGTCGGAGCACCATTCGAACGAATAGCCACCGACGTTACTGGGCCGTTTACCAAAACCTTTAATGGCAACTGATTCACCCTCGTCATCATGGATTACTTCTGTATGTGGCCGCAAATGTTTGCCATCCCAAATCAAGAGGTTAAGACCATAACATCAGAGATAATGAACAACTGGGTGAGCAAATTCGGGATCCCAATGGAGCTTCACTTTGATCAAGGGCGAAACCTTGAATCAAAAGTGCCAATATCTGGGAATAAGGAGAACAAGCACAACACTACTACGCCCTCAATCTGATGGAATGGTCGAGAGATTCAATCGGACCTTGAATGAGCATCTGTCTAAGGTCGTCAGCAACTGCCAGCGGGACTGGGATCGACACATTCTCCTCTTCTTAATGGTCTACCGAAACGCGGTCCATAGTTCAACAGGACACACACCATCCGAGATCTAATTTGGTGAAACAGTTCGATTGTCAAGTATGGAGCTTAGGGAACTGAACGACTAGGTGAACGACTTACGCAGCAGGATTGACAAAATACATGAAAATACCTGAGAAAAGTTGAAGCTAGCGAGCAACCGCGTGAAGACCAGGTACGATATCAAAACTGAATCTTTCGGCTTCAACGAAGGCGATCTTGTGGGCTGTATAATCCTCTGCGTAAGAAAGGAAAATCACCAAAATTGCAGCGGGATTGAGAAAGACTATACAAGGTAATGACCCTAATAAATGACGTTGTCTACAGTATCCAACGTGGGGATCGAGGAAAATTGAAGGTGGTCGATTTGAATAGAATGTATCATTTCAACGGACAGATAAATAAAAATTTGGGGGAGCAGTGTGAAATCCATCTGAATGTAAGCAGCGTCATCTATGTTTCCATAGTAGAAGATTTCGATAACATAAGCGTCAACCATTAGTGAGGGAAGAGTAGAATCGAATTTTCTAGAAAATTGGAAAATGTATCGAATACTGGATGGCGCAGATTCTTCTCGAAATATGTCATTGGAATATGGAACTGGAAGCATACCCGTGGTATGCAAATCAGTTCAACATTTGAATTTAAATTATGAATAAAGACAGTCGTTAAGTGGTTTAAGTAAAAGATAAATAAGAATGAAAAAGTTAAGATAAGCGGTTAAATTATGAATTCTAATTGCATTGAATAAAGAAATGGTATTGAAAGTAATGAATTTCATCAATTATACCCACACAAACATATTACAATATTGTGCAAATATTTCTCTAAAATTTTATCAAAATAGTGCAAACCTATAGTCATGTCTTGTTTACAGACTGTAGTCATTAATGCTGCACTATTTTGATAAAATTTATGTACAACAAAATAAATGAATTGAAGAACTTTTTTATTGGACACCGCATCTCTCGTCTAAATTTTTAATTTATTATTTTTATAATACCGCGCGCGCACAAGGGGATATGAATACGCTTTTACTGCCTTTTTTTTCCAGGGCGCGTGCGGGTGGTGTAGTAGTTTGAAACTCAGGTGTATTAGGTTTCGATATTTTTCCCAGAGGTGGTTGTCAAATTGGACGGGACGAGCTAGTACATCCTCCTCAACCAGTGGGTCTTAAGTACGTGCTAGTTGTTAGTTCGTTACACTTAGCCCAGCCAGCAACCACTCAAACATCAGAGTTATGCCTTCATGTCAGAGTTGACGCCGACGGGATTTTCATATTACTACATACAAATTCTATGAAAAGACTTTTTCACAAAATCGCCTGGAACGGGACTCGAACCCGCGACCCTCTGCTTGAGGAGTCTATGCATATACCGCTACACCACGGCCACCCCCTAATACTCATTATTATCCACGAAAATCAACACTCAGAAAATTTCGGCTGTGGAGCGTGTCTTTCTTTGATTTTTATAATTTCTTTGTGACTATCGCCCATCTCTTTCATTAATCCTCACTTTTCTTACCAAAATATTATTGACATATGTACACAGGGCATGACTGCCCACTTCGAAGTCGAGAGTAACCATCTAAACAGAGTCATATAAAAATCGAGGAAAGTCACGTTACTCGCCCGAAACGTTTCGTCCCTTTTCCATTTCAGCATAATTAGTTCGATCGTTGAGTAGTGAGCAGATAATAATGACTATTTGGACCAAAAGAGTTTTAATTCATTTATGTTATACACCCATAAACTTTATCAAAATAGTGGAGAAGTGAGCACTGCGGTATGTAAACACGACATCACTGCCCACGATGTAGTCGAGAGTTGAGACTGGCTCTAAGTGCCAGTCTACATTATCATGAAAATGAAAGTCGTGTCGTTCGAGACGAGTAAATTTTACGTAAGTCAAAAACGAAAGGGGTTGTTTGCGAGCAAATTCTACCGAAAGTCCACTCCAATAATAATTTTCTTTTCGTTTCTGCCACATATTTTAACTTTTTTCGACCATTCAAGGGTTTAAACCGTACGGAAGATTCAAAAATAAAATTCTCTGTGGAAGTATATTATAAGTGTTCCATTTTCAAAGCATTTCCTTCCATAGATTTTCTATATTTTTTACTGATTGTCGAAGCATAAACAGTGTGTTAATGTCGAAACGAAATGTGCGCGTGAGATTGAAGGAAAAAGTGGATTAAATCCATAGTAAGAAATTGATTTTTGATTGAAAACAGTTGTGCTGCACAAGTTGGTTATATTGCTGTTGCTGGGCAGTAGATTTGGAGATTAAACTGTTAATAAAGGGTTTCCACAATCATCCTGTTTTTTAATTAACTACAAACGATTCTATCCGTGTCAGCATGCTACGATACTTTATGTTTTAGATTTCAGAGTTTCCCATCTGTCAACATTTCATTCTTCTTTATTCATTCCAATAAATTTTTTTTTTTATTTTGTGTATAGCCACTATGTTTATGGGAATGCCGTTCAAGTGTTGGCAAGTGTAGGCTGGCACTAATATGAATGACGTGCATGTGTAAAATGGGAGGGGAATGGGTATTGATGACAATTCCATAGCCATGGTCAGATAATTGATCGCAATCAGTGGAATACAATTTTTGGAACGGCCAAGATTTGGAAAGTTCTCCATTTAAATTAATTCATTTATGCTCATGACTTTGGTTTGCGATTTCAATTTAATATTAGCTTTAAGCTTTACTTTTAACTTGATATGGATACGCACTATTCGATTAAGAATTTTTAACGAAAAATGTGTGGATTTGAATTTGACTTATTGTTATAAATTGTTCAAAATTACAAACTTTTATAAATTTAAAGTTGAAATCACAAACGCATTTACATACTTATTACAAATATCTACATTTTCACCTTATTTTAGTTTAACATACAAGAATAGTAGCTTCTTTTTATATAATTGTCCGCAGTTAATATGTTACTGTTATACATACATGAGTCATAAATATTATCTAAGTATTTCATGGTATTTATTTTATGGACCCAGCATCTTATTCATTTTAAAATCAATCTCACTCATTAAATGAGTTTTAGGACAACATCTATATATGTATATGCATATATGTATATGGCTTGTATGAATACACATGTAAATATGCTCTTTTATGTACACGCAGAAAGTTGAGTGCTTATACAATACTTCGTATGTCTTTAGTTTTGTTTCTACACGTGTTCATATTCATACAAGCTTACATACTCGGATGTACCTACAAATTGGTAAAAAAAAGAAGCAAATACTTATTTATAAAAAAATTAGTTTATTTCGATACAATGTTTTTTATCTGTATCTCCTTATTTTACTCTTATCCGTTACCATAAATGAATTTGTGTATATATATATTGACTAAGTGCTCAGTTGAAGTGCTGTTCTAGTATAAAAACAGAGGAAACTTAAGCAATTGTTGTAGTTTAAAAATATAATCAATTCTATGCAATAATGTAAACATATTACAAACAAAAACTGTAAGTTATTCTGGATTAAGTGAAACATTTTGTGTTCATATAAAAAGATCACTTGCGTTATGTATATTTGAAGTGGATATGGAAAAAGAAAACATTGACAACTAAAAAATAACAGAATTTTTTCGTTTCAAAATTCACCGAAATGACTTCTCATGTATCACGCAGCTTAATCTTAAACTCTGAAAAAAAAAGAAAAACACTTAACCAAAATTACGATGCGGTAGGTACATAGGCACAAACATGCAGATAAGTGCATGTATTTAGTTTTTTTATTCATAATTTCTTAAAATATTTTTTAAGTTTTCTTCTCCCTGTGATAAAATTATCTTATTATGAATAATTTATTATGTACAATATTAATATAGATTAAAAAAAAAATGCATGTGTCCTTAATTGCGTGCAACATTCCATACACAACGTACATACATTTGTATGTATTTCACGTTTTGTATGCATTTTTCTAATAATATATAGTAAATTACAATAAACTGCTGCAGCTATTTGATTTGTTTTTTTTTATAATTAGCAATGGAACGCAAAATATAACGGGGTCTATTTAGTTGAACTTCTTAAAATAACCTATTTTAAGTTAAAAAAAAAAAAAAAAAAATGCCGATAATATTTTTGTCCTTAGTATTTGCAAATTGGCGTCTAGATACATAAGAATACATAAGGTGTTTACATACATAAGCATAATTTTTAGCTAATTCAAGTAAATATGGAAACATAATTTTTTCCGAATATCTATGGGCTTTGATAGATAAACTTACATAATCGTATATACTTAATCATTACATAAATAAATTGAATTCAACTTTATAATGTAACATATGTATGTATGCATGTATGCATGCACGTATGTATTCATGTGTGTATGCATGTAAAGTTCTATTTGACAATAGAATGCATGAAATGATCGATATCTCTAGCTGTAACTACGGAAAAACTTTTGTGGGCCGCGTTATATGTCACACATATAAGCCATTGCTAATAAAAATGATTATATGACGCTACAACGAGATAAAAATCAGTATCTAAAAACAAATAATAAAATGTAGCAGTTATAAAAGTGAAAGATCTTTTAAAGTCAGGCGCATACATTCAGTCACGAAAGTACATACAATTCGTGAAAAGTGTTAGATCGTCATATATAGACAAAATTTAATTTACCATATATTTTTCATTATATAACATCTTTATTGTATAAAAGTATGATTCAAAACAAAACAAAAGTCAATTCCACATACTATTGTAATAAAAGAAAAAATCAAAAATTCAACTTACCTATGGTAGGTACACGATTTTCATTAGATAGGCACTTTTAATATTATGAGCCCAACTTCTAAAAACATTCCTTAACGAAATAACAGCAGAATGCTAACATCTTGGTTGCATCCAGTAATTCGAGATCCCAAGCTGAGCGAAAATTAAAGCCCTGAGCCTATAGTAGTGTTAGATTCTTACTCACAAAAAAACACCTCCCTTATGCAAACCACGACTGAGTTCACACTCAACAAGCAGTTCTTCTATCGCATTTTATGTTGTTTTTATAAGATATCCTGCAGGCGATTTTCCATTGAAAATACCTGTGTACTTTAGAAAAATTACGCGCTGCTAATCACCGCGCTAGATCGAGAGGCTTAGTCCTTTTCAGACGGCGCAATAAATTTGTCTCGTCGCGGATCTGTTGAACATAAATATTCGCGTGACCTTGTAATAGATTATGTTTTCGCGCAAACGTTTTAATTACGTTCTGAACGTTTTCGACTCCTAAGTCTGTGTGGATATCATCGTTTCTAATGTACCACGGCGCATTAACAATACATCGAAGAACTTTGTTTTGGAATGTCTGTAATACATTAATGTTACTATTTTTAGTACAACCCCAAAGTTGACACCATATGTCCAGATCGGTTTTAGCACTTGCTTGTATAACAGCAGTTTGTTCTCTAAGCTAAGCTTGGAATACTTTCCAATAAGCCAGTAAATATCTCTATATTTGATTTCAAGCTCTTCACGTTTTTTCTTGACGTGTGCTCCCCATTTTAGTTTAGCGTCGAGTCTCATACCGAGATATTTGGCCTCGTTCGCGTAAGGAATTCGTACTGCGTTGATAAACACCGGTGGATTCTTAATTTTCTTGAGAGTGAAGTTCACGTGGACAAACTTGTTTTCATTAAGCGCGATTCACCAAGTCTTTGTCCAGTTGTTAATCCGTGTAAGGGCACGTTGCAACTTGGCAGTTGCTTCTTCGACTGTCATCAGTAAATGGGGCTAGGACAGTGTGGTCTGTTTGCGGTATATCGCGGGTAAAAAGCAAATATAGCAAAGGGCCAAGTATACTTCCTTGCGGCACCCCCGCCTTTATTGTCTTAAAAGTGGAATATTTGTTTTCTTGTCTCACACGGAAGAGTCGGTCTTCCAGATATGAACCTAAAATACAAGACAATTGCTTGGGTAGGGCTTGTCGGAGTTTATATTTAAGGCCTTCATGCCATACCTTATCAAAGGCTTGCGAAACGTCAAGGAATGCGCTTTAACAGACTAACTTACACTCGGTTGCTCGTTCAATTACATCGGTTATTCGATGCACGATGTAGAGCGTTGGCTCCTAAAGCCAAATTGATGATCAGGCAAGAGGGAATTTGTGTCGGTATTGCTTAAGACGATTAAAATGGATTCGCTCGAAGACCTTCGATGTAATCGGGAGAAGCGATATTGGTCTATATGACTTGACTTCAGTCAGCGGCTTACCGGGCTTCGGAACCATAATAACTTCGGTTACTTTCCACTGGTGCGGTACGTGCTCTTATCTAATGCTGGCATTTATAAGATAGAGCAGCTTTAGCAAACTTTTTTTCGGCAACGCTTTAAGTATCTCTCCCGTTATTAAGTCCTATCCCGGGGCTTTATTGGGTTTAAGCGTGTCTATAACTTATCTATGTTCCCTAAGTGTAGCCTTTTCTACTGGAAAGTTTGTCGTCACGTCTTGCGTATTGACATTCTCTGGAAGCACTTCCCTGTCAAATGGTTTAAACGTTTCTGCAAGACGGTCGGCGAAAACATTATCTTTTTCCTTATCTTCTTTCGCCCAGTCATCCTGGTTTCTTCTTATTGGCGACACGTGTATGTTGGGCTTTCGAACACTTTTAACGGCTCTCCATATGGAGTAGTTGGTATCCTTTGCCGCTGTGAGTCTTTCAAGGTAGTTATTAATACCTTGATTATTAAAGTCCTTGATCGATTTTTTCAACAAGTTGCAGAGCCTATTGAAGGACGTTTTATCTTGTGGTGCCCGGGTTTAATTCCACTTTTTCCGCGCTCTTCGTTTCTTCCTTATTATTTCTCTGATTTCCGGTGGATATCTTATGCCGACTTTGGGAACTTTGTTCGATTCGCGGGGAGTGTTTTTCCAGGCCGCTTGCTGTATGACTTCAACAAAACGTTCAAATTCTTTTTCCAGTTGGTACGACGTTCTAAGTGCTACTTTCAACTCAGTATTGTTTACAACGTCTATTCGGAAATCTTCCCAGTGAGTTTTGCTGTTAGTTAATCTGCGTGGTCTTTGTTTCTTAACCAAGGATTCGCACAGTGAGAGGATAACTGGAGAATATAAAGAGGTTTATTAGATCGGGTGTTTTGGCGACATGCGAGGGCTAATATGTCGGCTTGCCTGTTGAGTAAAAATAGCAACCACATTCCGTACCAGCCCTGTAAAGAGTTTTGCCTTTTTGAGAGATACATCTTGAGTCCAAAAAGGTGTGCTTCGCGTTAAAGTCGCCACCAATAATGAAGATTGGTCCAAGAGAGTTGAATAGGTCAATAAATTCTTGTTTTTCTATTCTGCAGCGCGATTGGCAATAGATTGAGGATATCTTAAAAGAGTAATTTTTAATTTTTAGCGCGCACCATGGTCATTTGAAATTTGTCAAGTTCAATTATTGCTTCCAAAGTATGTTCAATGCAGTCTTTTATGAATAGGGGTGACCCGCCTCTTGCGTTTCCCGATGGATGATGAGCGTGGCAGTCGCGGTAACCTTTTAGTTCTACGCGCGATTCTTTCGCCAGGTGAGTTTCAGAAATTAAACATATTCAATTACTTTTTCCTGCATAAAAATATTTAGTTCATTATGCCTTTTCTGTAGCCCGTTGGCATTCCACGCAAATATATTGAACTTCTTTGCCATAATTAGTTACAGAAATTGGCCTAGAATTTAAAAAGCCGTTCCACTATTATCTTATTTATTTTAGTCTGTTCTTCTAGTCTCTTGAGAATAACTGATAACACATTTGAGGCAGGATCCGGTGATGTACAGTTAGTCATATTAACTCGCGCCGCTATTTGCGCGTAAGTTTTTCCACTTTCCACTTGCGCATTGTTATTTTTGACGTTGTTGTTATTGGTGATGTTAGCGTTTGTCACCATTACCTTCTTTAAGGGCTTTGGAGTAGGACCGCTGTTGTTATTTCTCATTCTAGTTGTCCCTGCGTTTTTCAAAGGCTTCGTTTTTGATTGATCTCGTAGCTTTTGCAACTCCTTCGCGACTTCGCATTGTACTCTCGAGTCAGATGTTTGCCAGCGCGTTTTACACAGCGAGGTTCCTTCTGGCTGTAGGCCTGAGTATGGCTGAATCCCTGGCAACGTGCACATAGTCTAGAGTTTTTCCGCGGAGGTTTAATTTTGACAACAAGTCCCAAAATTGAATTTATGGCATAAATTCTTTCTAGGCTTTCGGTTTTATCGAAGACCGCGTCTTGGGGTCGTCCTCTCGATTTCAACATTGCGCTGTTTTTTCGCAAGTATATTAACTGCGTCGATTATCTTTAGATCTTTATTTTTAAGGTCATTTACGATGTTTTCTTTAAGGCAAGAGGGATGCAATCCTCTAGCTACAACGCGTATGGGTCTTTCCGTTTTATTTTCGTACGTATGCCATTGAATCTTCTCTGCATTTAATTTTTGCGAAAGCGAACGGTAGTTGTCTGGATTATGGACGTTAATAGTCCATGTATCATTATTGCGAGATCTTACTTTATAATCGGTTGAGCACAGTGATTTCAGGATTATGTGCAATTTGTTGTAGTCCGAGATTCCAAAAGCGTTTATTGGAGGCGGCGGTCTTTGTTTGGGTTGCTTTGTTGCCTTATCGACCTCAGCAGTGTTAAAGCTGGCTTGCTTCTTTGTTTGTTGGATATCAGGCGGGGAAGTAGCTTTGCGCTTCTTACCTGGCTTTTTTTTAAGTGTCCAGTCCGTTTCGCGGACTAGTTCTTCTTCGTCCGTGTGAAAACTCGAGTTTTCGGGGCGGTCAAGTAGCGAAATAGACTCCGACTCAGATTTAGATTGCGGCTTAATGGCATCTAGTTGCTTTTTTAGTTCGGCACAGAGCAATTCCATATTTTTGAGTCTGGCGCGGAGATCAGAATTTTCGCATTCGAGATTTTGTAGCTTATTCGGTGTAATGCTATTGCTCTGAGCTACCGACTGTGTTTGGTCTTTGCTTTCGCATGATTTTCCTGGCGATTCGCGTGCTGGAGATCTCGTGATCCTTGAGCATTTTTTAAAGGGGTCCTGGTTTATATTTGTATTAATTTGAATATTATTTGAACTCATTTTAGTTCCCACGAATAGCGGAGAAAGGGTAGTCCGTCTGTCCAAAAACTTAACACATGCTGAGGCATCATAAGTGTGTTCATACCGAAAAAATAAAAAATTGGCATAATTTGAATACCTTAATATTTTTGTATGGAAGTAAATGGTAAGCGGCTAATTGGAATGTATCGTACATATTTAAATTCTAAAACTCAATATTTTTCCTTTGCTATGTTGTAAGAAAGTTTATGAAATTTGTCAAGATCCTGTCTACGTTATGCGCCTAAGATCGATAAAGCTAAAGTAAGAAAGAGTTGATGCTTATACAAGTGAAATATGTTTATGAAGTAATAAGTATTTTCTTCGGATTTCGCAATTTAATTGTTACAATACGTATATTAATTGCTTAAAATTAATTAATTTTTGAGCTCAGCCACAATATTAGCGAATGCATATGGATGTAGTGTGATGGTTCTGAAAGCTCCGGGAAAGATGTTGAGTTGCACGCGTTTTGTTAATACGATGATAAAAAAAATGTTAATATATAGTATAGTGAATTGAAAATTTTTGATGTTTTTGTTGTAATAAAGTGTTTAGACATGAAGGTTATTATGGAACAAATATCTAATAAATGACGGCTTCGTGGCTAACGGCACACTATGGTCCTTTTGACATGTCACCACAGAAGGAGATTATATTGATGAATAAAGTTGGATTTTGCCAAAAAAGTTGTGTTTTTCTGGTATATTTTAGTATTGAGATTTTTCGAACCACCTATAATATGTTGCTCTGCTCCACAAATTTTCGGAAAAAACTTAGTACATACTAAGGCATTTTAAGGGTTTTCATAGAACTATGAGTAAAAGTCTTTAATGCATATATAAACTCGTATATATGTGTTTTTATTGAAGAGCTATTTTTTATACTACAATATAAGTATGACCATATTAAAATATAGTATCTATTGAAATGTTAAACACAGATGATAAAATAATCAACACTCTCACTCATTATTTGATTCCTCTGATTAAAAAACTAATTATGTTCTTGTCGGTATTTTAAAGGCTCTGTAAATAAGTCTGTCATTTGATCTCCGGTCAGTTTTTATAATGTCACGTCAGTCCACCGTTTATAATTCGTTTCACAGCCACGATATTGGAATGCGATTGATTTTCTAAATAATTGATAACTTCTCCCGTTGCATATATTATGTCCGATCTTTCAACTGTTTATTCCAATTGCTTTTCAGTATCAACCAATTGGATAAAACCACTGAACATTCATATGAAAGGAAGTGATAATGCATTTGATATCAACAAAATTGGCGAAGCACTTGGTGTTTAAATAAACGAAAATTATATCATTAAAATTTCAGTAAACGCCAATAACAGAAATAAAGAGCTTCAGAAGCATACAATTGAAAATCGTAGTGATTGAAAAGAGCAAAATAAACAAAAACACTAACTTGCGAATAGATTCGCAAAAATATTAAGAGTTTCCTCCTTGGTGGGTCTTTGCTTTTTGGCTTGATTCTATTTTTTGATGACCGTTGTCCCAGTGTTTTTGTCACTTGTGGTCGGTTTTTCGTCACTTGTGGCCCGTTTGTCGGCCTTTGTCCGGTTGCTTTTATGTCCTCGCAATTTTTTGCCCGCTTTGCGTGCTCAATTTGTTACGAGGCTTTTAATGCCTATCAGCAGGAGGTGGTCCGTTTCTAGTCTTGGATTTCCTCCTTCGACTAGCGATGTCTGTAATGTATTATTTTGAGGAATGACTTCCCAGACCCTGTCGTCTTTGATCAATTCTTTGGTATTTCTCATCGGCTCGTGAATAGAACTCACCTTAGCAATAGACTGCATCGAGTCCTCCGATGTTTGACATTAATCTCGTCAGCAAGATAATCGATGCTTCTGAGTGAGTTTTAAAACTAAGTCTACTATTAATTATAACACCTAGGTACTATAATGCCGGTTTTGACCTTATTACTTGATGTCCTACGCGTACATGAATGAAATCAACAGCCTCGTGGCTGGTGATACGAATTTCTTCTGCTTTTTGTTCTGTTAAATTCAGGCTTGCTGTCTCAAACTAAGTCTTAATGCGGGAGATCGCTTCGTTTGTTATTGATCCTGCTTCATAGATGTACTTGGCTGCGGCTACGATGTCACGTCCGCCACCCTTGGTCGTCAATACTTTTTTGCTCCCCTTCTTTGGTAATAAATTTGTTAACGCTAATAGACTTACAACTAAGAGTGTGTTACATGTGTATGTATTTGCTTACAATTTTCACTAGATTATGGCTTAAATAAAAAAGAGTTCGTTATCCAATCGGATCTCACTGATTTTTTACTTCTTAGTAATCCTCAGTCCTAATTAACGGGGGTAGCTGTGTATCGTCAGGCGATAGCAATATTTGCCCTATTTTGGTCATTGAACTTAGTAAAACCTGAGTTCTGGATTCACAAAGTCTTCATATCATTCAGAAGGTAGTAGTTGTGCAAAAAGACTCGACACTACATATACTGGCTATTATCAGTATTTTTTCATTGTCCGTTGTTCACTAGATCTTTATCATAGGCGTGGAAAGTCGTTTTGAACTTTCCTACGATATATTTTATTTATTTCCGCAAACAAATTGAGACGGATGATGCTTGCAAGCCGAATTTTATTGTTTCAACATATATGTTACTAACAGAAGCCCAGTAATTTTTTTTTTTTTTGTTAAGCGGGTATTCTAATCTAGAGGCATGAATTTCAAGCAATTTTTGAAGCCCTGTACAAAAGAATAACAAATAATTTTACTATCCATTTTTTTTAATCATTTGTTTATTGATATTTTAAGATTACACAGAAAATTTGCCAAAAAAAAAAAAAATTTTAAAACTCACACATTTATGAGCTGGCAAAGTGGGGGATGCAAAAAAAAGGGTGTCTTGCCGTAAATGATTTCAACCCTTCTGGTCATCTGAAACAAAAAAGTATAGATGCCGCTATAGCCCGAACCTTGGAAAAGTAAAAAAAAAAACTTTCATAAAATGGCGGCCGTTTAAAAATAAATTTTTGTTGGCATGTTTTTAATAATTCCAATTAAAAAAAAAAAAAAAAAAAAAAAAAACATTCACACAAAATTTTAAATAAATCGGTTCATTGGGACTTGAAATACCGTGGCCTCAACTCGAAAAAAGTAGTTTCGAGAAAACCGCGTTTAAAGTTTTGCGAAAAGTTTGTTCCGGTCAGACCGGAATTCGTAAACTCTAAACTGCCTGCTCAGGGTTTTAAGCCTCGACAGCAGTCCACTTTTGTGTTGGTGCAGTGCATCAATTGTTGGGTTGCGAAATGTGTCTTCGTTGTTATTGTGTTGAAGCCAGTAGCGTACTGTCAATTTTTCATTTTATAGTCTATTCCATTAGCTTTAGGTACATGTAAATCTCCTCGTTTGAGAGCTTACTGTTGGTCGGCCATTGGAGTGAATTCGAGAAGAATACCTTCGTCAATATTCTGGAGAAATGTGTCCAGCGTACTATAATTGTAGGAATATCTCTGAACAAACTCTTTCAGTTCTGCAATTTCATTTGGAACTGTTATTTCGGTGTTCAGACCGAAACCTGACATACACGAATGTGCGTAGACCGTTTATAGTATGTTGGTTTGTGCTTGTCAGTTGTATCCACAAACAGGAGGAGATCCAAAAGGGAGATCCAAAACTGCCCCCAGAAATTAGGTAGTAGATTTCCTGTGGTGTTTCCTTAATTATTTCTCTGATCTCTGTATTTGGCGTTTCAATCTCTGCCGATTATGAAATAATTCTCCTCCGATTCCTGCCTTAGGATTCTAACAAGTGCCTCGAGTTCTGAGATAATTGACGTGAATTGGGTATATTCTGTACAAAGACTTTCTGCTACGAAGAGGGATGTACACGATACGTGCTTCCAACGCCTGGAATCTACGCTCTACACTGCTCTTTCCTCTTTTAAATAGAAATACCATCTCCTTCTACGGAGTTGGCTCGGTTTCTTTACTTATATATTTTCTATGCCTCATTTTGTGCTTTTTGGTTAACTTTGTTTCTCTAACTAAACCAAACTCTAACTCTAAGTACGGCAGGGGCTTGATTCTGGAGCAACTTTTCTATGATTTTACATTCAATGCAAGGACCTTCAGGATTCTTCACAATATTCGGACCGATTATTTCTGGAGGTGCGTTAGGCCCGGTGGCAATGAAAAGATCTGGTCCACGTGCGTTCTCTGCTCTTATATTTAACGTTGGAGCTAAGCCACCTGCCAGCGGATAGAGAGCAAGATAGCCAGCATGTCAGGTACACCTTCCGCTGTTCGAGACGCTGAAGGCTTAAAAGCAACCTTTGCTTTCTGTATCGTACTTCCACTATCTGCCGTCCTTTGGTGCAGATTTCTCGTTTCTTAATTCTTATTTTTTATTTGTATTTTTTGTTAATATAACTTTTTTGGAATTTTTTTTTTAAAACTATTTTATGCAACATTATGTCCGATCTTTCAACTGTTTATTCCAATTGCTTTTCAGTATCAACCAATTGGATAAAACCACTGAACATTCATATGAAAGGAAGTGATAATGCATTTGATATCAACAAAATTGGCGAAGCACTTGGTGTTTAAATAAACGAAAATTATATCATTAAAATTTCAGTAAACGCCAATAACAGAAATAAAGAGCTTCAGAAGCATACAATTGAAAATCGTAGTGATTGAAAAGAGCAAAATAAACAAAAACACTAACTTGCGAATAGATTCGCAAAAATATTAAGAGTTTCCTCCTTGGTGGGTCTTTGCTTTTTGGCTTGATTCTATTTTTTGATGACCGTTGTCCCAGTGTTTTTGTCACTTGTGGTCGGTTTTTCGTCACTTGTGGCCCGTTTGTCGGCCTTTGTCCGGTTGCTTTTATGTCCTCGCAATTTTTTGCCCGCTTTGCGTGCTCAATTTGTTACGAGGCTTTTAATGCCTATCAGCAGGAGGTGGTCCGTTTCTAGTCTTGGATTTCCTCCTTCGACTAGCGATGTCTGTAATGTATTATTTTGAGGAATGACTTCCCAGACCCTGTCGTCTTTGATCAATTCTATGGTATTTCTCATCGGCTCGTGAATAGAACTCACCTTAGCAATAGACTGCATCGAGTCCTCCGATGTTTGACATTAATCTCGTCAGCAAGATAATCGATGCTTTTTTCCAAACGTAGTCTGAGTGAGTTTTAAAACTAAGTCTATTATTAATTATAACACCTAGGTACTATAATGACGGTTTAGACTTTATTACTTGATGTCCTACGCGTACATGAATGAAATCAACAGCCTCGTGGCTGGTGATACGAATTTCTTCTGCTTTTTGTTCTGTTAAATTCAGGCTTGCTGTCTCAAACTAAGTCTTAATGCGGGAGATCGTGTCGTTTGTTGTTGATCCTGCTTCATAGATGTACTTGGCTGCGGCTACGATGTCACGTCCGCCACCCTTGGTCGTCAATATTTTTTTGCTCCCCTTCTTTGGTAATAAAGTTGTTAACGCTAATAGACTTACAACTAAGAGTGTGTTACATGTGTATGTATTTGCTTACAATTTTCACTAGATTATGGCTTAAATAAAAAAAAGTTCGTTATCCAATCGGATCTCACTGATTTTTTACTTCTTAGTAATCCTCAGTCTTAATTAACGGGGGTAGCTGTGTATCGTCAGGCGATAGGAATATTTGCTCTATTTTGGTCATTGAACTTAGTAAAACCTGAGTTCTGGATTCACAAAGTCTTCATATCATTCAGAAGGTAGTAGTTGTGCAAAAAGACTCGACACTACATATACTGGCTATTATCAGTATTTTTTCATTGTCTGTTGTTCACTAGATCTTTATCATAGGCGTGGAAAGTCGTTTTGAACTTTCCTACGATATATTTTATTTATTTCCGCAAACAAATTGAGACAGATGATGCTTGCAAGCCGAATTTTATTGTTTCAACATATATGTTACTAACAAAAGCCCAGTAATTTATTTTTTTTTTTGTTAAGCGGGTATTCTGATCTAGAGGCATGAATTTCAAGCAATTTTTGAAGCCCTGTACAAAAGAATAACAAATAATTTTACTATCCATTTTTTTTTAATCATTTGTTTATTGATATTTTAAGATTACACAGAAAATTTGCAAAAAAAAATTTTTAAAACTCACACATTTATGAGCTGGCAAAGTGGGGGATGCAAAAAAAAGGGTGTCTTGCCGTATATGATTTCAACCCTTCTGGTCATCTGAAACAAAAAAGTATAGATGCCGCTATAGCCCGAACCTTGGAAAAGTAAAAAAAAACTTTCATAAAATGGCGGCCGTATAAAAAAAAATTTTTGTTGGCATGTTTTTAATAATTCCAATTAAAAAAAACATTCACACAAAATTTTAAATAAATCGGTTCATTGGGATTTGAAATACCGTGGCCTCAACTCGAAAAAAGTAGTTTCGAGAAAATCGCGTTTAAAGTCTCGCGACAAGTTTGTTCCGGTCAGACCGGAATTCGTAAAATGTAAACTGCCTGCACAGGGTTTTAAGTCTCAACAGCAGTCCACTTTTGTGTTGGTGCAGTGCATCAATTGTTGGGTTGCGGAATGTGTCTTCGTTGTTATTGTGTTGAAGCCAGTAGCGTACTGTCAATTTTTCATTTTATAGTCTATTCCATTAGCTTTAGGTACATGTAAATCTCCTCGTTTGAGAGCTTACTGTTGGTCGGCCATTGGAGTGAATTCGAGAAGAATACCTTCGTCAGTATTCTGGAGAAATGTGTCCAGCGTACTATAATTGTAGGAATATCTCTGAACAAACTCTTTCAGTTCTGCAATTTCATTTGGAACTGTTATTTCGGTGCTCAGACTGAAACCTGACATACACGAATGTGCGTAGACCGTTTATAGTATGTTGGTTTGTGCTTGTCAGTTGTATCCACAAACAGGAGGAGATCCAAAAGGGAGATCCAAAACTGACCCAGAAATTAGGTAGTAGATTTTCTGTGGCGGTTCCTTTATTATTTCTCCGATCTCTGTATTTGGCGTTTCAATCTCTGCCGATTATGAAATATTTCTCCTCCGATTCCTGCCTTAGGATTCTAACAAGTGCCTCGAGTTCTGAGATAATTGACGTGAATTCTGTGTATTCTGTACAAAGACTTTCTGCTACGAAGAGGGATGTACACGATACGTGCTTCCAACGCCTGGAATCTACGCTCTACACTGCTCTTCCCTCTATTAAATAGAAATACCATCTCCTTCTACGGAGTTGGCTCGGTTTCTTTACTTATATATTTTCTATGCCTCATTTTGTGCTTTTTGTTTAACTTTGTTTCTCTAACTAAACCAAACTCTAACTCTAAGTACGGCAGGGGTTTGATTCTGGAGCAACTTTTCTATGATTTTACATTCAATGCAAGGACCTTCAGGATTCTTCACAATATTCGGACCGATTATTACTGGAGGTGCGTTAGACCCGGTAGCAATGAAAAGATCTGGTCTATGTGCGTTCTCTGCTCTTATATTTGACGTTGGAACTAAGCCACCTGCCAGCGGATAGAGAGCAAGATAGCCAGCATGTCAGGTATACCTTCCGCTGTTCGAGACGCTGAAGGCTTAAAAGCAACCTTTGCTTTCTGTATCGTACTTCCACTATCTGCCGTCCTTTGGTGCAGCTAATGTGCAGAATTACGGCTGGCATTTGACTGAGCAATAGTGGTCGTCTAACTTTTACCTATTACTGCCGAGCCAGATTTATTTTCATTATGTACTGATGCTTGGACAAGCCCGATAATTTGCGGTCTATCCCACGTTTTCACACAAGGCGCACGGGAGCTGGCTATTATCAGACGTTTTAGTTTTTCCTTTTATACAACTGGTATTCTGTGAGTCTAGGACTTTAATACTCCTTGGACCATCCAGTTTGCTGTTGGGAGTAAGCTGAACCAGGAAGCACACGCTCTCCCCTTTTGGCTTTAACGGCGGTAAACGGCTTAACTCCTACTAAAGTCAGCTCGTCGCAGCTTTCTTTTTGAGTAGTCGAGAAGCTCCTCTGGATCGGTAGGCGGGTCTACAAAATTTGCCTTAACAACTCATTCGGTGTGAAAGAGAAGAACTCCGTCGTTTTGTCATATGGCTTTCGACGTTACTTACAGTATATTTTTATTATTACAATATATTTGTTAGAATGAAGAAAAACTAAGAAGACATTTTTTAGCAAAAACTTAGTGAGCGGAATTTTTCTCTGTTTTAGTATTATTATAAAACTTAAACCCAAACGTTACAAACTACTTAAAATTAAAATTAAACCTACTTACACTAACTTATTGTATACATATACAATAAAGTTTTTTTTATGTTTTACTATTTCGTTTTCTCGTTTCTTAATTCTTCTTTTTTATTTGTATTTTTTGTTAATATAACTTTTTTGGAATTTTTTTTTAAAACTATTTTAAGCCAGCCTAATGCTATATACCATAAACCGGTCACTGCTAAGAAGCCAACTTTCCTTCCTAATAAAGGAATTCCTTCTAAAGTAATTTGGCGAAGAAGCTTCCTCTCGTTCAGCAAGCCACAAAAATTGTTGGTGCTGCCTTGTGCTTGGTCTCAGTCGTAGTTGAGTCGCCTGTTTTAATCCGTTCGATTCCATGATTACGATAATAATTTTAGCAAGCCCCGGAGATCAGGCTGCATCATGGCTTTTTCATCACGATAATGCACCTGCTCATTTTCCGTTGCTTGGGAGAGATTTTTTGGCCAAAAACGACGCAACAATCATGCCTCAGCCACCATATTCACCGGGTTTGGCCCGGCCGAAGATTTGCAACTATTAAAGAAGTGAAAACGGCATCGCTGGAAGAGCTGAAGGCTATACCAAAAAATGCTTATGAGAAGTGCTTCGACGATTGAAAAGGTGTTGGCACAATTATATCCGAAGGGGATTACTTTGAAGAGGACAACATTAATATTGATGCATAAATAAATATTATTTTATAAAAATATAAAGTCACCTAAATCTTTAAACTCACCTCGTATAATACAAGACTTCATTAGGATAGAATTTAATATACTTAGAATCAGGCATTCTGTATAACCGAAGACAAGCCTTAAGCAAGCCCTCTAAAATACTCGAATATTTTCTAATAGACTTGTTCTCACGTTGAACCACACGGGACATCCAAATACAGGCATGGCCGGATAAGGGCCATGTAGCAGATCACCTTCACCTGCTCATCGAGTGGGCTGCTATAAAAAATTAAGGACAAAACAAATTTGGTTCTGACCAAAAGCTTATACGTTTGTTCAAATATACCAGGTATCGGTATGAAGTGAGCGTCAAGATACAAATGTCTCGATAAGGAACATTTATTGTGAACGGTCCTTAATTTTTTTTTGTTTAGTTGCTATGACACCTGTCAAACAGATTTAGTATACATTAAGTCCTTGAGCGAAAAACATCATATTTTTTCATCGTGTTAAAAATGTCGAATTTTGTACCAGAAGATGATGACTTGCGGAAAGCATTAATTTATCATTTTCATTTGAAGAAAAGTGCTGCAGAGTCGCTTCGAATGCTTGTCGAGGTATATGGTGATCATGCTCTATCAAAAGCAACATGTAAAAGATGGTTTCAACAGATCAAGATAACGATTTCGATTTGAGAAATGAAGAACGTGGAGGACAACTAAAAAAGTTTGAAGGCGCCGAATTGCAAAGGATTTTTGATGAAAATGACACTTTGAGTCAAAAACAAATGGCAGAAATGTTAAATGTTGCATAACAAACAATTTTTGACCGCTTAAAATCTATGGGAAAGATCCAAAAGTCTGGAAACTGGGTGCCACATGAATTGAATGAAAGACAGATGGAAAACCGAAAAAACACCGTTTTGCATCGAATTGTTACTGACGAAGAAAAATGGATTTATTTTCAGAATCCTAAACGGAATAAATTATGGGTTAATTCGGGACCACCATCAACTTCGACTACAAAACCAGATCGATTCGGCAAGAAGACAATGCTATGGCCAAAAGACACGAAAAGGTAATTTTGCTCCATGACAATGCACCTGCACACAAAGCAAAACTGTTTCAGGATAGAACCAAAGTACTTGGCTGGGAGCTGCTATCCCAACCACCGTATTCACCAGACCATTTGTTTTCATCGATGGGGCACGCATTAGCTGAGGAGCACTTCGAATCCTATGATTAAGTCGAAAATTGTATGACTTTTTGATTTTCTTTAAAAGAATGTGTTATTGGCGTGGAATCCATAAATTGCCCGAGAGATGGGAAAAATGTGTAGCTAGTAATGGCCAATACTTTGAATAAAAGGTTTTATACTTTTCCATTAAAAAATTAGTGTTATATTTTACTTCATACCAGTACACCTGGTAGAGATAGCGATATAGACAGATTCCAAGGTATCTAAAAACATTTCAAATCATGAACCTCAATTTAATTTAATTACAGTAAAGCGGCAATGTTTTCGTACTTTTAGAGTATATCATTGGATGAACAATCTTGTTTACATATGGTACAAGTAGGATACTGATTGAAACAATAGAATGATTTTAATTAATTCAAGCTTATTGAAGTACACTTCCTTATAAACGACCGAGTGTAATGACTGCCTACTGCCGACTGCTGGTTTTCAACTATTGTCCATAAACGAAAACGAATGCCAAACAAGAATGAACAAGTAGAAAAGTTCCGCTCATCGTGTGTTCGTATGTATTCGTGTCATAGGGTGGTCGTTTGTCTCCTTATGTACTGTGCATATAAACGCGTGTTTTGCGGTCTGTTCTCCTGTACATTTTGGCTATCGCTGTTCGTTTTTTGTTTTAGTAAGGCGTTGTAAGATGTTACCGTTTGTTCTTATATATAATAAATGAAAATATGTGCGTTCGTTATATAGTTCATTGTAAGTCATGCGTAGGGTATCATATGTCGGTTCAGCATAATCCCACATATATGGTTACGCTGATTTTAAACTTGTCTATTGTTCAAGAGAAAAATTTTTGATTCGTACGATAAATGAAATATTAGAAGCTAGAAGTAACGCTAAAGATTTGAATTCATTCATTAATTAATATGTATAATTTGGTCTTTAAGGGCATATTCCTGCCAAAAAATTGTTTGGCAGGGGGGGTCTATTCCCTCTCTATTTCATGTTACAGCCCCTCAAAGTGGGTGACCTCTCATTTGGAGATATAACCACTTTAAGCGCTATAACTTTAAACTAGTACAGGTACAAAAACAGTTTTAGACATTTCGAAAAGATAATTTAGTAGTGCATACAAGTCTGAAATGCTTTGGGTACATGTATGCAGCAACAAGTTAAGGCTCGTTAAACTCAAAATTATGAAAATTTGCGGTTCCATTTTTTTTATTTAGTTTTTCTTAAATTTTTAATTTATAAATTTTTTGAAATTCTATGAATTTCTTATCCTTGCAAAATTTCCTAAAAATTATGTTTAGAAAACTACGATCAACAAATTTTGTAGGATTATACTGCTTAACCGAGACACCCTGTATATATATATATATATATATATATATATTTTTTTTTTTTTAAGAACTTAACACTCAATTGGGTATGACTAAACTTTTGATGCCAAAGCATGTGTTAAGTTTTTCGGAAAATGGGACAAAAAGAGAAGGAAAGATGTTTGGGCTCAGTAGCAATTTCACTCCATGGATGGCATTCATTATTTAATGGGGCGACTAAATTATTTTTATAAATTGACTTGATGTTGTATTTAGGCAACCATTCATCTAACGAGATTTTAGTTGCCTGAAAAAAGCCTTTCGGTCACGTATGGTATTGAACCTTGAACCATCTGATTTGGGGGCTAATATGATGTGTAGGTTATTATATGAGATTTAAAAGAACTTTTTACATACCGTAAAATTTTTGTGAAAATTAAACACTAATTTTTAATGGGAAAGTAAAAAACCATTTTATTCAAAGTATTAGCCATTGCTAACTACACATTTCAAAATTTCACAACTGGATTTTCGTTTTTCCATCTGTCTTTCATTCAATTCATGTGGCACCCATTTTCCAGACTTTTGAATCTTTCTCATAGCTTTTAAACGGTCAGAAATTGTTTTTTATACAACATTTAACATTTCTGCGATTTGTTTTTGACTCAAAGTGTCATTTTCATCAAATGTTTTTTGCAATTCGGAGCCTTTAAACTTTTTTAGTGGTCCTCCACATTCTTCATTTCTCATATCAAAATCGTTATCTTTAATCTGTTGAAACCATCTCTTGCATGTTGCTTCTGGTAGAGCAGAGCCTCGACAAGCATTCGATGCGACTCTGCAGCACTTTTCTTCAAATGAAAATGATAAATTAATGCTTTCTGCAAGTTATCTTTTGGTACAAAATTCGATATTTTTAACACGACGAAAAATATGATGTTTTTCGCTCAAATACTTGATGTATACTAAATCTGTTTGACAGGTGTCATAGCAACCGAACAAAAAAAAAAAATAAAGGACCGTTCACAAAAGATGTTCCTTATCGAGACATTTGTATCTTGAAGCTCACTTCATACGGATACCTGGTATATTTAAACAAACATATAAGCTTTTGGTCAGAACCAAAGTTGTTTTGTCCTTAATTTTTTATAGCAGCCCACTCGATGCGAAGGTGAAGGTGATCTGCTACATGGTCCTTATCCGGCCATGCCTGTATTTCGATGTCCCGTGTGGTTCAACGAGAGATCAAGTCTATTAGAAAATATTCGAGTATTTTAGAGGGCTTGCTAAGGCTTGTCTTCGGTTATATAGAATGCCAGAATCTGAGTATATTAAATTCTATCTTAATGAAGTCTTGTATTATACGAAGTGTGTTTAAAGAATTAGGTGACTACAATATATTTTTATAAAAAAATATTTATTTGTGCATCAATATGAATGTTGTCCTCTTCAAAGTAATCCCCCTCGGATGTGCCAACGCCTTTTTCAATCCTCGAAGCACTTTTCATAAGCATTTTTTGGTGTAGCCTTCAGCTCTTCCAGCTATGCCGTCTTCATTTCTTTAACAGTTGCAAATCTTCGTCCTTTCATAGGTCTCTTCAGATTTGAGAAAAAGTTGCATTGGGCCAAATCCGGTGAATATGGTGGCTACGGCATGATTTTCGCGTGGTTTTTGGCCAAAAAATCTCTCCCAAGCAACGGGAAATGAGCAGGTGCGTTATCGTGATGCAAAAGCCATGATGCAACCTGATCTCCGGGGCTTGCTAAAATTATTATCTTTATCACGGAATCGTTCTCGCAGATGCGTTAAAAAAGAGCTGAACCGAAATCTTACACGTCGCTCGAACGGATTAAAACAGGCGACCCAACTGCGACTGAGACCTGGCACACGGCAGCACCAACAATTTTTGTGACTTGCCGAACGAGAGGAAGCTTCTTCGCCAAATTCCTTTAGAAGTTACTAGACAGCTTCATTGGGAAGGAAAGTCAGCTTGTTAGCAGTAACCGGTTTATGCTATTAGCATTAGTTTTAAGAAAAAAAACCTATAGTAGTATATTCTATAGTAAAAACCTATAGAATGTGTGGATTATGCTCAATATATTGTATATATTTCCATCATCTATTTCTTCTGAATAAGTATTATTTTAAGTATTTGAGTCTAAATTTTATTTATATATTTCGTAAAACTAAATATATTACTTTTATTTTTCAATTTAGGTAATTTTGTTTTACAATTATTTTGGTTGATGCAATTTTCAATATTATTACTTTAATGTTTGCTGAAAGAAAGATCCAACCTATAGACATTTAGACAAACCAAAGGCATGAAAAATTTAACTACCATCTTAAGCAGCTCCTATCTGGTCACTGGGGGTATATTCCATCGCATACGCTTTCTGGAATGTAGAATTGACATACTTAAATTGACAAACCAGCCACAAGGAACGATAACGGCACCTAGTCCGAAGTCCTCGAAAAAAATAAGCATGGGTCGACTAAAGAAAAAATACGTAAAACTATAAGAAAACCAGACGATGTACTCATAAAGGCAACGAACCTGAGGTTCTCCGTAAGCATAAAAACATACGCGAAGTTCGAGGTGATTGGAGAGGCTGTATGTAGAATCAGAAGAACACGAAAAGGAGAACCCTTAATCCAGCTCATAGAGAGAGAGGAGACAAGACAGGTGAATTTGAAAACATTATGAGTACAGCCTTGGGATACCAAGCAGATCTAAGGACTCTCACTTATCGTACTGGCATCGAGCTCAACAATGTCGATGATACCACCATAAGTTGAAGGTATGTCGCAGCCAGACGTTCTATAGCTGAGAAAAGCGTACGACGGAACACAAACCGGAAATGTCAACCTCTTCGCAGATAAGATGACGCCGCTTCTTAGTGAAGGAAAAATTAAAATCGGCTGGGCTATGTGCCACACAGCAAAAAATTGCGACAAGGAACCATCCTGTATGTTCTTAAAAAAAGACCGTCTAGACGATATAAAGCATATAGTTGGCTGCAGCAGATGTCCAGTCTCCGGAAAGCTATTACAAACAAAATATTATGAAGATAATACCATACAAATAAACCGGAACCACTGTAGAATAGGCCAAGATATCTTTGCACAAACATGTGTCCTGATGGTGATGCTGGACAATCTAACTGCGGAGGTGCTCCACAGGTTATCAGTGGTTATAGGAGGCGACTTTAATGCACAGGCGACACAGTAGGGCAGCAGACTTACCAGCATCACACTGGACCTTACAAGAAACATTCGCGCCTCTTACAATAAGTGTTATTAATGTGGGTGGGGCTTATACTTATCGGAAAGCGGATATAGGCTCCATCGTCGATATCACTTTTGAGAGCAACTCTATTCTAGGTATCATCAAGTGAAGGGCATTCGACAAAGTTTGGTATCAGGCTCCGTTTTGTCTCCAAATTTATTTTTAGTTGATTTAATTGATCTTTTGTCTGCTACTTCTAATTCAATATAATCCTTTGCTGACGACAGCACTCTATGCTTCTCATATTCATTCCCGGACTCACGTCCATATTCTTCGGCTATAGAACGAGAAGGGCAGCGTATGCAGAGTGGAATTTAATGCATCAAAAACACAATGCTGCCTGCTGTCATTACAACGAAATTTAAATACCCAGCCATTATCCATGAATGGCATTTGCATCTTCGAAACCAAAAAACTTTCCATTCTTGGTATGTGTGTTATAGACAACTAACGTAAGACATTTATCAGCCCAATATTAGAGTACAATGCATACATCTGGTCAGGTGCGCCTAAAATATCTCTGTACCATAGGTGATGCGAATATCACTCAATCAGTGGACACTTTAGAATACTGGCGAAATGGCTCGTATCTCACACACTTACTCGCCTGCTATGAATGCTTATATACCGTCAAGCCTACTCTCGGACATACTCTGAAATATCGTTATGAGCAATATTTTCATAACGAATAAAATAAGCCTTTACAAAGCAAAATGCTTACAAGCTCGGCGTAAAGTTCAGTGAGCAGAAATAGAACATACTTCCAAAAACTGCTGGACATTCTTAGGCTGTCGAGGCGCAACCTAACTAACAATCAGAGAAAGCAAAACCACATGCTTTAAAAGTCTCTTTAAAGAAGCCAACATAGATTCATAGGGTTCAGCATAGGAAATGGGAACCGATAATATGCCCGAAAATGATGAGATCCATGGTAGAACACCTTTTTCCGCAAACTTCAGCCACTATGCGCAACATCATAAGAGCAGCCCGTCCAGACGAAATGTCAGTAATCACCCAGGAGGAATTGCTAAGGGCATGTGGCAAGATAGGCGATAGCAAGGCCCCTAACCTGACGGCATCCCGAATAAAGCAATAAAGGCGGTTGTCAAAAAGAGACCGGACCAGATTCTTGAAAGGGTAATAAACTACTAGAAGTAGCAGAAGAGAAAGGAGCCCTCTCAGACAACCAATTTGGCTTAAGAAAAGAGCGTTCAACTGTTGATGACATACGAGCGGTAGTTGATATCGCAAATGGTGCCATGGGGTGAGAAAGATGGCTCTACGTTACAAAGAAGAATAGTGCGATAAAATTTCAAAAACAGATGTGCTTTAGCTGACACTTGCCTTGTTTCAAATTTATTTAATGAAAGTTATTAATTCACTTATTTACTTATTTGTATAATATTTTGTTAATTTATTAATTTTTTTATTTTTTTTTATTATCTATTTATTTATTTATTTATTTATTCATTTATTTATTTATTTGATTATTTTTTCTATTTTTAGTTATTTATTTATTTATTAATTTTTTCCTATTTACTTATCTATTTATTCTTATTTATTTATTTATTTATTTGTTTATTTGTGTATTTATTTATTTATTTCTTCATCTGTTCTTTCATGTACTTATTTATTGATTTCTGTTAACTTATTATTACTATTAATTTTCGTTTTTTATTTTTATTATTATTTTTTTTTTGAATGGAGTTTTTTTTGTGTTTTCTTCCAAATTATAAATCTTATTTTGAAATGTACTCAGTACCTTTACAACAAAGAAATAATGTTTCTGTAGAAAGATTTATTTATCATATCTGTAAAATATAAAATGTAAAATGTGTGGTAACAAACCAATATAATTATTTTTATACAAAATAAATATCTATCCATCTAAAACACTTTTAACTCTGGGAGCTGATTATCTATTAGAAGAGCACTTACTGGTATGTACACACCGTACTATTTGCTGATGATAAAGTGGAACTATTTCAACAACAGGAAGCTTAAATCACTGTGGAGGTCCCACAGAAATCGGTATTACGGCCAATGTTATAGAACATAATGTATGACGACTAAGGCTTCGCAGGAGAGTAACGATAATTGGACTTGCCGACATCAACCAGATTCATGAATTGGAATACGTCATAAATGAATTAATCGTTCAGATAAAAGAGTAGCTTATCTCCGCTGGATTGGATCTTTCCGACCATAGAGCCGAAGGCGTCCTTATAGCAAGGTTTAAAACTATTGAATTCGCCAGTTCCCAAATAATTAAACCATTTAAATTAAACAAGACTCCCAGAATATCCAATAGAAAAATTTTGATCCAGCACGACACCAAGGGCATAAAAACCGCTATAATTGAAGAAAAGCCAGGATCAGTAGCTGTTTGCAGGCCCGTTGGACTAATACAACAAAAAGCAGATGTACATTTCAATTAATACCGACAATTGAAGACTAGACAAGTTGAAGACTTATCTAGTCCTTATCTAGTCACAGTGCATATAGAAAATATGGGCGGGCACAATAGATAGATAGGTTTAGTACGTAGGCGTATTCCTGGAATCGAGCAATCAGCCTGGCGAATCGTGCTTGCCGGTAGCCCGGGTTACTAGTATCTATAAAGATTACACAGCCCTGTGCGCAAAAAAAAAACCAAAAACCTATGAATATATTCAACGATGGAGTTCTCGTTGATAAGAAACAATGACCTTCCTTGATCAATAACCAACATTGAGCTCGGATAACTTTAATCACCAAGGTACACATGACAGGCTTGAACATTACATACACACAAAAACCTTGGTACAGCTTTCATGACGTCATTCATGGCTCATTTCCTGGGCTATCCGCTCTATAGCTGTACTATTTACATATATGCTCTAAAACGATATTGGCCACATACTCGTATCTACATAGATTCTCATTAACGGATATTCATAACCTAAAAAAGTGTATTTTGAACCTAGTAACGGTTGACCGAATAGCAATGATAGTTTAGTTTTTTTTATTAGTTTGTTCTTATAATTTCATTATATATAATACATATGTACATAGTAACTGTGGGATAATATGCAATGTACGTTTTGCATTGCACATAGACAGATAACATACCACAGCATCACGCCAAAAAGTAGCGGATCGAATGTGTAATACAAATAATATTACAGTGGGGTCGCGAAGTTGCGCTACAGTAACACTTAATGGTTAAAAAATTATTCACTAGATCCATTCAATTAATACAATATAATAGGAATAATATGTTGACATTATTCATTTTCTGTACATAAAGTAATAAAATAGTGTCAAATGCCATTTCAATGGGCAATATTTATTCTAAATATTATTGAATTTGGATGGGGTGACCTGTTTAGTTTTTAATTACAGTAAAAGAAAGAAAAAGTAAAGTGCAGATATATTTATAGAAAGCAAAGCGAAAGATGCAAAATAGAAGTTCAAAGTTGGAAGAAATACAAAATCTCTAGCCTACACCAGAATATCGGAGAAAAGGTATTCCTCGTTATGTAAATCATAATCAAAGAGCCAATTCCTTCAAACCTTTGAGGACCTCCAGAAATTGTTATTGCTCTAATAGTTGGAGGAAGCTAATTAATTAATTAACAACATAAGAAAAGTTTCTGCGTAGATTGTAGTATAAATTTCCTGATCTATTAAAAACATTTTCAGCACTTTATAAAAATTCATATCAAGAAACAATGGGAAACTTGGATGACGCCAATGCTTGTTGCAGAGTTTTTTATTCATAAACCCCCCTCCTATCCGCCTCTATCCTCAACAAACAATTCCGAACTGGAGTCTCGAGTGAAAAATACTATAATAAATAGTTTTAAGTAGTTATTTGGAACAGGCATTTTTACGATAGAAAAATTTTCAAAGACACTCTCTGTGGATTGCAAACGACGTCCTAGAATCAATTGTGAGCCCAAGGTATTTAAATCTCAATCAAAAAGCAAGTATCACTGCAATTAAAACTGATACAGAAGGTTGAAACACATTTGCAGCTTGCTAATCCACATTTTTGGCATTCTGTTACATGAAAGTAAACGTCCGTATTAATACACATTGGGGTAGCTAAATTAAAAAGAACATTATTTTGGTCCAAATTTACTTCGAAGATTATACCCAAGGCACCGTGAGAGCCATACGAACAGCCAACATCACCTGCGAGAGCCGTAAATCTCCTCCTGAAATTCGGTGAAAATAGTGAGTTTATATATGTAAATAAGAAATAAAATGTGTCCCAGCAATGAATCTACGAAAATCAGCTCTTTCCATTTTATGCAACAATATAGTATGGTTGACCATATCAAAGGCATTTGTGATATCAATATAATAATAATAAGAAAATAAAAAAATAATCCAGCAGCGAACTTTTTTACGTCAAGCTTAGAAAAAATATTGGAGAAAAAATTCATTTCGGTAGATTGACCATGATAAAAATCTTATTGCATTGGACTGGAAAACTTAACCTAATTCAAATAAGACAATATCTTTTATTTATTATTCACTAATTGGACGCTTGAAATGATGGGCAGAGGTATGCATTTTTTCCAAAAAATTATCTTCTCGGACGAAACCCATTTTTAGCCCAGCGGCGATATCAATAAGCAAAATTGCCGTTATGGGAGCGAACATAATCAAGAACTGTTCGACCAAGCGTCCACAAAGATTGACACCACTCCGTTATTTTCTCTGCTGCTACGTCAAGTCCTTAGTCTGGCTCTATGCAATAGCTCCTAGCGTATTTATTCCTAACAAAAAATGAAATAAAAGCTAAAATTTTACATACAAAGTTAGTAGTTATTACACATGAAAGAACTCCTAAATATTGGATTTATTTTCTTCGAAATTAGGACTTATTGCATGTTTAAATGTTAGGAATTATTTCATTATGAAATAAATCCTAAAATCATGTGAATGAAATAAAACCTAATTAGGAGTTATTACACCTAAAGTTGCTAGGAGTTATTTCATCAATGTTAGGAGTTACTTCTTTTTCCTTAAAATCATATTTCTTAATTTAGTTTTTGGTTTTCAAACTGCATTTATTTTTTTATTTTCTTTTGTTAACCGTTAAGCTGTAACAATTTGTAGTACCTATCGTCACTTCAAATCGTTTAGGAGGCGCCTGCCTGACAGTTGTTGGGGTACCCTCAGTGGAGCGCGAAGTTGCGTGAGCGTCTAGAGCATCCCGGAAAGTGGAGTTTAAACAAATGAATCGCGCGAAGCGCAGCACCTACTCCCTCTTTGATGTTATTTCCATTATTTTTTCGGCGTTATTTCTTAAATGACATATGCATCGAAATATTTTCGATGTTCTTGGAAGATGGTGAAGAGCACAACAGTGATGAGGACGATAAGCCACGCACTTTTAACTCTATACAAAAAGAAGATAACGATGAGTACTTAAACATCATCTGCTGCGTTACACGACCAAACACTCTTGTTGCCTTGTCAACATTTTAAACTATGTACCGAATGCTTCGATAAGTTTCAGTTTCTTGCAGATCCGTAGTGGTTGACAACATCAAAGTCACCCTTTATAATGTTCATAATTTAAATTGAGGAAAACAACTTTAATTTTTCCTTTACAATAAATAAATAAATAAAAAAAATAAATAAATAAATAAATAAATAAAAGTATTTTATATTCTTGTTAAAAAATTATTTTACTCTGTTGTCTATGTGGTTCTTGTTACTGCTTTTTGTCTTATTTTGCGGTTTGTTGTCAGTTTGGCAGGTATTGTTTGTTTTCCACTAAATACTTTTTTTTCCAGCTATTATATATTAATGTAGTACTTATATTTTGCACTAATACTTTTTTGCTGGGTATTGTTCAGGGGTGAGCGTGTTTTCATAGTCATTCCCACAGTTCTAGTGCAAACGTGTTGAATTTCATCACGCGAAATAAAATGGATGCGTGGAATAGTAGCATTCATGGTAGTAGTTAAGACTTAGTTTTAACTTTGTGAATCACGGTGAATAAACCTAGTTTTGAATGAATAACGTTTTTTTGGCATTAAGCCTTACTCTGCGAATGGTTAGCAGGCCTCGGCTTGTGTATTTTTTTTCTGCGTTTCACGGTGGAGAAGACTCTGTAAGCCATTAGTATGATGCTAACTGTTACAAACGTTTGCATCAAAAAAATACAAATACGACACTTTATTTGCCGGTTCCAAAAAAAAATATATATATATATATAAATAAATATATATTAATAAGAAGGAAACGTGATAAGGCGCAAACGTGGAGGCAAAATACGAAACAAGAGTAAAGTTACTAAACTTAAATAATAAACTTAAGTAATATAAAGGCGAATTGTGAAATTTAAAATCAAGTGCAATACCTATTTTAAATTGAAACCAAGTGGAATTCTTTACACACGAAAAAAAATTATATAAAAAAATTCTTTTCACGTACAGCCATACTCGAAATAACAGTTTGCAGTGAAAAGCACATCAGTATAATATATCCCTATAAGAAAGAATAATAAGAAAACAAGATAATGCCACATGATACAACAGTGTGCAGTTCTTACTGCACTGCAAAGAAAATAGTTAAATAAAATTAGTTGATTGAAATAAAATAAGTGATCTTATTATTACATGCGAGTTTGTAAAAAAGTACAAAATAAAAAGAAATCCCCTTAATATGCTAAATTATTTTAAAAAAAGGTAATTGAGCTTATTTTTGGATGAGAATGCTATATACCAGGTAAAAGTTTCTTTAAAAAGTAATTTTTGTTTTGGCGGATTTAAAATTTTTATTTGTTGCAGCAAATAACCAAAAAGTACGATTTTATAAAAAAAAATTTTCTTTTTTATTAATTTTTGTAAAAAAAAATTACTAAATGCAAAAAGTGATCACAGAATTCACGGCTTCTCTGTATCCCAACCAGTTATGTATCTTGGGACCATACTATTGAGCCATATAGTATACTAATAATCATAAAGGATTACTCAGTATTATGAAATAAACCAATTTATCGTGCTATCCTCCAAAATATCTCTCAAACGGTAAGAGGTAACATTGCCTCTGCGTTAATCTCATACAATATCTTTGACGATGATTAGGACGAAATTAAAAAAAATTCTATCGTTGCATCACGCCAGTAACTAAAAGATTAGCTCAACCAACTCTTAGAAATAAATTTGAGACTGGACAGATTTTATGCATTAGTGAACCATTAGTTCTCTCTAATAATAATAAAAAAAATCAGAATATTATTTCCAGGAGACGGTTAAATCCGTGATCGAAACTATCGCCCTCAAGCGTTAAATGTTTTCGTACGTGGCTTGAACGGTAATTTTTCGAGAATTTTCACTGTGCAGAAACCGAGAACGCTTTCTGAAGGTTACTCTGCCTGAATGGAAGTACACAATACACACAATACTACTACTACTAATTTTTTTTCAAGAGATAAACGAAAGATTCTCGCCCATCGTGATTTACTATAAGTGACAATCCATGTCCCTTCAACTGTTAATCTGAATATTTTTCACAGGCAATTGCTGTGTAAAAGAAACAGTGCACTATAGTGATTTTATAAATTAAAACTAATGAAATTATAAAGTGTAAAACAGTCTCACCTATTTATAAATCGTGTCGCGCTCTCGATAAGTACAAAGTGTAAGTGAAGATAACTAACCTTAAGAAAATGTGAGAATCAATCCTGAAGACCTCGAAAAATTCAAAAGAGAATACCCAAGAGGAGAACAACGCTGTTGATCAAAAGTATATCATACACAGTTATAACATTTTCCACCCAGGTATGTCCGACTAAACGATTTTAATTATGAAATATGCGTTAATTAATTTCACCAAACGAAAAATTGGAAATCAATTACGTAGTGGAAACGTACGACATAACTTAGACCTGCATGCTGCATGAAATTTAAATATAAAATCTTCATTAGATGAGACATTTGATTTTCGCATATCCACGAAAATTATTTAAATATCCGATCTACAGCTGTAAATTTAAGTTGTAGTCTGTCATAGTGATACAGTGAATTCATTATTTGTGGTATCAGTGGTAACAATTCTCTAACATCCACAAATGAAAGCAATTAAGATCTACTCCTTTGCGGTTAAACATGAATTTAAACATAAACAATTTCGTAAAGCTTTAGCCCGAATTTCGATTTATTATTGCCATTACACTCACCACACTATTGCAGTTTTAGTAGTTTCTTCTGCGCCTCGCTCATTCGCTCGCCCATACGCTTGCAAGTTGTTCGGTCTACCATACAATCTACAATTCACCATCGCACACTTCATTTCAGTGTATCAATCTACATTTCGCCATATATGTATAGTATATATTTCTTCATATACATATTATCATTGTCTCGGGAGAGATTGCTGCATGATCATGCACTGAAGGAAAGCGTTTTTGGATTAGACTTCTTATGTGGTTTTCACCACTGTATGATAAATTATAATCAACCGTAAAAGCACTCTTAGGACTAAAAGAACGTTATGACAATGACTGCCTTATTTATTTAGAATATATCTCAGAGCTATAAAATAACCGAAAGCTTTTCTACCTCATTAAGGGGCTTGGTTGATAATATTTCTGCGCTGTTCAGCTCACTACTTTCTATAGAATTGTTCGAAGATATGTGTAATGCAATAGTGATACATGTTGCTTTATCTAAGGTTGATCCCGAAACACAGTCAAAGTGAAACGCGCAGCTAGTCTAACAAAAGTTGCCTGAATGTAACGAGTGTGCAAAGTCCTCAATAAACGGTGTCAATATCTGAAAGCCAGGAATAGCAAGCAGCTTTGATTAGAGTATAGCCAGATATCGTTGAAAAAAAAAAAAAGTTATCTGAGGTCGTAGGCCGTAGGCCTCAGACTTCGTTGGCTATCAATCAACGATGATGTATCTTTTGTCAAAAAAGTAATCATTCAGTTCAAGTTGTTCAAGTTTCATTGAACTTCAGTAATGGACAGATTTTAAGCTGTAAGAACATTAAGACTTCGCTTAAATTGTTAGGAAGGGGGCATAGCATTTCCAAATGCCTCTTGTTGCATACGTGTTAGAATTGCAGGCAGTCTCACTTTTGTATAGATTTCAAACAACAGATATATCTATAACTGGAATTGAACCATCCACATTGGCGGTAGCACAGTCTGCATCTGAAACGCATCGCGCTCCTAAGGAACAAGTTGTTTTGGCGACAGCTCTGGTTTTCGTCAAGTACTCATCGGGAGGTTTTCAATTCGGTAGGGTTTTGCTTGATTCCGGTTAGTAGGTTAAATTAATAAACGAGAAATTCACACGGTTACTTTGCCCCGAAACACAAAGGAAAAATGCTGACATCGCAGGAATAGGAGTTTGAGACAAAAATAAAACATCAAGCTGAATCAAACATTCGTTCCAGATAGAAAAACTTTGAAATTTCTTTGGAATTCTTAATTGCGCCATCGATCGCTGGGTATCAGCTGGAAGCAACGCTTAGCATAGCTGGATGGAATGTTCCTGGAAATCTATTTGAAGAAACAGTGCAGCGACTTCATGAAAAAATACGAATTACTAGGTCATATGTTACTCGTAATAGAACCATATCTTGAAATACCGCATTACACCTGATAGTGTATCAGGTGTAATTTGCACTTCGTCGCAAATTTTCGTAAACGGTATTATCCTCATGGTGAGTCCTACAATATAGGACAAATTTTTAATTATTTTGCTGCGATTTCGATTTCATCGATTCGCTCGATGTGAAAAGACTCTTTTACAAACGTACCAATTAAATAGCATAACATACGGGACATCGTCTACGCCATTTTTGGCAATCTGTTGCCTACATTATTTGGGAGAGAAACATAAAGAACATTCGAACTACGCCAAATATACAAAGAGATCCATTCCCTCTTTGTCGTCCACACTTTGAAACCCAATGGGGTTGCTAAGCCCCATTATAATACAAGAAAAAAATCATCTTGCAAAAACTATGGATAGAGAAAGTGGATTGGGATGCCTCAATCCCACAAACCATCGACACCGAGTGGCGTCAGTTTATGACAGACCTCTGGTCAATCCAGAATATTTCTTTTCCTCGTTATGTCTTAATGGAAGGAATAATAAGCTACCAAATACATGGATTTGCAGACCATCATCACCACCAAGCAGGAAAAATGACCATCCGCAAAAACGAGAGGAAAACTATCTGCTGGAAATAATAAATCGATTTAGTTCATACACGAAAATCCTACGAGTCAAAGCTTCCGTCGAAAGGTTTGTTAACTGGTTAAGATATTCAACATCTCTACGAAATGAACATCTTACAGTCGAGGATTTGGACGACGCTCTACTGAGAATAATTCATCTAACTCAAATAAAATATTTCACAGAGGAAAACAAGGCAATAAGCAAGAACGCGAACGGTTGAACCCTTTTATCGAGGAGAAAAATGGTGTTCTTTTATTGAAAGTGGGAAGTCGATTGAAGCACACCAACACTCCAGAATAACGTAAACATCCATTTTTACTTTCCAAGAATTCTAGTTTTATTAGAAACCTCTTTCGACATCTACACATATCAAATTATCATGTTGGTCCAAAGTCGCTTGTCGTGCTAACGAGACAATGATTTTGGATAAGCAACGTTGTGGAGCTGGCACGTCAAACAGTTTGGTAGTGCTCACACTGTGTCAGATGTCGACCAAAATTATTTGAACAGGTAATGGGAGATCTGCCTGCTGCAGGATTGACTCCAAAACGTCCTTTCATCTGCTGTGGAGTGGATTTCTGACACTCATTTCAAAATTCGTGGCAAAGTGCTGTATAAAGATATATGTTATTGTGATCTTTGTTTGTTTTTCATCGAGGGCAGTCCACTTAAAAGTCGCTTCAGAACTCATTGCGATAATGCCCCCAATTTCGCTGGGGCACGCTTAAAACTCTTAAAAAAGCCAATCAACAATTGATTATAAACTTTTGTACTAATTCCACTATAAATTTTCGTTTTATACCCGCTTGGGCACCCCACCTCGGTAGGATTTTTGAAGCAGCCGCAAGAGTGGCAAAGGGTCGTCTTTACCGAAGCGTGGGAGGTGCTAAGCTGACATTTGAAGGATTAACAACAGCGTTGGTGGAGATTGAAGCCATATTGAATTTAAGAACAATTACCCTGATGTCAACAGATCCCAACGACTATGTTCACCAGTACATCTGCTTATTGGTTTATTGAATTCAATTCTAGAAACAGCAGTGGAGAGCGCGAAAATAGATCATATCAGCTACGAGTATATTCAATACCATGGAAACTAACTTTTGGGAACTGTGGTCATCAAAATATATCCAGGAACTAAAGTACAAGGTCGTTCAAAGTTGACATCAAGCAGCCCAAATATTGAAACTGATAGCGTTGTGATAATACTTAAATACAACTTACCTCCCTAGAATCACATAAGCCGTCAAAAGTCCAGCAGGTCGAATCAGAGTAGTCGATGTAAAAACGTCACGAGGAGAATTTAGACGGCATATTAGCAAATTTGCACTGATTTACTCTTGAAAGGAAGTTCTTTCAAAGGGGACGGAATGTTGAGGCTGAGAGCTTACCCATCGTCATCATTAAACCATTATCAACACCGTCATCATCATCATTATCTTAGTCATCAGTTGACACATAAATACATATGAACATACAAATGAATTATACCAAAAATAACTAATATGCTGATCAGCCTTAAATCTGGCACTCTTGATATGCCAGTCGCCATATTTTTATAATTGTTGAAGTTAATAAATAACGTACTATGTGAAAAATTGTAATTAAAGTCTGTATAAGTACCATTGAAACAATAAAATGAAAACCTTTTTTGTATTCATAACCCTTAGGTTAAATTGTCGTTTGTTTATTTCTTCGGTGTTATTTCCAAAGAGTAACATAAATTTCGTCGTGTAACATACATAACTTACGCACAGTTCGCATTTTTTCGCAACCGTTCGCAATCGGTCAACGCATCAACCAGGGCCCTTATATCCTAATAAGCGGGAGTTAATTGAGATCACCCGGTAGGAGGTCGAACCCCTTTACCGTTCAGTGTAAGATATAAAGTTGAATCTTGCTTTCTTTCGAAGCAACGTCCATGCATTTATGTGTGCAATAGCACATTATTCCAATAGACGCCTTGGCTTCGCTGGCAGTGCTTCAAGCGTTTGGCCCAATTTTTGATGACTCGGTCCAATATGTACGGCGTTATTCCAACAATAGCGTGCAGAATGTTGGCCTTAGACCTCGTCCAAACTGGTTAGCTTTTTACCTTGTTAACGAGGACTAAGGACTTTACGTAGCTCTAGAGAAAATAATTGGTGAACACTCGCCGTAAGATTACCAGTCGCCAAATTTTTCCTTCACAACTTGGAGCGTTGCGTCGCTTGTTTATCATGTAGCGCCGTCTTGTTGGAACCACAACTCAGATATATCGATGTTGCGAGTTATGACCACAGAAAGTCGGTTAACATCGCTCTATACCTGACACCATCGATGGTAACGGTGGCTCCTTCCTCATTTTGAATCAAATAAGGTTCGATGATGCCACCATGCCATAAACCGCAACAAACAATCAACGCTCCAGTTATGGAAATTTTGCTCGTTGATATAGTTGCCGAGCCAAAAATGGGCCTCGTCCGATAAGATGATTTTTTTTGCCAAAATCCTGATCTCTGGCCAACATTTCTAACCCCCAATTAGCGAACTCAGGGTGTTGTCTATGGTCATGTGGCTTCAATGTGGCATCAGCACAATCTATACAAATGCAGGTCCAAATCTAACCAGAAAATAAGCCAGGTTGACACTCTGGCGATGCCCAATTTAGCTAATTGGCGGCGAATTGAAATTTCTGGGTTTTCTTCGATACTGGGCGCTACGGCTGCTGTTTTCTTCATTTCGCACCAAACTCTGTCTGGTTAGTGGCTTAAGATCCAAAAGTACTCACGCTCAAACTTTTGCACGTTGCGACGAAATGCCTACACACAGAAGCCACGACGCAATTCACGTTGCGTTAATACAACTGAGCATATTTTCCGCAAGCGTAAAACGATGCATGATAAAACTATTGCCTGATAACGCTAGGCAATAAAGCGCTGCAATTTTTAAATGATCTTTAACTGTTGTTTTAATCATCTAAAGTCGAAGGATTCCTCGATTTTGAAATAACTTTTATCAAGGGGAAATCTGGGGCTGACAGACCAATCGCGATCCCGATAATATGAATAAAAAATAGATACTTGCTATAGTCTGCGCCTTGGACTATCTACGTTCATACCTGACCGACCCTCAGCCCTGGACCTGTACCTTAGGAAATGGAAATAAGAACGCGAAGTTAAAACGTTAGAAGTTCGTACTGAAAAATACAATTGTGAGCTTATCTGTAAGCCAGGTAAGTCAAACATTGTCGCAGAAACTTTACCGCGACTAAGACTACACATCAATCACTTACGTGACTTTGGCAGGCTTGCTGAGTTAGGAAGTAGTGTTACTCTAATTACCGAGCTCTCGTCTACCGAAATAACGCAGAACATAAGTTAAACAACTGAAACCCCACAGGAGGATAACTCTAGTACGCAGACTGGAAGTGAAAAATCTTCAATGAACGTAACCACGCATAGTGCGGAACAGGATGGTTCAGATTTAATTTCTCATTTCGAAGCCGCGCTCAAGTATTAGGGACCAAATAGTAATCAATATTGGAGGAGGATTACAAATTTATAAGAAAGCTCACTCAGGTTATTCACGATACAACTATTTCGCTATAGAAAATCTGACAAAAACAAGACTTATTAGTTTTTTTAGACAACATTTAAAATTTTAAAATTTGGATCACACAAACAATGGTAGTAGATGTCAAGAATGAAGAACTGGTGGCCTAGCTCATTCTTAAGGAAGATAAAAGAGCACATTGAAGACCTAGGGAAAATAAAGAACAGCTTCTTGAAAGTTACTATTTCCCCAGTATGAACTATCTTATCAAGAAATAAACAAACACCCGCGAGGTATGTAAGAGTTACAAGTGTGACAGATACCCTTTTAGACGCGAATTTTAACCAACACCAGTTCTATCATATCCATGTCAAATACTCCACTTTAATATTATAATAGAAATTAATTGAAAGTTTTATTCATCTTAGTTACATCTAATACGAAATATAGTATAACGAAAATAAGTCAACGCTTCACTTATGAGACAAATTAATTAAGCTATATATAACTTACTATAACACCATCTCGTGCGGTTTGCTAAGAGATGGCGTAACTTGTATTATTCCATTGTTATTATTCCAATAATAACATTTTTTTCACTCAAATATGTCAAAGTTTGTGCCTGAAAAAGTGTTTTTGCGGGGAGTTCTTCTTCATTTCTTTAAAATGAAGAAAACTGCTGCCGAAAGTCATCGTATTTTTGTGAAAGTTTATGGTGGACATGCGCTAGATGAGCGAACTTGCCAAAAGTGGTTTGCACGATTTAAAAGTGGTGATTTTGGCTTGGAAGACGATGAACGTCCTGGGCAGGCAAAAAAGTTTGAAGATGAAGAACTGGAAGCATTACTTTATGAAGATTGTTGCCAAACACAAGAAGAGCTCACAAAATCTTTGGGTGTCACTCAAGCAGCCATTTCAAAACGTTTAAAAGCAGCTGGATATATTCAAAAGCAAGGAAATTGGGTTCCATATGAACCGCCGAGAGACGTCGAAAGGCGGTTTTGCATGTCCGAAATGCTGCTGGAACGCCACAAATGGAAGTCATTTTTGCATCGGATTGTTACTGGAGATGAAAAATGGATCCACTACGATCCATCCACATATGTGAAACCCGGCCAACCAGCCAAATCAAAGGCAAAGCCGAATATCCATGGCGCGAAGGTAATGCTCTGTATTTGGTGGGATTAGATGGGTGTGCTGTACTATGAGCTACTAAAACCGTGTGAAACTATCAGTGGACAACGCTATCGAACACAATTAATCCGTTTGAAGAGATCAGTAGCCGAAAAACGCCCGGAATATGCGACCAGACACGAGGCAATAATTTTCCATCATGACAACGCTCGGCCCCATGTTGCTATACCAGTTAAGAACTATTTGGAAAACAGTGGATGGGAAGTCTTACCCCACCCATCTTATAGCCCAGACCTTGCCCCTTCTGACTACCATTTGTTTCGGTATGGTATATATATTTCCCTCACTGAAATATGGTTCACATCAGAGCAGAATATCAAAAATTGGCTTGATTCATTCTTGGCTGCCAAGACGGCGCAGTTCTTTTGGGCTGGGATCCATGAAAAAGTCATAGCTTCAGATGGGCAATACTTTGAATAATACTATTGTATATGTTTTTCTTAAATAAACGTTCAAATTTTGAAAAAAAAAAACCGCAGGAAAATACTTATATACCAAATATTTATACCATAGTAGTGATAGTGACAGTGAAAAAATGGCAAATGAATCAGAACTAGCATTATTGATGTAATCAATGCAAGAGCAACAAAGTCACATTACTCAATTGCAGAAATGACATCTCCGCTAACAGGCTAACAACCATTTCCGCAACATGAAGCAATATAACGACAAGGACGACTTCAAATAATGCAATTCATCAAATCAGTTGACAAGCACTATGCAACAGCAACCACTCAAACAGTACGCTATTGAATGAAAGAATCTAGAGTGAGGCCAAATGTTGCGCTCAACCACTTGGAGATGACTTAACGCCAGACCTCGGAAGGACTATACCGAACTAATAAACGAATTCCGCAACTTTAAGGTAATAAATCTTAGAGAATTATTTGATGATGTCAGGGCAGTTAATTATGAGTTGAATGAATTATATAGTTATTATATAGTTTTGACAATGATAAACCTATTATATACAATAATAACGACAATATCTTGTATGTATTGTTAGAGAAAAATTAGACAATTAAGTTTGTGAAAATGTAAGCAAAAACGATTCACTTATACAAATTAACAGTAGGATTACTGAGTTTAATTTGCTAGATGGCGAAAGAGCAATCGATATGCTCACCGGAAAGGAAACACTTCCAGAGATTTTAGCCGACACAATAAGTACAGACAAAACGATAGCAGTAACTTACAGACCGTTGAGTATTCCGATAAGAATAAGGGTAATCAATTTAGTTTAAGAAATAATATTGAGAAAATAATTTCAGTCGTAGAAATATTAATAATGATCAGGGACAACCCCGAGAAAATAATCATTTGAGAAGTAATAATTACTCAACTAATCCTGGCAGATCCCGTTATAACGACAATAACTCTAGGTTTACGAGAACCGGTCAAAATTTCATTTACAACAATGAACCAATGGAGATAGGGAACATAAGAGAGAGTCGAAATTTTTCAAGGGAATGTCAACGGCTTCGCCACACTGAAAGCATCGGTTCCCACTAGATCACCGAAACCAAGCAGTGTTGGGCATGGTAAGTACGTAGGTGGAGGACTACATGGGAACTCAGTACTCCGCGTGCTATTGACAAAACGCGCCACATGGGCATAGTACCCCGGCGTTAAATCCTGGACCCTTCAAATTAATTTGTATCGTTCCCTTGATAATAATAACAATAATTTTCAAGGGGAAATTAACGACAGTAACACTAAACATAGGTAACTAGAAAGCATGATAAAATTTAATTTTCTGTAAAATTATCCCGAAATAGAACTAAAAAATCCCATAAACTACACTTCAATTAATGGCACCAATATAGTCGTTACCACACTTCCAAAAGAATTTTTAAGCAATGGAACAATGGCATGGAATGTGCTCACATTTAACAGTAAGAAATATGATGCAATTATTGGTCAGAACATATTAACACCTTGAAAAGCAAAAATAAATATAGGAGAAAGGCAATTAGAAGTGAAAGCAAAGAAGGAGTGAAGACAATTATCTGTATGAAATAAATTAAATCAACAATTTAGAAATAAATGAAAGACATACTATTAGTTCTTTAAAACTGAATCATTTAAATGATCAGAAAAACAAATTAATTACAAATTTACTGCGGGACTATGAAGGGCTGTTTTTCAAAAAAAGTGACAAATTAACCTATTCACATGAACCACCGTTAGTAATTCCATTTTCTTAAAAAAATATCGTTTTCCCAGGGACATGAAAAAGAAATAGACAGACAAACATCAGAAATGCCTTCACAAGGAATAATTAAAGAAAGCAGTTCCCCATACAATTCCCCTCTTTGGATTGTTCCAAAGAAGTCGGACAATTCTGGATAAAAAAATGGCGATAGCTATCGACTATCGTAAACTCAATGAAGTTACGATAGACGATAAATTCCCAATTCTCAATATGGAAAACATATCAAACTAATTGGGTAAAACCAACGGTTTTTCTACTCCAAATGGACACTATGAGTATGTAAGGATGCCGTTTGGGCTCAAAAATGCCCCAGCAACCTTACTAAGGCTCATTAATTCTGTCCTTAGAGAATTCGTTAATAGAGTTTGTGTCGTATATCTCGGCAACATTTTAATTTTTAGTTCATCATAGTACATATCAGTAATATCAAAAAAATATTTAATAGGTTGATGGAAGTAAGATTAAAAATTCAAGTTGATAAATGCAATTTTATTTCTAAAGAAGCAGAGTATTCAAGTTATTTTTTTGACACCCGAAGGTGTACAGTTGAAGTTATTCAAAATGTAAAACTTAACCCTTGTGTCAATACGACATACCTGGGTATGTATGATATTTGCATTTTCAAATACAAAAATCATAGTAATAATCATTACAAACCGGACTAAATTTTCCAGTGGCTTCCCAAAAATGAAAACTGAACAAATTCCAATTAATTTTAAGTATATACCTATAGATAAATATCTGCTAATTATTCAAATGTACATCGACAGTTATCGTTCTGTAGTTTACCGTTTCCTTGTCTACTGTAAACGTACTGAGAAATTAATTAGTCACAGCAGCAAATTCAATGCGTTATTTATCTTGGTTACAAATTTGGTGTAAAAAACAATAAAATATTTGTGTGTAAAACCAGAAGGTAAATAATAGTACTGGATCATAAATGTTAGTTGTTTTTTTTATAGAGATCATGATTGTTTCAGATATGGCAGAAAACAGACCAATATTTTCTAAAAAATATCACAGGATGACCGTTGAGGAGAAAGAAGCACACTTGAGTCAAGTGCTAGAAGATATTTTGTATACTAAGGACTTGGAAGAGTCGGATCATGGAGATGTTGCTGAATCTGAGGAAGATGTTGCCCATGATAGAAACATTGATTCCGACGCTGAACAGAAATATATTCCACCAGAGCTCCAGTCAAATGAAGATACTGACGAAGACGAAGAGGAAGAAACTTGTGATTTGAAAAATTATGTGGAACCCATGCTAAGCTATGTTGCAAACGACAGCACTAAGTGGAAAAGAGAAGAACCTAGCCCTCGTCGATTTCTCTCGCATAATGTTATAAGGCAAAATGGAGGTCCACATTCATCCACACGAAATTTGACATTACTGCAAACTTTCAAATGTATTTTCACTAACGAAATGCGTGACATAATTATTAGGGAAACAAATCATAAAGCAAAAAGGGCCTATGATAAATGGAATGAGAATAATCCTGCGTGCAGTAGAGAGTGGAAACCTATTAGTACAGAAGAATTTGATGCATGTCTAGAAATACTGATAACCGCAGGCGTATCCTGATCAAATTACGAGCATACCAAAGACCTTTTCAAACCCTTTCAAATCCTTTATACAGGGCAAGTATGCAGATTTTGGAGCATCTCCCAATATATCCAGTTTGACAACGAAAGCACTCGTGAAGTACGTAACCGCAGGCGTATCAAATTACGAGCATACTAAAGACCTTTTCAAACCTTTTCAAATCCTTTATATAGGGCAAGAATGCAGATTTTTGAACATCTTCCAATATATGCGGTTTGACAACGAAAGCACTCGTGAAGTACGTATGATAAATGATAAGGCGGCACCAATAAGAGACTTATTTGAAATGCTTAACGGAAATTTCCGTAAATATTTTATGCCGTATGAGGCACTTACCGTTGAAGAGCAGCTCTTCCCTTGCGTGGTAGGACTAAATTTACGCAGTATATACCGTCGAAACCGGATAAGTACGGTTACAAAATCTGGTGGTTATGCGTTGCAAAAACAGCATATCCATTACAAGGTATTATCTACACAGACAAAGAACCAGATCAGCCTCGAGCAACAAACCAAGGAGAGTAAATTGTAAGTCAGCTAGTGCTTTCCTATAAAAACACTGTTACGACGGATTATTTCTTCATCACTTGAGACAGCCAAAAAACTCATGCGATGGAATTTAGGACTAGTTGCAACCCTAAAAAAAATAAGCCGTATATACCAACGCAGTTTCAATAATCGAAAGAAGGTGCTGTCTTAACTAGTGAATTTGGGTTCCACGAAAATATAACATTGTGTTCCTATGTGTCAAAAAAGAAAAAAGCCGTGTTTTTTTTGTAAACAATTCACTTCAGTAGAACAACTGTTGGCTTGAAAAATAAGTCAGAAATTATAAGCTACTACAATTCGACTAAAGGCAGAGTTGATACTATGGACAAAATGCTTGGCGAATACTCCACAAAACGTCGAACTAAAAGGTGGCCGCAAGCTTTTTTTTTATAACATATTACACGTTGCTGCATAAGCAGAACATGTAATATACAAAATTAATAATCCGGAACTTTCGACTTCTACATGTGTGCGTCGCAAAAATTTGCAGGATCTCGGAAAAAATCTTACTATGTCATCTATAAGGACTCGGTCGAAATCCCCATATATTTACCGCAACTTCAACACTAGGAACGGAATAGAAGTGTTGCTAGATCAGAGTGTCAGAGTTGAACTTCCAGCTTCCAGTCACCGGTCTTAACAAGAAGAACGTAATAAGATTGGTCACATACAACAAAAAGGCAACTGTACTCAGTCTAAGAGACGTCCAACTAGGAAATAATGCCAAGTTTGCAACAAACCAGTCTGTGTTCAGCGCAGTCGTGATCTTATTACCCGTCAGAACTGTTTGTGATAGATTATTTCAAATAAAAAAATATATACATATATTATATTATTTCATTGTATTTTAATATACTACAAAATAATATATTATCTTTATAATCTTGATTCAACAGTTTTTAATACAAGAAATGAAGTGAAACTGAGTTGCATACCCAGGTATGTATGTATTGACTAAGCGTTGTACCACACTCGCTTTGACACAAAGGTAAACACAACCCAGAAATAGTTTAAATCATTTCTGGGAATAGCGGTTTACTATAAGAAATTCACAAAAAACTACACAACAATTGCTCATCCCTTAATAAAATATTTGGAAAAGAATGTCCGAGTCAATACGAATGACCTTAACTCTGTCGCTAGCTTTAAAAAACTAAAAGAATTTATAACCAACCATCCGATCCTTAGGTACCATTACTTTTCAAAAAAAAATTAAACTTATTACTGATGCCAACAATGTTGCAGTTGATGCAGTTTTGATCCAAGACGGTCACCCTATCGCATATGCCTCGACAACTTTAAATAATCATGAGCAAAATTACTCGACGATTGACAAAGAATTGTTAGCATGGAGAGTTAAATATTTTAGAGCGTACTTGTTCGGAAAAGGTTTCGAATTACAAACGGATCAACAATTAATCAAATAGGTGCACTCCATATATACAGGAAAAGATATTAATCCTCGACTACAAAGGTGGCTTCTACAACAGGAAGAATATAACATTTAGATCGACTACACTAAAGGGAGAGACAAGGTGACAAAAATGCAATTGATTCAACTGAAAACGAGCAGGATCAGGAGCTAGAGAATGATAATGAAAAAATAAGTGTTGTAAACTTGAAGACAAATAATGAATTACTGAACGAAGTGTTAAATGAAAAACTTAAAAATAGAAATAATCTAGAAGATGAACAAAGAGGTAGCGAATCAATGGAGGCACAGACGATTCATTCACAGGAACAAAATTTAGAGGATCACATCCGTATCTAAGGCACAGTCGTTTATCGATTCAAGGCACAGATTATATGCTTAGAATGTAAAAAGCAAGGGCTTAAAAAAGTATTTAAAAAAGTTCGAGTTTAAATCGACAAAGACGACTTATACGAAAATAAAGTCAGTGATATTTTAAGAAGTTATTTAAAGAAAGTCACAACAGGAGTTTATTCTGACTTACATATGTTAGATGATAGGGAATATAATCAATTACAACAAGGTATAATTGAAATGTTTCCAAACCAAAAAGTTTTTGCTTGAAGTTTTTATCTAATTTATTTAAACGCCCTAATTAAAAGCAAAAACTTATGACAAATTAAAGAGTGTGTGTGTTATAATTAAACTAAAAAGAAAATAATCATAGGCTTATATAATCAAAACACAAATTCTAAACGCAGTAATCCTATACAACAATATATGGTATATCATTCAACTATAAAATTAACCGCATCTGAAGTAAATGAACGTAAAGTTGTTTTCTCCTAATCAAACAGAGCATAGAAAAAACTAAAACACATAAAATAAATATAGAGTGATTCATCGTGAGGTTTGATTATCAATAGGCATTTTTTGACAGATGACGCGTGACTCCTATCAAACTGCTTTGTCATTTTTGTTTAGTATCGTTTGGCAAGTCATCGTGGAAAGACTCACACCACAACCACAAGCGTTTCCAAATTGTTCAGCTGTATAACAAAAATCAACGTTCTGTGGTAAATGTTTTTCGTGCGATCCGAGGAACTTACGGTGCGCATAATCGATATACATAAATCACTATTGCCAATACTATTCGCAAATTTGAGTCACAGTTTACATTAGTGGATGATACTCGACCAGTTAGACCACATCCAGCACGTAGTGAAGAGACTATAGCAGCTGTAGCTGAGAGTGTACGCGAAGACCGTGACGAATCAATTCGTCATCGTTCTCAGCAGCTTGGCTTGGCGTATTCGATAACTTGGCGTATTTTACGTGAGGATCTTGGCCTTAAAGTGTACAAAATTTAACTTGTCCAAGAATCGAAGCCAGGCGACTTGAATTTGCGTCATATTTTTAGTGAATGGGCTCTGGAAAACTCAATGAAAATCTGGTGTTTTATCGTGAAATTTTTTGCAGTGATGAAGACCATTTCTGGCTCAAAATTGCCGTATATAGGCTGATGAGTAACCAGAAGAGTACCAAGTGCTACTATAACATCTATTAAAAACAACGGTATGGTATGGTTTATGCGCTGGTGGATTTCTTCTAAAATGAAGCAAATCAGAATGTTACCGTCAATGATAACCGTTATCGCGCCATGTTAACGGACTATGTGCTTCCTGAAATTCAAGCACATGGTCTCGGTGAGCTCTGGTTTCAATAAGACGGCGCTACGAACTATACAGCGCGTGAAACAATGGACTTGTTGAGAAATCATTTTGGTGAGCACTTAATTTCACGTTTTGCTTTGCGATATCACACCTTTGCACTATCTTCTCTGAGAATATGTAAAGTCTCAGGTCTTCAGGAATAAGCTAGCTACGATTGACGCTTTGAAAGCCAACATTACTTGTGTTATCCGCTATTCTCGAACGAGTCGCCCAAATTGGATCTTCCGAATGGACCACATCAGACGTAGTCGTGGCCAACCTGTACGTGATATAATTTTCAAAAAGTAAATGCCATGAATTGTCCTTTTAACCGTCCCAACACACATACATAAAAATTTCAAGTTCGTTTTCAAATTTGTAATTTTATTTTACATTATAAATCAAACCTTATGAGGAATCACCCTATAAATAAAACAAAGACCGTGAAGATTATGAAGAATCAAAAAATTTAATTAAACTTAAATTTAATACTATTAACTAGAAAGCAAAAATAAACAAAAATTTTAATAATTCGTTGATATTAAATACAAAAAAAAAAAACATTTAGAAATCAGATAGAAACAAAATTTAAAAAAAATTTGTGAAAATGAAAATTTTAACAAAAGAATAATATTCAAAGAGGAACTTTTTGAAACTATGTTACAAATGCTAATAAATTTACTAAGAGAAAAAGTGGTTCAAATTCAAGCAATAATTTTTTGACAAGGCTGGGAATGATATACCAAGTATTTTGAGTAATCAAGAAATAATTGAATACCGAATTGACCTCAAAAAATTTAGCAACATGAAAATAGGAATAGCGAGGTTTAAGAGTGAAGTTATATATAGCCATAAAAATACCTACATCCTCAACAATAAAATCAGAGGTAAAATTATTATTACCAATAGTTAATTTTTATAAGGAAATGAATGAAGAATTAGAATATGTTGTCAAAATCAATAACAAAACTTACAATTTTCAAAATAATTAAAGCCTCCAAGAACTAAAACTAAGCGAAAACTGTATTTTTAAAAGAAATGGTAAACTAGTCGATAATTTTGAGAAAGAAATATTAACACTTAATTATGATCTTCTAGTTTTGATTAATACTAAAAACGAAACTTTTGAAAGCAACTATGATGAGAGAAAGCTTATTTTAAATGGAAATTGTTTGATGATTGGTACTTAGTAAGAAATTCAGAAACAAATTATCCAAAACTGTTGAAAAATATTATATTCCAAATTATGAAAACTTATTAGTAGGTAATGATTCTTTAACATTTTAAAAACTAAGCCTTTATCAGGTCAATATCATAAAAGAAATACACTATATTAAAAGACCATAGCATTATAAATTATACAATAGGTGGCTCAAGCATTGTAATTATTATATTATTGTAATTGCAGCATACATATATTGTAAACAAAAAAGAAGAATCCTGAGTTAAGGGGGGAAGGTTTAACGTTCCCACGCTTCACAAAACCGAAGCTTGAAGAGCATCATATTCATTCGATACATCAGAAAACTTGCCCCAGCGCTGAAGACCTCAATTTCGTTGAAAATCTAAATCGTTCACGACTTAGTCTGATCGACGAAATAAACTCAGCGCGCCTGGAAAATATCTAAATAAGCAAAATTAACTTTATGTGGGAAACACATGAATAAGCAATTACTATTTCCACTTTGTCAAAGAAAAAATAAAGAGAATAAAGAGTTTAACTTCTAAGAACTAAAAATGGGTTTGACTTCAAGCTTCGGACGGAGCAGACTTCTCCCAAGAGAAGATTAAGAATAAGTACTGATAAATATATCCAAAGAAATTATTTGTGTTTATTTTATAGATAATTCGTTTGCTACGAGGGAGTACATTTTGCAGCGGTCGATTCTTTGGACCCAATTTTCAACGACTCGGCCACACATTTCGGCCGAAACGGCCACTATTTCGCGTTCAATGTTGGCTCTGAGCTCTTCCAACGTGGTCGGCGTGTTGGCATAAGCCAATGACTTAACTTAGCCCCACAGAAAATAGTCAAGCGGCGTTAAATCGCACGAACGAGGTGGTCAATCGACTGGCCCATGTCTTGAGATAACATACTCTTCAATAAACCACATGTCGTCCAAGTCCATATCTTCTGATTCGGGCCAAAAATAATCGGTGATCATGGCGCGATAACGCTAACCATTCACAGTAACGTGACGATCGTTATCGTCGACGAAAAAATATGGCCCAAAAACGCCGCCGGCATGCAAACCGCGCCAAACAGTTATTCTTTGTGGATCAAGTGGTGATTCATAAAGCACATGTGGGTTTTCACCCGACTAATAACTTATATTTTGCTTATTGACGAACCCATTGAGCCAAAAAATGAGCTTCGTCACTGAAGATGATTTTGCGACTCCAAATATCTGTAGAATTTTTTTATAATTTGCAGACGTTGCTCGTTAGTGTACTTAACGATCATGAAAATGTTAAGTTTACTAAATAAATTGACAGTGACAGTTTGATAATTAATGAAAGAGTGCTTTCACAAACTAAATTCAAAGTTGTCAAGTCCCTATTGGAAAACCCTATAGAAGAAACTGCGCATTTTCTTTATTCGAATCTTAAGAATAGCTTGGGGTGTATGCCGTTTCCAAAAGGACACTCCGACGAAGTTGCTGCTTGGTGGTCGACAGCAATACGGTTCATCTGGAAAATAAAAAAAAAAATATATTTATAAATAAATAAATGATGCATTAATTTTTATTTTTATTTGTTTTTTTTTATTTCGATATCAAAGAAAAAAAAAAAAAAAACAAAAAATGTCGGCTCAGAGAACTTCATTTCCCATTTTCACAGTAAATCTACATCGTTTATGAAAAAAAAGCCTTTTATAAAAAAAAAATCCCCACGGATGCCATAGAGATTGTACTTTTGAACATTTTAAGACATTTTAACTATTAATCGAATGAATAGTTTTTTTAAATATGTTGCCAACCAGGTAGAAAAACGCGTTCGAAATTTTGCTGACGGATAATTTTGCATTCAAACTAAATTTTATATCTGTATATATATGTATATATTTTTCTTTTTGTTTTTGTTTCTCACCATCAGACAGCTATCACTGGACTATAGAACAGCTCCTTAGCTTCCTGAAACTCATCATTTTTTTCGTGTTTTGCATATAGACGACCTTCATGTATGTTTTTTCGACTTCGTGCTTGGAACGGTATCACATGAAATGCTGTATTTCCGTCAATTTTACGAATTTCTTTACTTAATTTGGTTAGAGCATTCTTAACAATTGAAACTTTCAGAAAATGAAAAAAAATTGTAAAATTGTAAAATCGTGTTTACCGTGGTATGATGCCTTAACTTGATTCACGGAATTGATTTGGCAAAATTCGACCACCTTGGTGATTAAATAACAAAACCCGTAAATATCACCATAAAAGAGTCAGAGAAGGAAGCTGTTTTAACATATCATCTCCAGCGAATTAGTAATACCTTAAATTTAGTCGAAGGGAGAGCACAGAGACATATAAAATCTTTAATTGGATTAGATTAGCATGGAAGATGGTTCTAGAAAACCCTAATACTGGAGACTGATAAAATTTTTCGAAATGAGGTATAAATTGCAAAGAATAACAACTATCAATACAAAAAAAAAATGAAAAACTCGTTGTTGTTACATAAGAAATTGCGCAGAATATCAATTGTATGATTAATAAGTTCAACAACGAAATTAAAGGTACATGTGTAGAAAAAACCTAGCAAAATATCCTTGACAAAATATCTATTATGAAAGAAGAGCCAAATGATACATAGCGCGCGTGGCAAATGGCGAAGAACAGTATAGTCAACATGAATATATTAGATAAAGAGAAAATAAGTAGGATCACTGCCGAAACGAAAACATTGCGTTATGAGAATGGAATGGAAGTACTGGAAAACCCTTGGCAATGTTGTAATATGCAAAGAACAAAAACTGCGTGAGGTCTCCGAGAATAGCTGCTTAGCAAAGGTTTTCAAATGGGGGGACACAAATTCTTCGTCTTCACGATTTAACACTAGAATTAAAAATATCACATACTATAGATGCTACTATCTTCCTGAAAATTATACTTATCGCTTGATTTGCTTGGCGAAAGTTTAATAGCAACCTGAAAATTCTAACAGTGAATATGACTGTGACAAAAACAAAAACAGCGAACGTCGAACTTAAATATAGTACCCTTGTGATACGCACACCGCAAACTAGACTGCCAACTAGTGTTTGTAGTACGCCTTTTATATCAGAGTTACGTCCTTCGAACCTATCGTTGATCGAATAGGGATGACAATATTATCTAGAAAATCTTTATAAGTTTTCGATGTTTTTCCTCATATGTCGACCTTACACCCACAAAGCCGCATTCACTGCTATAGAGTTAAAAAATAATGCATTTTGGAGAGATTATAAATCTATCGTATATATCATAGTATCCGACATTGTCTTCATACAAGAAAGCTTACTAGTTAGCCATTCGATCACTTCTCATCGCTTTACTGAACAAAAACGCAAGAGATTGCCACCAACGCATTGGAAGACATGTGATTTAGGCCGACTGTAAGCCACCGGTTTTTTCATTTAATCTCCGTGCACTTCGGCTTCTTAACGCCTGCTATTCTCTCGTGCTTAAAATATATTAAAAATATTAAAAATATATTTTTAGACTTAAAAAGGAATCAGTCAATGTAAAATGTAAAATCAATGTTTTATTGGGAATTAAGCTTGGGTAAATACATCCTTTCTTAACACAGGCTAACTTGTTAATCCACAAAAGTATTGAGACTCGCAAGACCGTTATCATTTCTCTTTTTCAGTGAAAGTTGATGAAAGGTCGTTGAAAGATAGACTCAAGGGAAAAGGCAGCTGTGCTATCCTTCATCGGCGTTGAGGACAGGGCAATACTTAGTATTCGCAGTACTGAAAAAAAGGATTTAGAATGAGTTCAAGCTGTATTGAAATTCCAGAAGCATCAACTCTATCGTATAGTCCCATTGTAAAGGTAGCTAACTTCCTATAGTAATATTGTAATATTTTTGATCCGGCCTTCCTTGTTATCTTATCTTATACATACATCGTCTTACGCTTGCCGGACGTGCGGAAATGATTAAAAAGTATTATCGAAATACGCAACGTGAATTTCGTCGGGTGGTCGGTCTTCATCATGGCTTCATTGTGTAGGCAATTCGTCGCACCGTGCAAAAGTTTGAGCACGGATATACTATTTTGAATCTTAAACAACTAATTGGTGCGAAATGAAGAAAACATAATCTCCGTAGCGGTCAGTATCGAAGAAGACCTTGAATTGGGCATCACCAGAGAGTCAACCAGGTTTATTTTGCGATTGGATTTGGGCCAACATTCATATAGGATTCTGCTGATTCAGGAATTGAAGCCAGGTTTTCATAGACAACGCCGTGAGTTCGCTAATTGGGCGCTGGGAATATTGGCCGGAGATACGGATTTTGGCTAAAAAATCATCTCGGACGAGGCCCATTTCTGACTCAGCGACTATGTCAACAAGAAAAATTCTTGTTATTCGAGCGAACACAATCCACAATTGTTCGGCCAAGTATCAATGCATCGGCAATGGTTGACTGTTTGGTACGGTTTATGACATGGCAGCATCATCGGACCTTATTTCCTTCGAAACGAACAACGAGACACCGTTACCGTCGATAGTTTGAGGTACAAAGTGATTTTAAACGAATTTATGTCAGAGCTCGACAGCATCGATATATCCAAGCTGTGATTCCAAAATGATGGCGCCATATAAATGACGCATCGCTCGAGGTTGTGGTTTGACACCACTCAATAATTTTCTCTGGAGCTGCGTCAAGTTCATAGTCTACGCTTATAGTACAACACTTCGAACAGATCGAGGAAAACATTAGACTTGCTATTGCCGGAATAATGGCGCACGAATTGGACCGAGTCACCCAAAATTGGAGCGACCGATGTATTGAATGATCTGCTATTCCACGCATAATGGCATAAACCTAACTTCAAAATAAAGTCAGAAATAATTTTATATCTCTTACTGATGTTATTCTGTTACACAATCTGGTAAAAGTTAGCCGGTTAGCTGCGCAGATCTTCCATTAACAAGGGAGGAGTTTCGGCGAGAAAAACATGGGAAAATTGATAATTTTGAATGCAAGAAACAGATGAGAAAAAAAAACGCACAATCTATTTTTTCCCATATGGAATGATGCATTTGTTTTTTTTTTATTTTTATTTGTTGGTTGGAATTATAAGGTATGCCGGAGACTTAGGACAACAACTTTTTCTTTTTTTCTTAAATGTTACCCTACGTTACGGTTTCCAAAACATCTGTTTTAAAGAAAACATGTCCTCTTTTTTTTTCGCGGTCTATTAAACAATTATTTTTTCCGCTTGGATCTTTTTTTGTTCTCATTATTTGCTCTGTCCTCTATTTCTTCTTTTTTTAATACCTTCAAATTCAATATTTCCCTCATTTTAAAACCTTTAAGTACGTCCTTAAAACCCGGTAGTGCCACAACTTTTCCGATGTATTTATTTTCTTCTCTGTTCTGTCCACCACACCTGTCACCTAGGTATATGTGATATCCTTTTGTTTAACTGAGTAACCTAAAAAATAAGCCATTGAGGTTTAGCTTTTATCTTTGTTTTATATGAATATAAATACGGCATTTAATTTAACTATCGTAAGTAGTTAAATATACATATGTATGTATTTTTTTAATTTTATCACGTTTGAATATTTGACAGACGATGAGCAAGAGAAAATGCGTGTTGTTTAACGAAGAGCTGCAATAGTAGTACAAGTCCTTCATCACAAAACCCAACATAGATAAACGTTTTGTACGAATTGGAGCAACATATAATATCCAAGATATACTTAAAGACGGTGCGCGCAGGTGATATTTCTTCAAAATTTCCCTTCGTTTTAATTCCAACTTCAACATAATTGGACGATTATAAAGCTTCTACTTTCATGGCTTACCATGCTCTTAAGTACCATTATAGTTGTCGCACAACGAATTGTACAAGTAATTTATATAGAAGTAACTTTAAAGACTCTGACATTGCGAAACGTACAAACATACAAAGACTAGAGCAATACAGAAAATTGTAATAGCCCCTTTTTGCCTCGAAATGATCATCAATGCTGTTTCTCAAACTTTCTTCATACCGGTTTCTACAGATGAAAGTAACCACGGCAATATTAAAACGTTTCCTGTTATTGCTCACTATTTTGATAAAGATTGTAGCATTCAAACTAAATAGTCAAATGAAACCTCAGAGACTATTTGTAATTATATAATGAAAAGTTTAACCAAATTTGATATCGCAACACCAATTTTAGAGGTATAAAAAGGACAAGCTTGAACAATGTTTTTTTTATAAACTGAAAACAGATTGGATCAATTTTTTCTACCACTTAGAGTAAACGGCATTCTTTCCGATTTAACTCAATGTGGCTTTCAAAGTGAAGTGGAGTCGTTTAAACGATCTGCCTTCAAATGCTAGGTATAAGAAATGTCATGAATACATCGAAAAATTGGACATTTCAATTTCAAGAGATCATTTGCTTCAATTGGATGAATTTAGAAAGTGTATAGGTATGTAGTGAAGTAAAAGAAAGTATCAAATATCTTACTTGAAAGGCTGTTGAGTTGGATGACTCAAAACTTTTTGATCAATTTTGTAATTTACAAATAGTTTTGAAAGACAAATTAGCTGATGATTTCTTAAACCTTCCAGCGGGCGCGCTGTCGTAAAATTTACGATATCTACAGTTAATTGCTTTTTCTACTTTTACTAATTACCAAACAGAATCGAGCTTTGAGTTATTCAATGATCAGTATCTCTCTAAACTACAAACGTACCGGATGTGAACAGAGTGTTTTTTTTTATTGATATATTTGAAATTTCATTGAGTGTAAATTTTACGACACGCGCATACTCAAGTATTTATTTATTTATTTATTTCTTATTTTTTTTTTATTTATTTCGTCTCCTTTGTATTCTTGTTGTAGACGTATCCTGTTATGGCACGTAGACCGCTTACACAAAATGACCTAGAACAAATGGCTCAATTCATTTTTGATGCGCCAGAGCAAGATGAGGAGACTTTCTGTCCCTCGAGCGACAGCGAATTTTCTGAAGAAAAAATCGAGGGACAATCATCTTCAGATGAATTCGAAGAAGGAGAGGTTGAAGTGCAGGAAGAATTTTTCGTTGGATAAAACAAATCAACTAAATGGCGTAAGACAATATACAATGTTTCTAGAAAAACTAAGAAAATTAACTTAGTTGGAGAATACGCTGGCCTAACTCAACGAGCTCTTTCCATTGAAAACGAACTGGATGCTTTTTTTGAAATCATCAATATTTCTATGATTGATGACATTTTGAAGTATACAAATATTCATATCAATCAGCTAAGAATTGATCACCAATATTCTAGAGATCGGGACTGTAAGAACACTGACATGACTGAGTTTATGGCGTACTTGGGTTTGTTGTATTTGATCGGTGTAAAAAAATCAAGCCATGCAAATGTGAAGGAGATATTTTCCAGTGACGGTACCGGAATTCAGATAACAAGAGCTGTCATAAGTTACAAGCGATTTCTCTTCATTACCCGTTGCTTGAGATTCGATGACAAAAGTACCAGAATCGAAAGGAGGAAAGTTGATAAACTGGCAGCGATACGTGACTTCTTCTAAGCTTTCGTCAACAACTGCAAGTCATCATTCAATTTGAGCGAATATAGTACAATCGATGAGATGTTATATCCATTTAGGGGTCGTTGCAGTTTCATTCAATATATTCCCAGCAAGCAAGCGAAATACATTCTACACATCCAATCTGGAAATATACTGCGGAAAACAATCCGATGGACCATTTGCTGCCTCCAATACTCCAACAGATATAGTAAAGCACTTAGTCAGGCCTATAGAGAACTCAAACCGAAATTTGACCATCGATAATTTGTACACAAGTGTACCACTAGCTGAGTATTTGCTTACCAAAAAAATTACGGTTTTGGGAACAATAAAGAAACATAAATCTGAAATCCCAAAATAATTCTTGCCAAACAAAAGCAGAGCTGTTGAGTCGACTCTTTTCTGTTTGCAGAAGGACAAAATGATAGTTTCCTATGTACCACGGAAAAATAATTCGGTGATACTAATTTCATTTTGTCATGACGACAGCGATATAGATCCCAACATCAGAAAACCTCAAATAATACTGGACTTAACGAAACTAAAGGCGGAGTGAACACTGTCGACAAAATGTGTGCCAGTTACTCGATCTCTAGAACAATATAAAGGTGGCCGTGTGTAGATTTCTACAGTCTGGTGAATATTGGTGACATAAATGCTCAAATTTTGTACAAATTTACCTGCCCAACAAAGGCTCTCAAGCATAGAAGAGTTTTTCTTTAAAAAAATTGGCATTCAACTTGATGAATGGGCATCTTATTAACAGCTCAAGTCTCAAAAATGTACCTCAAGATGTCAGTGATTTACTCAAAGCGAATTACGGCCAGTTACCGACAACAGAAAAAAAAACCTCTGAAATGCGGTGTGTGCCGTTTATATGTGTTCTGGAAAGAAAAAGAACTTCAGCATCAATGAAATGTTGCGGTTGCCAATTGTTTACGTGCAAGAACAATTCTGCAGTTGAGGTGGTTTGCAATAATTGTAAGAATGATGATGCTGACTCTGACCAATAAAATTTTAAAATATTTCGTTTTAAAAAAATTTATGTATTTGAAGACTAAATACTGTTTATGTCTCTATTTTTTCATACTCTCACAACAAATTTCCAACATTTGTGCATATAAAATACCATTTTCACAAAGATAACTTGATGATGTAAAATTTACGACACGCGCCTGTCGAAGGAAAAATGCAAAGCGCGCCCGCTGGAAGGTTAAAGATATTTCTGTTAACAAATGAATTTTTCCTTTTCATCTTCCAAAAATTTTAAATATTATTTCGAACTTTTAAAATGTTGTCAATTTTTTATCTTTTTTTTCATTCCGGCGAAAAATGCAAATGTTAAGCGAGTTTTTTCACTTGTTGACTCTCATTCGACAAATGAAAGAAACCGATTAAAAATGGGTACGATTTTAACTATTGCAAATAATCTAAAAGGGTTGATCTGCAAATATTTTTATGATACATCGTTGAAAAATAAAAATTATCTCAACCAGATACGGACCTTAGATAAATATGACTCTTCTGATGAGGAAATTAAATATCTGAATTTGTACCTATTAATTTATTAAATACGTAAGCTACGTACCATATTTGCAAGTTTGAAATTATCTTTTTATTTAAAACAAATGTTTTCTGTTATTGTTTTAAACTTATGTATCATATGGATTTTTGTACTACTGTTTTGTTTGTTATTGCTTTATATTTTTATTGTTTTCTGCTTTATTCCATGAAATAAATAATTTTGTTTGTTTGATTGATTGATTGAAGATTGTAAATTATGTCCTCTTTTTTCTTTTGAGATATATGGAAACTCTTCCCTCCGTTAATGCGCCGGCAATCGGAAGGCCGATAGTTTCGCGTTATTGTACCGAAGACTAGCGGGTCGCGCTATTAAAAGGAAATATAAACGCCTTACGTACGGTTTCACAGCACAAGCGGGAAAAAAGCTAAACAAATATGTATAATTTGAAAAGGGGTAATAAGGTCATTATAGGGCGTTTCCTTGCCTATGCGGGGTCGCTCTCTCGTAGATGTTTCTTTCGGTGGAGGAAGGTAGGCCGTCTCCACCACGGTAACTTCTTCGTAGTCCTTTCGTTGAGATTGTAGTTTTTTTGTCTTTTTGTCTAGTCTGTACAGTAGTGCATTTCTCGTCTTCGATTAGCTTTTTCAATTTTGTTTTTCGTGTTCGTGTTTTCGTTCTTTTTCTTTTTATTTTTATTACTATTAAGGGAACGATATAAATTAATTTTTAGGGTCCGGAATCTAACGCCGTGGTACTTTCTTATTCTTATGTTCGTCTTTATTCTCGTTCTGTATTTAGCTTTCTCTTGTCCTGTATTCTGTTTAGTTTTTTTGTTCTTTGGTTTTGTTTCGTAGGTCTTATCGCCTTTTTGGCCATCGCCGCTATTCACACACACAAGCCGCATACGCACACACATGGTGTTCCATCAATTCAGCTGTTTGAGCAAAGGAAATCACATCTAGAGCTCTAATAGCCTCTCACCGGATCCCCAACCAATTATACAAGTCAATATTCTATGTTTGTGGGTCATATTCGTTTGTTCTGTGTGTTTTGTCATCCAAGTTATTGCTTTGGTTCGAAGCTAGACCTCTGACCCGAAATCAAAGCTAAATTTGAGAGCTTGAATTGTGACCGACGGATAGGGAAGAAAACTTATTTTACTAGAGGTACCATGGAGGACGGGGGGCGTTAACCTTATAGCAGACGCATGGGGCACCAGAACGACCGCAGGAAAATGTGGGCTTTCTTTTTAAATTACGCCTTGAACTTTTTGTGTGGGTGGGAGATTATTTACATGTTTTCTTTTTCCTTTGGGAAACAATGTAGATATATGTTGTACTCGCGGCAATTCCTGGGTGGGTAGAGCCCTCGTTGCATCAAAGAGACAGACTGTCGGTTCGCTAGAGTCATTCAGGCTCTATCTGGGGTATCTATATGGTCATCTCTGGATCGCTAAGCTAAGATGGAGTTCCAATGCATCGCACCTGCAACTTGGTGTCTGGAGCATGACGGCGAAGAGAAAAGAAGGAACAACACTAGAAAAGAGAGGAGAAAAGAAGAGGTCAACACACGACAGATGGACAAGGGAAAGTAAAATCTTTGACGCAACCACAGCAACCAGCAACTATTAATATTCTCGAGCAATTGACAACGAGGTGTCCACGAAGTTTCTAAGCAGAAAAAAGCATGTGCTCTGAAGAGAGCGAATATTTTAATTGTGGATCGCAGATAGTTCCTTGGTGCTGCTAAACTAAATTATTAAAGAATATTTGAGAGACTTTGATCGCAAAAGATTGTCCAATATTGCCAAATTAAACTAACGATAAATATTTTAAGAAAAATTTCGATACATGATGATATATGTTGGCTTGACAACATCCCCGGGTGAAGACAAAACAATTTAAACAGCGAGTCCTTTTCATTTTGATCATTCTGTGTGGTAGATGAACTTTTGCTGCGCGCACTAAACCATTTGCACCTGGATACACTTTAACCACATGCCCCAAACGCCACGCAGATCGAATTTCCCTAGGTTGAATCGAATTACAACTTGTCCGACTTCCATCTGTTTTTTTGCCTTAAACCACTTAGACCGTCGTTGTGAGATTTCTAGAAGACATTTGTTGTACATGACGATCTAAGATATCATTGCTGAGAAGGCCGGCTTTATAAATTGCTACATGCGTCCCTCTCACGGGTTCAAAAGCCTTAGTATTTTTGTCATTTTCACGTAAGAGCATTGAATTCGGGGTAAGTGGTTTCGGGTCCTCTGGGCCAACTGGAACATGTGTATTCGGACGTTGGTTTATTTGCCTTTGAGCTTCTATAAGGGCATTGCGAAGCACACCCACCCAGGGAATAGTTCCTTTAAGTTAAAACGTTATACTGCTCTTAATTTATTTGATGCAACATATCCATGCTCCGTCCATCCAAGATGAGTAGGCTGGGACGAACCTACAAAGCATTTCATCGTAGGTTGATGCAAATTCGCTTAATGCCTCTTTTATCTTCTTGATGTCATTATCAATCAAATTCTTCGTCCCAACAAAATTAAGACTATAATCACTATACAAGAAGCGAGTAACCACACAATTTATGACGCAAGACATAGGGTTTGCCACAAGTGATTGAAAATTTTAATGTCGTTAATATAATCCAAAATAGAACCGTATTCCAGTCTGACAGGAAAATCAAAAATCACTTTGTGCATTTAATAGTATGCGAGCTTTTAATAGTCGAAGCTAACCGCACATTGTAGCTCGAGGCGTAGGACCGAAAGTTTCTTCTATGGCGCGTCTTACTACTTCACATAATCCACATATTTAAATCGATTATAACCACGTCAGTTTTTCCCGAAGGGAAGAAAATTGCTAAAATTCTTCCACTGCCAAAACCAAAACTGTCATTGTACGTTATTTCAGTATATGTCATTTATTGGAAGCGTAAACAACAATAATTTTTTTTCACTCAAATATGTCGAACTTTGTGCCTGAAAATGTGTTTTTGCGGGGAGTTCTTCTTCATGAAGAAAACTGCTGCCGAAAGTCATCGTATTTTGGTGGAAGTTTATAGTGAACATGCGCTAGCTGAGCGAACGTGCCAAAAGTGTTTTGTACGATTTAAAAATGTTAATTTTGGCTTGGAAGACGATGAACGTCCTGGGCAGCCAAAAAAGTTTGAACATGAAGATTTGGAAGCATTACTCTATGAAGATTGTTTCATATATGAAACCCGGCCAACCGGCCAAATCAACGGCACAGCCGAATGTCCCTGGCACGAAGGTAATGCACTGTGTTTGGTGGGATCAGATGGCTGTGCTGTATTATGAGCTGCTAAAACCGGGTAAAACCATCAATGGACAACGCTACCGAATACAATTAATCCGTTTGATGAGAGCAGTAGCCGAAAAACGCCCGGAATATGCGACCAGATACGAGGCAATAATTTTCCATCATGACAACGCTCGGCCCCACGTTGCTATTCCGGTTTAGAACTATTTGGAAAACAGTGGATGGGAAGTCTTACCCCACCCGCCTTATAGCCCAGACCTTGCCCCTTCTGACTACCATTTGTTCCGGTCGATGCAGAACGCCCTCACTAAAATACGTTTCACATCAGAGCAGAATATCAAAAATTGGCTTGCCAAGCCGGGACAGTTCTTTTGGGATGGGATCCACAAATTGCCGGAAGGATGGGAAAAAGTCATAGCATAGAATTATACTATTGCTCATGTTTTTCTTAAATAAACGTTCAAATTTTGAAAAAAAAACCGCACGAATTAAATTACATACCCAATAACAAGTTCTGAAACATTGGACAGTTCACTCATTAACAGTGTTTTGGTAGCAAAATAAGAGAAACCTGGATTCGTTATGAAGCCTGCGGACTTCAAATAAACAGAAAGCTCTCGACAATAAAAGAGAAATAAATACAACAACAAAAAATCAAAATGGATTAACAAATGTCCCAACTCCATGCACAAACCGCTGAATTAATCGGAACTATGCAAAGACAAGATGTTACCCAAAGATTAGCATCAGTGGAACAAAGAAACTTTCCACAAGCAACACCAATTGTCCAACACGGGGATTTTCAACTGAGCATTCACCAAGCTCCAAAAGAAACTTATTTGCCAACCAAGAGACAGTCAGAATATACATACTTGGATTGAATTCTAAATACACCAGCGGAACATTATACAGCTACAACCCGGATAACTAAGAATCAGCGTATGCAATAGCTTGTACAATATACAATGACAACTTGAATCATCAGTTTGGGACCCAAGCAATTCCTTCGAAATCGAAAATCAGAATATGCACCCGTACAGACACAAGCATCAATAGAAAGGAAATGTTAGAATGCAAAGAAATTATTACCAACATAAATATTTCAACAATTAACCTCAGCAATTTTATAGCAATCTAGTAATTGAACACTAATAAACTAATCGTATATAATTTTGACTTAAATTGGTACTGTTTTTGAAAATTACAAAATATATATTTATTCTATGATATTAATTTTGGTTCTGGTAGCTATAACAATCCAAACAACATGTATAAAAGAGATAAGTACTTATTAATCAAAATGTGGTTGCACCACAAAATACAATAGAATTGAAGGAATTAATCAGACAAAACATGGGGACTAAGAGTCCGTAAATTTTTCTTACCATAAGGAAAAGTTTATATCTGCCAGTACTTTTTTAAGGAGAATAAACCGATTGCCCTCAAACTCAAACAAACTGTGGACACAAGATCTACTAATAATTATATTCAGAATGTAAAATTGGGCTTTCAATTGAAACAAAACCTTCCAAAACTAAAACTTTGCATGGCTACTCAGTCGTAGATTATAAAAATTTCTTTAAAGTTAAACTTAGCGAATTTGGCATGATTCTTGAAGAACAAGGACTACCCTAAATGAAGACAGAAATTAATTTGTTCGACTTGTAATATCAAAAACAGAAGATTAATTTAATTATTAATAATGAGGAATTCAAAGAAAAGGTAGATGAATTTATGAAAAAAAAAAAAAAAAAAAAAAAATAACACTAGTAGAACATTATCTTTCACAAACACAAAACAAGCATCAATTAGGACCGATTCAGAAGATCCGATATGGAGAAAACCATATCCATATCCCATGTTTGATCACGATTCCCGACTATCGGGAAAGAGGTTAAGAAACTGTTTAATGACGGTATAATATAAACCAAGTAAAAGCGAATAATCGATACAACCACATTTTTTCCCACAACTAAGAGCTCAACTCCCTGACTACAAATACATAACTCCAAGATGTTTTACTTGTCACAAAGTCCTTGCCAGACGCATTCAAAAGATCTAAAATAACTACGAAATACCCTATTTATTGACATAAAACATACAACTGGACTTCAATAATAAATTAAATTACGAAACGAAATACCAGGAACATCAATACATATATAAGTCCAAGACGTTTTATTATTGCATCCAAAAGAATAAAATACATGCTAGAATAAACATTTATAAAACTGCATTTCATATTTATGTATTTTCATTTAATTAAAAAAACATGAGATTCATTGCCGGGCTCGTTTGAGGAATCGAAAAAACGAATTTCATCTCCACTTTCAGATTTATTTATATCTTTTTTAAGAATATCTGTTCGGATGTACAATATACTTATATTATGTAATAATTATATTTGACTTTGTTATATTTAAAATTTAAATCAAACATTGAAACTTAATCTTAAATGAAAACAATTAAACGTAACGTAAGGTTACGAATCTAATATTGTATGACACTTATTGTAAAAAAGATAGAAGTAATTTCCGGACGAATAAAGAGTCACTTTACTGTGACTGTTCAACAGGAAAGGACGTGTTTCATTTAAGACCGCATTTTTCCGACCTCTCTTTTTTACCCTTCACATATAAATCAAAAAGTTTAAAACCTACACACCCCAACAATATCATTTAATCTGTCAGGCGTCACATTTCCCTCGAATCACCTAATTTGAAACATGTGATGCTTCAATATCAAGCCATTTAATTATGGTGAGATTGATATTGGCTGATTTGACATATGCAATTCCTTCTGTATATCTGCTCTAATAGTGCTGACCTATTTGGAAGCAACAAGCTTCCTTCAACCTGAAAAAAAGTATTCAAGTATTCAGAATTACACCTTACAAGGTGTTAAATAGTAAGTAATAAGTAAGTAGTTAGTAATATGAATTACTTTAAATATTTTTAAAGACGTTTTTTGATACAGGACTACAGGATAAATAAAAGAACACTTCTGAAGATTGTATTATGTCATAAACAAAGATTTCTATTTCAGTGACATCGTCTTCAGTAAGATCTATGCCACATCTAAGTATTGCAAATGTAAATTGAAGGTCTGGTCTGCTTTTTTAAATACTAAACGGCCTAATTTTTTCTTTTCTTAAATAAATAATCACATCCAGCAAACCTGTGAAAACCTAGCAACGAGCGCAAGGTGTGTTCATATTAATATGAAGGGTGACCAGACTTAAACGAAAGGAAAAAAATCTAAATAAAACAACAATGGTGTAAGATACAATATAAAATTGATTCTAACTTTATTTTGAATCTACGTCAATGCTATTATACGTGGAATATCATACATTAAAATGGCTGGCTCGGATTCGCAGGCAGTGCTTCCAGCTGTCGGTTATTCCGGCAATAGCGTGTCGAATGTTGGTTGCCCTCGTGGTCGTCCAAAGTGGTTGACTTTTTAGCGAAGTTTACGGACTTAACGTATATTAGCTCCAGAGAAAATAATCGAGTGGCGTTTAATCTCATGATCGCGGCTGCCAATTTATGAATGCTCGCCATGAAATGACGCAGTCGCTAAATTTGTCATTCGGAACTTCGAGCGTTGCGTCGCTTGATTGGCATGTAGTGCCGTCCTGTTGGAATTACGGATAATCGATATTGTCGAGCTCTGACCACAGAAAGTCTGTTAACATTGCTTTATACCTGACACCACTGACGGTAACGGTGTCTTCTTCCTCATTTCGAAAGAAAAAAGGTCAGATGGTGCCGCTATGTGATAAACCGCACCAAATAGTATTGATGCTTGACCGAACACTTGTGGATTTTCTTCGCTCCAATAATGGAAAATTTGTTTTTTGACACAGCCGCTCAGCCAAAAATGTGCCTCGTCTAAGATGAGTTTTTGGCAAAAATCCGTATCTCCGGCCAACATTTTCAGCGCCCAATTTTGAAAATCCGGCTTCAATTCTTGCATCAGCACAATAATATATGGATGTAGGCCCAAATCCACATCCAAAATATTTCCGGATGGCGATACATAAATCAGGTGACTGGCCCCGAATAGACATTTCTGGGTTTTCTTAGATACTCCCCGCTACGGCGGCCGTTTTTCTTCATTTGGCACAAATCTCTGTCTAGTTGGTGGCTTAAGATCAAAAAGAAGGCTAAAACTAAGGCTCAAACTTTTTCTCTGGTCGACGAATTTCCTGCACACTGGGATCATGATGACGACTGATCTAACGTTGCGTATTTCCAACAGAGCCGAAATTTTGATAATATTTTTTAATAATTTTCGCACATTCGCAAGAGTAAAACAACGCATAATGAAATAGAAAGTATTACTGAATATTTTGACAGCTGGATATTATTGGTAATTTTGACAGCTGCTGAAATATAGCAAATGAAAAAACTATCATTGTTATCTGGTCACCCATGCGCTCAATTCGCTTCAATATGAAGCTCTTTTTCCCCTCTTTGTCCAAGTCATCTTTTGAGTGAATTTACATAAAACTGTCGGAATTCACACAAATATAAACCTTTAAGAATTTGACAATTCTTTTAAAATTTGATTGATTTGACGTTTTTTTTACAATTCCCGCCCAAAGAAGTGCTTTTAAAATTTTTTGGCTGCATATTAGTTTTTTCTTATTTCGATTCCTATTTTGAATATAACTGCAACGGGAGAAGTAGGATTAACGAGGCTAGAGTCCTCATTGTTAGCGAATAAAGGCACTAGGATATTAACATGTATTGGTACATTTAGCAAAACCTTTAAATTAAAAAAAAGCTTTAAATAAGAATACTAGTATTTACCTCGTAATTTTCCGGGTAATTTTGAAGGTAGTATTATATACTTTGCAACAGCAGTAAAGGCCGGATAGCACTATGGTAACCACTAAATTTATCGGATGTATTGGGAAGCTTATTAAGCTTCCGAATTCGCATTTCTCTAAACTTTTTCAGTAAAAATTCCAGGATTTTGAGAAATTTCACAAATTGTTCTTGACTCTGCAAAGTCACTATATTCGCAGCACAGAAAAAACTTTGCAACTACATTATATAGCTAACATCTTGTCACAATAGACCAACTATTTGATTTTTAATATATTGTATACTCTTTCAAATGGGAGCTAATACAATCAATTATTGAACCAGACTCATTATAATAGTATGAATTACAATCGTTTTAGAAAAACAGTTATAAGACAGAAACTGCCATATTTAATTTTTTAGCTTCCCATTTATTTCAGCATGGGTGTTTATCGACCTTTTAATGCGTCGGTCAAGGACTTGACGACAAGTGAAACATCTTGGTGTTCTAAAAAAAAATAGGACTTGAACTTTCATATTTGTATTCATGTTGTAATATTCAATGTTTCATGAAAAACTGATGCGGTTCCATTAATTATTCAAAATTTTGAATTTTTACGAACTTCCGCCGCGTCTGGCAGAATCTTGGCTACATGAATTTATACTGAGGGGGTAATACTCTATTGGTTATTAATAGTTTTAAGTAGTTATATAAATTATTTCTCTGAATAATATTGATTTTTGATGTACAACCGTTTAGCTGCCATTACAATATGTGTTACCCTACGGGCATATTTGAAATTTATAAAAATTAAAAACAATAGGATTATTTACGACCTAGGAATATAAAGGAATTGAGATCTTTTTTAGGACTTGCCAGTTTTTATATAAAATTCATAAAGTATTTTTCTAATACTATAAAACCATTAAATATTCATTTGAGAGGAGAATTAGGAATGGTAACAAAGAGTGAAATTACCAAGCCACTCGTACATTTGGACGAGTTTAGTCGGTAGTGGAAGCTTCAGGCAAACTAAAAAACGCATTTACGGGAGCAGGTTGAACTTTTCCAACCAGATTTCCCTAAATCTTTTAACAGCAGATGCAAGCAATTTCGCTATTGTAACAGTTTTACCATATAATCGTCAACCAAACACATTTATTTCACGCACATTAAGGTAAACAGAACAAAATTATGGTACCAATGACAAAAGTGAATGGCAATCGATCTTTAAAAAAGCTTCGAAATTATTTATAAGACATGCCAGACTTCTTAAGTTTTTTTTATTTCTGAGAAAAATCCTGATATAAAACTAACACGTTGAAAAAATTTAATTGGCGAATATGGTGCCAATTCTCCTCTAATACCAACTCTAGTAAGAGAATACATACAAATGGACGTATTCCATATTAATAACATGGAGTATCTTAGCTCTATCGATAGATATTCTAGATAGTATTTTTCAAGCGAACTCAACACCAAAGACAAATATCTCATGAATGACAACGAAAGCATATTTAATGAAAACATTATAAAATTCGTATACAACCGACTGCAATTAACACATTCAGCCATGCCACTGCGTCATTCAACGTCCAACGCTCAAGTTGAACAGTTACATTGTACCTGAACGATACAATAACAACAAGGATGTGCTAAAAAAAAAAACAGTATAAACTAAACCAGTATCATAATAAAAATAGACAAGTCATAATATAGGGTGATTCATCGTGAGGTTTGATTTATAATGTAAAATAAAACACATACGTTTTTTATTATCAGTTAGAAGAACAATTCATGGCATATACTTCTTGAAAATGATATCATGTATTGTAAATATTGGCCACGAATACGTCTGAGGTGGTCCATTTGGAAGGTCCAAATCTGGGCGACTCGTTCGAGCATGGGGACTGGTATCTCGCGGATAACACGAATAATGTTGGCTTCCAAGGCGTCAATCGTAGCTAGATTATTCCTGAAGACCTAAAATTTTACAAATCCTCAGAGAAAATTGTCTAAAGGTGTGATATCACATGATCTAGGCGACTAATTTAACGTAGCAAAACGTGAAATTAAGTGCTCACCAAAATGATTTCTCAACAAGTCCATTGTTTCACGCGCTATATGGTTCATAGCGCCGTCTTGTTGAAACCAAAGCTCACCGAGATCATGTGCTTGAATTTCAGGTAGCACATTGTCCGTTAACATGGCGCTATAACGGTTACCATTGACGGTAACATTCTGATTTGCCTCATTTTTGAAGAAATATGGACCAATACCATTGTTTTTAATTAATGTAATGGTAGCTTTTGGTACTCTTCGGGTTGCTCATTAGCACAAATACGGCAATCTTGTTTATTAACTGAGCCAGAAATGGGCTTCATCACTTGAGTTTTTCCAGAAACCATTCACTAAAAATGTGACTCAAATTCAAGTGGCCTGGCTTCGTTGAATTTTGTACCCTTATAGACCGAGATTCTAATACGCCAAGTTGACGAATACGCCAAGCCAAGTTGTTTCAGTAGGTCGATTATGCGCAAGAAAAACATATCTTACAGAACACTGATTTTCGCAATACAGCTGAACAATTTAGAGACGCTTTTGTGATGTTAGTCTTTTCATGATGACTTCCCAAACGATACTGAAAAAAAAAAAGCAGTTTAATAGGAGTCACCCGTGATCTGTCAAAAAAACCTATTGAAAATTAAACCACACGATGAATCACCCTAAATATAAACCAGGAGATATAGTATACATTCGAACAAACTATAACAAACTATACCAAACATAAAGTAAAATAAGATCGCTGGGACATGATTTTGAGAGAGAGAATCATACGGAAAGATAGCATACGAAAATAAAACTCACAATTCAATTCACAGGAACATTATTCATAAGCCAATCTCTTTGTAATATTAGCACCGCACAAAACTTTGATATATTGTTATAAGACGTCAACATAGCCGAATACAATCCCCAAAGGAAAATATGCTCCTAAATAAAATCGAAATACTTAAAACTCAACTGATTCTATCCAAGCACTGAGCAAAATGTGCCCTTAACTTTTTAATTTAATTTTTTAGGCTCAGTTCTAAAATTTATAACAAGAACCCCAGATTACGATGACCTAATGGAAAGAAAGACAAGACTCAACTATCGAATGTGACACTTTACAACGAAAAATAAATTCACAAATTAAAATTTTTTTAGAAACAGTACTATAGACCCAGAACTTGTAACCGAAAAATTAATTATTGCAGAAGTATGATGTCAAAAACGTCAACAACAATCAACTCTCAAAACAAAACTAAAGACAGTATCGCACTGAAATTTGACAAGTCAGCCTAAATATAAATGGACTTCAAGGCACCATAACCTTTTTGCATTCTGGCGGTCAAGGATATCTATATAGTATAAAGAACTAGAAACAATCACAGACTCAATTACAAAACGGAAAAAATTTTCTCCGAATTTCTCAGTCTTAAAGCTATAAACGAAGTAGACCACAATGAAAGGTATGATATACCAGTAATATATATATATTATACTCGTATATTAGAATATTAGAATATTCCGATATCCGTGTGTGTATATTTAATAGTGTAATTTATAATAAATACCATAAATGTCAAATATACAATTTAATCTCACTAGGTTTTAAGCATCGAAAATGTGAACTTAAGGAAAAAATTGTTAAATACAAAAAAAATTATATAAGAACAAATAATTGTAAACAAGAACTGAACGGTGAATGTACAATTCATTTGTTTTTAAAACAAAAATCCCAATGTAAAATTATTCAAGAAAATGGTTTTCCTTTACAATTCTTAGATCATGAACAATGGAAGTCAATGAAACGGACAAAAAATAAATAGTCCACATCTAATCCAATACAACTAAAGTACTACCATAGATAACAAACAAATATGTAAAGTGGTTGATAGCCACAATTTATTGTATAATAAATACTTCACAATGTTCAAAATAAAATAGGAAAGATATAGAATATAAATATGTACGCTTGTAAATTTAATATTAACGGCAACTTCTGAAACTCGACAACTGCTCAACTGACTCCGTCTGTAATGCACGACCAAAATTGCCTGACTCTTCTAAACTGCTGCTTCAACCAACAATGCATAGGTCGATTATTGTGACCAGCTGCATGTTACTATACTTTCTTACATTCGGCCATCCGACGACTCATCCGACCCAGATGACAGTCCAGCATCCAGATCGCCTCAAGCCCATGGTTTCATTAAATCAACTGCCGTACTCGTCTTTAGCGGACCCTCGAAATTAGCTGCTCTTTCAACATTGCAGCGACCGTTGCGCTTCACTTTGGTGACTTTATAGGGGCCTAAATACTCATTCGCCAGCTTACGCCCAGAAACAAATTGTGTTCTTTTAATTGCTACCGAATCATGAAGGTTATAGTCCTGCTCTTTCTTACGCTTCTTGTCGTAACCAGCCTTATATGCTCGCTGTGCTGCTTCTATTTGCTGTTTGGCGACGTTACGCATTGCCTGTCTGTCTTCGTCAAATACAACCACTAGTTCGTCTTGTAGTAATTGAAGCAAGTCGTTATTGAAGCCATTTCTCATTTTGGTACCAAACAATATCTCGAAGGGAGAAAATTTTTTAGAGCTGCAGACCTGTGAATTTATTGCCTCTTGTACCCTTCTCACGTGTTAAAACCATTTCGGGGGTTCTTCTGATTTCAACTTCGCTATTATTTACAATATGGAACGGTTTATCCGCTCAACTTGGCCACTGCCTCTTGCTACACCTGTCGTTGTTGTTATATGTTCGATGTCCTTATCCTTACAAAACTCTGCAAAACATTTAGACGTAAAAGCAGCTCAAAGTCACTGATAATCCGCACTGGATTGCCAAAAATATCGAAAAAATACTGCAACTTCTTAATAACCTCTTCACAGTTAGTAGTTTTCATGGGAAACAGCCAAACAACTTTTGAAAAACTATACACTATAGGGAACACGTATTTGTACTACTTCGAAGTACTGTCCATCGGCCCTAAGGGGTCAATATGTAACGTTGTTAACTGGCAATCACCTTTTCCAATGCAATGAAAAACACTCTCCTTCCTTCCAAGTTTCTTGTTGTGCATGATACATCTTATACACTTTTGATTATTTGAGCAACTTTATTCTCCAAGTGTAGAATGTAATATGCATAATGTACTACTTCATGAGAGTTACGTATTATTTCTGCTTCCATCTTCTTCGGAACAACTAGTAGTTCATTGCCACCAACCTGCTTATAGACGATACCACCTTTTAAATTATAACTGTCATACTGACCTTTCTCCAATAGTTTTGATATTGCTTTTATATGGTCATCTTGCTGCTGTGCCCTTTGTATCTGTACGTAACAAGGACACGTTTATGGTCATAGCGAGATGTAAGAGTGTCCCATGCTGGCTTATAGTTCCCGTTGTCAATAACTAATTGTTGAAGGAGAAGCTCGGCTTCACCGCCCAAACTAGATTTCAAATAATGCAATTTCTCAACCTCTGTTTGTGCTTTATTTGTATGTATTAAAGATACAAAAAAACATGAAATAATCTCCAAGATTCATATTCCCCTACAAAGACTGGTAAATTTATTTTCGGCAATCGAATGATGTTCTTATCGCTAGAGGTACTTATATTATCACTTACCGGAGTCTGAACTGTTACTTGAAGTTCATCCATGCTATCTAATAGCGCTGTTTTGTGGTCCAGGTATTTGTCTTTAATCCTGTCGAAGATTTCCTCTAATTCATCCTCCTTTCCAGCTTCAATTGAGGATATTCCATCGGTGTTATGTTGGGTACTAATCTTGAAATTTTCCTCCAGCACGGTAATCCTGTTGGAGATGTAATTTTTCGTCCTCTCCTTCGGGGATCTCTTTCCAAAATTTTCCCAATCCTTTGTAAGTTGCTTTAGCAAATTCTTTTGGAGCTTTAGAGCAGTGCTCATTATTGAAATCAATTAAAATTAAAAAAAAAAAACTCGTAAGAGAAAAAAAAAATTAAAATGGGGGTATATTTCAACTTACGTATCTTTTAGATTATTTAAATTGCCGGAGATCTGCAGAAAATTGATTTGAAATCGAAACGGTATCCCAGATGTGTGTCGCACAGTTGTAGCGGATATCCCAACGGAGCCTTTGCGGTAGTAACGGACTCAACGGTGGATGTGATGTTGCAAAGTAGTCCAACGGTGAGCAGAACTGTTCACTGGAACGGCAAAATGGTCGAACAACTGAGATGACGGTTATAGCTGCGATTTTACTGCAATCTTTTGTTGGTCTTATGTTTTTTTTAAACACAATTAAAAAAAACGAAAGAAATTGCACGACGCAGGATACCGATTTGCTCTTAAAAAAACTCACTGGTAGTTTTGTCCTTCACTTTTGTCTTCTTTAAGTTAATGTATGTTTTTTTTTCTTATATTATAGTTTTATCACACACGTTGCTTGATTTACTATCAGCGAAGGACCATTAAAATCGTTAAAATAATTTTGGTCACCACACGAAAAAGGCGGAGGAAAATGAAAAACGTCCTATTCATTTGCTTATTAATTCTATTGTGTTTTATCCCCAGAAGGTATGCAATATACTGGGTCTTAATTATAATCATTTATACTGGGCATTTTCTGGACAGCATTATTATTGGTAATGCAGTGGATAACTAATGTTTTACATTTCCCCTTTTACATATATTATATTTTACATTATTATATATTTTATTACATATAGTTAATTATTCTATTCAGATCCCCTCTTCAAGCCATTCGTCTATTTGAGCATTCACAATTTGCTTCTCCGGTTTAGATTGCTTGCTTTCTGATATACTGGGTTTTCGTCTTGTAGTACTATACTCATTTTGAAGCAGGAACTTTTCATTCTTTTAGGAGAATACTCAGACACAATGTTTAATATTTCCTCTTTAAATTTCTCATTACCCACGCATAAGTGTGCTTCGCTCTCCACATCTAATTCTATATTGAAAATGTTGTTTTCTCCGGATTCATTTAGGATTTGTATCTGTTCTTGAGGTTTTTCCAATTTTCTGATGCTCACAATTTTTCCGTGACTTATAATCAGTTCAACGTCTTTGATGAAATCCTTGCCAAATAGGATTTATCTGGAATCCACTCATCTGGTACAACTTGAAATCGTATCCAATAGTTGACCTTATCTAATTGCACTGGTAGTTGTAGTGAACCAAGGGCCTGTCATGGAGTGCTTCCAAATCCCTTTAGTGTTATTCCTGGTTTATCAAGTTCCTTGGTGCTGATTTGCTTCTGCAATGACTCATGCATCACCGAAACGTCGCTACCGCTATCGAAAAAAGCGTATTAATCACTTCCAGAAATTCTAAGCTTTATATTGTTACCATCGGAACATATTCTTTGAATTCTCTGGACTCCTCTGGTGTTCGGCTGATCTTTATTTCTATCTGGGCAAATGGAAGACTCGTGCGATATGTTAGGGAGACCCACACTTATGACATCTCTTGTTTGGCGTTTTTCGTCTTCTTCTTTAATTCATCTATAATTGATGCTTCGTACAAGATGGTCTTGGTTTTTACGGAATCGGGAATACCAGCAATGATATATTCAATGGTAGATGATTCGTCAACATTCCCTCAACTTGCAATCTGAATCATGGCTTAGAGGTATTCCAGCAAACTCTCACCATTTGCCTTCTTTCGTGTTTGCAGTAATCTATGAATCTCTACTGCGAGTGGCTTTGTTCCAATTTCTTTTTCTAACCTAGATTCTAGCGTGATCCAAATTGTGACTCCACTTGTTGCTTCGACAGCTAACTTAGAGGCACCCTTTAGCATGCGTCGTGCATACAGATATTTTTGTACGTCATTCCATTCACATGTATCTGCGATTTCTCCAAATTCTTTCAACCAGTCCTGATAGTTTTTGCTTTCTTCCCCGGAGAATTTCTGCAGAGATTCCTCAATATCTTTGAATACAAAATTGTTTTTGCTGATCATTCTATGTAGATCTTCTTCGAAGACTCGTCTTCATAGTCTTCTTTGTCGGAGTGTGTTTCTTCTGCTTCGTTTTGTGCCTTACGCTTAGTTACTTCTTCTTCGTGTTGCGCTTGGCACTCGTTTGCTTCGTCTTCGTTCTGTGTTCCACACTTGTCGTTTCTTTCTTTGGTCCAAGTAAACCCTCCTTCGCGATCCAAATCAAACGCGTCGTCGTTTTTCGCGTCAGTAACGACGTCCTTTACTTTAATTTGTCCAAAATTCGCGTAAATTTGATTCACTAAATCTGTTTTCACTGAATACCGGTAGGGAAGTCCCTTTTTGGAAGAAACTCCTGCAATTGCTTTACGGTCAGCAAACTCAAATCATTCATTAGAAAAACACTTAAGTTATAATTCCAAAGTACCGGTAGATCCTGGTTGAGCCCCCATGTGTAGGTAAATTTAAACAAGTAGTTTGGTTCTATTAATTTATAATTTTATTTATAAACTTATTCTAGTGGATAATTGTTCTGACTACGGATGCATCGCGCCTAAGGTTAAAAAAAGAACTGCCTCCCAAAGTCCGCTGTCTTAATTTTTTATACTTTTCATCTGATCTACCACAGCGACCAGAGATTCGATTGGTTCAGTAAGTTGTACCAAGTCCACGCCTTGGCGATCCATGCGCAAAATGCTCCGGTTGTGCAAATTCCGGCGATCAGTAGTATCGACTTCCTCCAATTTGCTTACTTACTGTTGTTAACATAGGCCTTCGTGTTTATATTTAGTTCACAAGCGGGTCATCTACAGCAATGGTAAGCGATTTATTGTTTATCGTCATTCGAGTTGTCTGTTTGCTATCGATACAACACACTTTATGAATCACGCTTGACTCCTATTAAACTCCTTCATTATTTTTGTTCAGTATCGTTTGGCAAGTCATCATGCTACAACAGCGTCTCCAAATTGTTCAGCTGTATTACGAAGGTCAGGGTTCTGTGAGAAATGTTTTTCGTGCGACTCGAGGAACTTACGGTGCGCATAATCGACCTACTGAAACAACTATTGCGAATACCATTCGCAAATTTGGATCCCAGCTTACATTAGTGGATGATACTCGACCGGTTAGACCGCATCCAGCACGTAGTGAAGAGACTATAGCGGCTGTAGCTGAGAGTGTAAGCAAAGAACATAATGAATCGAATCGTCGTCGTTCTCAACAGCTTGGCTTGGCGTATTACACATTTTGGCGTATTTTAAGTGAGGATCTCAGCATAAAAGCGTACAAAATTCAACTTGTGCAAGAATTAAAGCCAATTGATAAATTGACTTTGGGCCGAATGCCGCACTGTCAAACTTGCAAAATTCGACTAAAAATAAATGAATTTGAAGTGAATTTGTTTAAGCTATGAATGCGACCAACTTGAAAATTTCAGTTTTGAGATAAACGCGTTTAAAATTTTAAGTTATAGAAAGTCATACCTGGCGGCCGTGTACTATACTTTAAAAAACAAGTACTTTGAGTTATTTCCCGGCCATAGTTTTTGGGATATCGTTTTTGAGGACCTAAGGACCATTGAAAGCACTACAAATTTTTTTTTTTTTTTTTTTGAAAATCCTAGAGTGGCCTTATTAACCCCTTAATTTCTTTTTAATCGTCATCAAAGATATTATTAAAAAATCAGAGCCGTATCGGCTCTGCCTCTGTTTTCTGAAATATGTACTGCAAGATAGCTCGGCACAAAGGCTTGTTCCTAATTATGCTGAAGTACGTCAATATATTCTCGACGTTATATATCCATGATACGTCTTGTGTTGGATTATAGTCGAAGGTTTCCAATCAATAACGCACTCGAGGAGCGCACCTATCCCTTTCAGATTGGTCTCTGTTTTTGGTTCACATTCCCAGAGTTCTGGATGAGTTTTTCACTCCAGCAACTTCAAGCGCTCATTAATTTCTTTGAACTTGAACTCCGTTACTGATTCGTCCATTCTTCTCTGACAAATTTTTGACTACTCTTAACCTAATTTAATTAATTTTAATATTAATGTTAAATTAAAAATTAATGTAATCAATTAAGTTGCCCTGGAGTTGACTTAGCACAAATGAAACTTATTTACTTTAAATTAAAATTAGAATTTTAAATAAATTAAGTTATATGAGATACACCCATTACGAATTGTAAAAACTCGTATGCACATATTCGTAATTTATTTCAATAACAAAAAACATGATGCACATTACCTTATCCTTTTTTCTTATATTCAGATGTATATTTTATTGCACACAATATTTTCAATTCACAATTTCGAAATTTTTACCATGTTTTTCCGTTTTTTATTCTATTTTACAGATTTCTTTATCTCTCAGAACTTTGACAATTATGTTAGATTTATATTGTCTTTTCAATAAACTTCTTTCTGGTTTCACAATTAAAATTTAGTGAATGACAATAATAAAATATTTTTTTTTTGTTATGAAATTTTTTGTTTTGGAATCTTATGACCTAGAAGTTTTTAACAGTTTCACTTATAGGAACAGAAAACTATTGTGTTCAATTGTGTTCAATTGTGTACATAGTGATACACATACTATACACATACTTTTAACAACGTTTTCTTATTACGGGATTCTAATTCGAAACAGGTTTAACGGAAGCATATTGGTGTTCTTCACTTATATATCCTTCAGTCCTTTCAGCAATCTCCACTGTGTTCCTCTGATAACAGCAGAATGTGACTTGAGGAAGAGGAGGAATCAAAAAAAAAAAAATAAATAAAAAATAAAAAAATGCGGAAGGCCGATATGTTTGACTTTTAAAAAGGAAAGAATTCAATAAAAATCTTTATTGATGAATCAGCCTGGTTGCCGTTACGATTACAATCCACTTCAATCGAACTTCCAAGCTATCCTTCTATCCAAATGTTACCATGGATATCTACTGACTCATCACTTATGATATTTCGCATGCGGTGTTGAATAGTCTGCGCGTGTATACACGCGGAATTTATTCAGAATATTAAAAATATAAGTATATTCATCTAAATCTAAATTGTACCCTTCAAAGTAATCCCCATCGACTGCATCACACTTATGCCAGCGCTTAATCCAATTCTCGAAACATTTTTTATATTCGGTTTTCGGTATTTCCATCAGTGTTTCCTACGATTTTTCCATTACTTCCTCTCGGTTGCTAAACCGCGTTCCCTGTAGTGGTTTTTAAGTTCGATTAAAGAGAAAGAGGTCACGGGGAGCCAAATCACGTGAATTCCGTAGCTGTTGGATGGTATTTGTTGCATTTTTCGTCGAAAAAATTACGAATAATGATGACGCTGCCACACAATTCTGGTCTTTTCGGCGAATTGCTTCACGCAAACGTCTCATAACGCCCAAATATTACTCTTTATTTACTGTCTGGCCTCCTGGCAAAAATTCATGATGCACTACACCTTTGTAATCCATGAAAACCGTGAGCATTGCCTTCTTTTTTGACTGAAAAGTGGTTTTTTTGATTTCGGCTCATTTGGTGAACGCCATTCACCTGCCTGATGCCTGATGCGCGTCGTACTTATAAACCCACGTCTGGTCTCCAGTAATGATCTTTTTGGTGAATGTGGGATTGGATTCAGCCTCGAAAAGCATCTCTTTTGCATGAAATTGAGGTCCTTTGGACCCAAACCTTGCTGCTGATCCATAGGCAATGTTCAAGTCATCCGCTATCTCTCTGATAGTTAATTTGCGGTTATTGACCAACATTTCTTTTACTTCAGCAATGTTTTCGTCGTTTTTCGATGTCGATGGTCTGCCACTGCGTTTATCATCTTCGATTGACAAACGACCACTTTTAAACCGCTCGTGCCACTTGTAAACAACCGTTTTCTTTAGAGAATCGTTGCCGGAACACTTTCCCAACATTTCCAACATTCGCGCACCATTAAATTCGGTTTTTATGCAAAATTTAATACAAGTTCGTTGTTGCAAATTTAAATCCATTTCTAAAATTTAAAAAAAAAAATCGCCAACACACACAAGAATAGATGTACTCTTGGCTACGTAACTTTTGCAAATGTCAAGCTATGACGCTAAAACTTAGAGAGAAAGTTAACAGCGGTTGTAGCAACCAACTCAAATCGGAACAATAGGAGCGCCAACGGGAACTTTTTGATTAAGGTGGTAGGCGACTGCCGCAATGCAAGAATGCTATAGATTTTTGAAGGCTGGTAGAGCAGTTAACCGGAAATAAGTTTACTACACATCGAGACCTCACACCTGCTATTCTTTATCAACATTTTAAGGAACTGTTAAACCCTCTTTCAAGTAATGCAATCAATGCCTATGCAGAACCGTGAAACAAAAATCTGGTTTTAGATGAGCGTATAACTCGTGAAGAGAATTTTAACACCTTGAAAAGCTTAAAAGATGGCAAGGCGGCAGGCTCGGACGGAATACGTGTTGAGTTCTATAAGTATGGAACCACTGAATAAATATGCTCACTATAGCGTTTAACCAAATCTTAGAACATGGAACCATCCCGCAAGAGCTTAAGAAGTCCTTAATTTTTCCTATCCACAAAAAAGGAAACACTCAAAATCCGGAAAACTATCGTGGGATAAACTTTCTCAATGTTTTATACAAAATATTGTGGCAACATTTGCAGAAAAAATAAAAGAACAAAATTAATTTACTCATGCTGAAAAGAGAGAGACTGCCGGTTAGGTAGGGGTAAAGAATAAGAAAATAAATCATTCGATGTTGGACTGTGAACCGAGAAAGTGGTGTGCGTAATTATTTCTCTTTTCTTTTGCTTTTTAAAAAGATTTAATTTCGAACGAGTGTATTTAGATTTTTGTTCATGCTTACAATATTACCTGAATTGCAACAGCCACACAATAAGTGGATTAACCAAAAAGGCTTATTAAAAGAATTTCAAGCTGGTTTCAGTCCTTGTTACTCCACAGTTGATCACATTTTTGTGCTAAAGAGCATTGGAGAATCCTGCCTTCAAAAAGAAAAAAAAACGTTACAGCTTCTATATCGATTTTAAGGCGGCATTTGATGCGGTGGATGGACGCGCGCTTATTTACAAGCTCTATGGACTTAGAAATGAAATTTCAGAATGATTTCACACAGAGTCTGGCGTTCGACAGGGGTGTGCACTGAGCCCTCTGCTATTCACACTTTTCAGAAAGGATCTAACGGTTTGTATTAGTGAAGGTGTAGAGTTTGCGGGGACCACTATAAAGACCCTCCTTTACGCTGACGATATTGTGATGCTATCTCACTCAACTCAATCGCTCCAATTGATGATCAAACTACTGTATAGGTACTGTACTACTTGGAATCTTAAAGTTAACCTCAAAAAATCAAAGATAGTGATCTTCAGAAGAAGGTAGTAAAAGAAATAGCATAAGCGAAAGATGGTTCTATACATAATTCAATACCTATTTAAGTCGTGAACGAAATAAGATAACTAATAGTGTGCCTTACTAAAAATTTAGGTATGGAAAAGCATCCGAGTGAGGAACTTGGTAAGGCCAAAAGTGTTATTGGAGCAACTTGGAGAAGGTGTTTTGCCAAGAGAAGTATGGCGCATAGCTGTAAGTTCCGTGTTTTTTATGCAGCTGCGAAATTAATTATGTTATATGCGTGACAGATATGGGGATACAAGCAATATGAAAGTATAGAAAAGCTGCTGAGGTTTTTTTATTAAAAGGATATTCCATCTGCCTTCGAACACATCAAAATACCCCGTAATGTTAGAAACAGGGCTATTTCCACTCTTCATCCAAACCCTCAAAACCCAGGTAGACTACATTATAAAAGTTTTGAACATGCATAATGAAAGACTACCGAAGGAGGCAGCCCTTTACGTAATCAAGCGAAGACACAGCTGGTATGCGGAATGGAACTGGACTTCCATATTGAAAATCTCAATGAATGGAAAGCAAAACTGTAGAAGTTGGTATCGTATTTTATGTACTGCAAAGTAGCGCAAGCTTACCGAAACTGAATTCCCGGCGAAAATTTCTGAATTTAATACTCGTTGATGTTAGCGCTGTGATCTTGGTTTATTGTTTGGTCAGTTCCAGCGAACCGATCAGAATTTGGATATATAATAGACTGAGCTAAATCCCTACCTTCGGCTTGTAGAACCTAGTTTACCATTGAGGAAATGGGTCTCTTCATTTTGGTTATCGGGATTTTGTAGGTTAAGAGTCGAGTTACGAACTAGATTGGGGTTCGACATCTTGAATGGAACAGCGAAGAGTTTATATTGATGTTAAAAACAAGGATGTCTTAGGATATTCAGATTTTAAAGTTAAATTAAATTAATAAAATATAGAATGAATGATATTTGAGAAAATATGTAAATATTTATACAATAATTTGGAAAAAAAATTAAATTAAAGGTTGATAATATTAATGTAATTGTATCCGCTTATCTATGAATAGATTTACTTTCACTTTTCTTATTATTATTTTTTTTTATTTTTTTTTATTATATTTATTTTTTTTTTTATTTATTTATTTAATTTTTAAAGCAATATTATTTTGATTGGCATATTTTAGGAACTAGTTTTAATATCTTTGATATTGATTTCTTAACTTACGTTGCTAAGACGAAGAGCCAATACATCATCATCAATCTGGTCGAGCGGCTGACGAAAATCCGTTTTTTTTTGCTACTCGGCTACTAAGGATTACTTTGGCTTCGCGGGTACTAGAACACAGAATTTTTTCAGACGTTCGGAAACAGTTCTTAAGGGTTTTAAAAGAATATGTACTACTTTAGGGCTTTTTCGTTTTTTTGAAGATATCGCGTCACTAGTAACAATTCGATAGCACTACTTGAGGGCTTGTTTACTTTACACGCTACTCGTCTGTGTCCCTGCTCGGGCGCCAATTGAAACTAATTTAATTTGTTAGACATAAAAAAATCTTTTTGTTTTGAAAATAACTGAACAAAATTGATATCTTAACACTAGCTTAAATACTTAACAACTATTGTGACTGCATATTGAGAATTCACACGGATCGATCGTGGTCGAAAGCTGCTGACATGATAAAGTAACTACAGTGCGTGTCGAATTCGTCTGCTGTTCATGGGAAATTATGTTTGGTTGTAAGTAAAAAAAAATTCATTTTCTGAAAAAAAATAAGCTAATCTTTTACGAAATAATGTAAAAAGAATGCAAAATTGTTTGTATAACCGGTTAGTAGTTTTGAACCGAGATATTGACGTTTAATTCATAATATTTTCAATGATAGACTTTTCAACATAAAAATATGCAGGCGTGGTTTATGTCTGTGGTTTCTGCAACGGCAAAGGTCAACGAGCGAGATTAGAATATCTTGGACGATACTCTAAAAGGATAGTTCCACCTGACAGGACATTTATTAAGCCAGTTTTCAGAGAAGGAGCTTCAACATCAGTAGTAGTTGAAGAAGTAGATTGCAACGAATACCTACACATCTCCGATGATGGAGAAGGGCGTTATACGGAAGATACGAACAGCTTTGCGTATTTCGCAACCTCGGAGTCTGAAGATGAATAGGAAGAAATAAAAGCTCTTAAAAACAGCATCATCGAACAAAAAAAAATATGCTGGCTATCCAATCACAACAACAGCAAACACAAGAACAGCAACAACAACAGCTGAAGAAAATTTAGCAACAACAACAGCTCTATCAACAGAACAAAAACAGCAACAGTCTCAAATTCAACAGCACCAAAATAAAAGTGCCACCAATTAACACATAAAGGGATACCGTCGGACTCTGTAAGTCAGTCATAAACAATTTTTCGTTTTTCACCCGGAAAGATGATAAGCTGCAAACAATGTTGCTTAGGGGACAAGAAGCGTCGACCGACCCGGAGAAGTTCCTTGCATTGCTAAAGGAGAAGGAATGCGATAAGCTCAAATTCGTAGGAATTAAGCCATTTGTTATGGCTAGAGCCATAACGCCGCGTCGAATTGCGAGATGATGCAGCCTCAATGCGTGAAGTGTGCTAGAGACCACAAGTCAGAAGAATGCGTTATAGGTAAGGATGAAGCGACGGAAAAGAGCCAAATTTCGTGCGTTTTGGGCAAGAGCTCGGGGAACACCGCAAACTACCGGGTTTCAAAGTTCCAATACATACAGAGAGTTAATCGGGCACTTCAGCAAAAGGTGGAGGTTAAACGTTAAATATAGTTCCGGATAATCAATTCGGTTTTAAAGCGGGGCATGATATTTCAAATGCCGCGTCTAAACTACAATAGTATCTATTATTTACTGGAACAAAATCAAAAAACAATGCACGGGAGCCTGCCTGACTAACTTGGAAAAAGCCTTCGATACCGTATGGCTAGAGAGACTATTCTTTAAATTGAACAGACTGAGCATAAGTAAACAACTGCTGTACATTCTTTTCGATATGCTCCCTAGTAGGCAATTCATCATAAAGAATGGCAATGTGACTTCTGTTGGAATAAAATCATCAAATCATCAAATCATCAAAATCATCATAAGTGGTCTGCAACAAGGTGCGGTCAACTCGCCGATCCTATTAAACATCTATATGTTACAAGCGATTTTCTGAGCTTACTTCACCATGCCATAGCATACGCAGACGACTTGATTGCGTACAGATCAGGGAAAAAGATCGAGGTCATTAATATTCTCTTGCAACGCGACTTCGATATGATAACGCGATATTTGCGATGACTGAAAGTTGAAAAATAACTTTCTGAAATCGGAAACTTTTAGAGGACGCCTTTATCTGGAGCCTCTACAGATACCAGAAGGAACTGAGAAAAGTTTTCGACCGTGGGACAACACGGGCAGTCACTTGCTTGTCGAAATATAGTCAGATACCTTGGGATTTGACTAGATGAGTATCTGTATTTTAGGAAACATATAGATGTTACTCTGATCCCGATTTTTGGGAGGGCCTTTCTTAGGGCTTAGGACTTAGAACTTAGGTTTTTGCTTGTACAGAACACCAGAATCGGTGTACATAAAATATTATCCTAACCAGGTCTTGTACAATAGGACGAACTTAATAAGAGTGGAAATTTCATCATTAATGTCATGAGAATGTGCGCTTTAAAGGCTTTTTTCCGCCAGAGGCGTTCCTCTATTTTGATAATAAAAAGCTGATCCAGGACAAATAGCGGTGTCGCTAATCCACCACGTTGCTCGAACAGCTGTAAGACAGAGACATCGCATACGGCAGTGTGGAGCGTCTCCGGTTTAATAGGGCGGTAAGAAGTTATAATTTGAGGGATGTTGCCCAGCAGCACCATGAATTTTGACGGCTCAGTGAAGGAGAGGAAACCTCCTGGTCATCATTAAGACGCAAAGTCGGTATGTTTAATTCTTAAGACATGACCGGATTACATAGCTTAGGTAGGTCAAGTCAGTCTTAAGATTGTTAACTTAAAAAAATAATAAATAAAAAGAAATAAACCAATAAAAAAGTAATTATAGGAAAAATAATAATAATAAAAAGAGAAAGGTAACGCAAATAAAGAACATATGGTATGTAATTACGTAACGTAGCTTAAGATAGTTTAAGTAGATTTAGTATTGCTTTGTAAGTAGTTTTAAATTTTATATAATATAATCAAAATGTCCTTTCACTAAGTTTTTATTAAAATAATTTATATTTTTCTAGTGTTAAATTTAATTCAATAAAATAATGTTAAAAGCTTTAATCAGTTAGTATACGTCAAAAAGCATAGTTTTATTTAGAGCGCTCTTGTAGTGCTAATAGGTAAACATAACACAAATCAAGTTAATCAAGCTTGTTTTTAAGCGTTTTTTTCTTTAGCTTGTAAAAATCAATAGATTGATTTAAAAAAAATAATGCAAAAAAAAGAAAAAAAATACCAATACATCAGCTTCAAACCGGGGACTCAGAGAAGGGTTTGGAATTGCATTCTTGAAAGACACTTTGTGGAAGAAAACTTTGTTCTCTGGATGCATGAGTCTCAGTTCACCAAGTATGGAACCCAATTTCCCCAATTAACATAATTGGGTAGAAACCAACCAATCAATGTTTGGGCAAGAATATTGGATAGCAAGCTGATCAGACCTTATCGGCTTTCTCTAAGGTTTAATTCAAATATCTACATAGAATTTCTCTCTAGAATTTTCGCGAAACAAATTACCAGAACAATTAGGTATATATACCACTGCAACCAAGAACAACGACTGCTTACTAGCAGAATGGCGCCCCCGCACACTATGGCTATGCAGTTAGAGAGTGCTTAGATCGCGTGTATGGCAATTCGTAGATTGGGCGGGATGGAATCATTCTTTGGTCTTCATATAGTACCATTGTCTCTAGGCTTGACTCCAATGAACTTTTGTTTGTGGTGACAAATGAATTACATTGTTTACTCATCAATTATAACACTGGATGACTTAAAACTTAGGATTGACAAAGCCGATTGACAATCGGCGAATTTTGCGAAAAATTCTCGGCCTACAACCCTGTAAAATCAAATTGACTCAAGAACTAAAACCAGATGATCACTTAAAGCTCCAAACTTTTCGAAGTGTGTCTCTAAAATGGTTACAAATAATTCGCAATTTCATAGCAAACTCATTTCTGGCTAAATGGCTTTGTTAACAAGCAAAATATCCACTATCGGACGGCTACAAAACCCACATGTGCTTCTTGAGACGCCACTTCATCCACAAAAATATACCGCTTGGTGTGATTTTCATGCTGATGGCGTCATTGACCCATATTTTTTCGTTGGTTATGATGGCAGCCATGTTGCAGTTAATAGAAATCACTGTGGGTGTATGTTGGAACGTTATTTTTGTTATTCAAATCTAAGTTTGATGAGGGTGTTATCTAAAGGACTGGACCAGTCAATTATCCGCCTAGTTCATGCGATTTAACAACTTTGAACTTTTTCTTCAAGCCTACGTTAAGTCATTGGCCTACGCCAACAAGCCAGAGACGTTAGACGTTCTTAGAGGCAATATTGAACTTGGTGAAATTGGTGGAGTGGTTAAAAATTGGCTCCAACGAATAGATCGTTGCAAATGAGCTCGTGGGGGATATTTTATGGAAAATGAAGTTTTTTCGATATCTCGAATAATTTGTGTTTTATTAAATGTGTAGTACGTAATGAAAAACCCGATACAACCAGTCGTTTTTTTTTCGTTTGGGTAATTTTTTTTTTTTAAATAATAATAAATTACAGTTTATAGTAATCCAAACAATATGCAAATCGCGCAGGGTCTTAAAAATTTCTGACATTCCAACCTATTTAAAAAATAACATATCTCTTGTTAAATAACCTTGGAAAATTTTAAGTCTCGTTGTCTTTCATTTGTTTTATTTGACACCATAATGTTTATATATAAAGCATAAATACATTGCTCTGATCACTTATCCCTTTTTCTTTGAATGAATTAAGTTGAAGCAATTTATTTCTGTAAACGTCAGACATGTATGTGCCAATGACCATGTTTGAATATGTAAAAAGGTCACACCAATAACATTCTTTTTTATTGAACCGTACATTTTGCATATTATTTTTTTTTTATTTTGTTTGTATTAACATTTATTTAAAAAAAAAATTGTTGTTGCAGGCAGTAATGATGTATGTTTTTGGAATTCTTCAACAGTTTTTGCCAAATAATAACATGTCATTATGTTGGGGGCGAAATAAATGCATTATTATATGCATTGCCTGCTTATTATTTTTGGCTGGAATCACAATTATTTTATTAACCTCACCTCAGAGGTATTCTCCTCACACAACATTTGTATGGACAGGATTTCAAGGCGATGCTGCAAAAAAAGTTGATGCCTATCATGGTAAATTGGCACAATAAAAAAAAAAAAAATTAACGGATCTAATTTCTTATAGACAAGACGACAAATAAATTATATGTACATAAATTTTCAAATAATGTCTCCGGCGAATATATAAAACTGACAAAAGTTTATAATTCCTCACTAACTTTTTATGATTTGCTTTACGAATCTAAAAGGAACCATAATAAAAGAGGTGAAATATAACAATTACATAATTTATATTCTAAATATTATAACAGCAGTATTTTACAGATTTTTTTTCAGCCTACAGCGTTACTGGAAAATTTCGTAACAAATCATATAAAACGTGGGATCCACATCCTGAATATAAATTTACAGTATTTGGTCATAAATTTCATTTAATACTTCATCAGGATAATTCATTTATTACGCCAAGTACATTTCATGTAAGCAAAAACCTCCAAATGTATATTCATATTAGTTATATCTAAATGTTTACATTAGTTATACTTAAAAATCACACGACAAAGGATGGGTTTATTGGAGTACCTGTACTCGTACGGGCATTTAAACGTATACAAAAAGTCGTGTGACCTTTTTTTTTAACTTGCACGCTATAACTTCTGAAAGATTTCAGGTAAGATTTACGAAATGCTGATAAGATTGCCCTGAATGAATTAGTTGCCAGAAAATCTGACTTTATTATTTACTTAATTTTTCTACAATAAGACTAAAAAAAAAGTTTAATGTTTCGATTTTGAAAAGCTATTTAGTTTTCTGGATTATAAAATGATATAATGTTCTGTTTCTTAAAAACAAAAATTTTAAAGCTAATCTCCCTAATCACTTCTTATCGAACGAATGCTTAATTTAAGTAATTCCGAAAAGGAAATTATGAAATTTTTTAGACACCAAGTAAGCAGACAGAGGGAGCATTGTCTTTGCAGTTTTTATTTTTTGTAACATTGATAAACAGCGCAAATTCATGTAATCAAATTAAATACGCTTGAACTTTTTTGTCATAAGTCAAAATAAATGTAGAAATAGCTACATCTCATTAAAATTATCAAAAGTTAACATCTACCTCCTCGAAAGGAGAAGAATGTAAAGTGGATTATAAAAATATTGAAGCAGAAAAATCCGTGATGTATTCACATCATTTAGAAAAAAAAAAAAAAAAATATTACATTTAAATAACAGAATATAAACTTCATAGAAAACTTTATTTAATTTTACATTGAATTAAATTGTTGATTTGATTTTTTATAAAATCATACAGACAAAAAACTTTCTATAACTTCGAGATCATTGTTGGTTCTACAGAATAAAGTTCCAAAGAACCAATCAGTATTAAATTGGATTTGATTGCTTAAACAAAAACAAATATTCTATCGTGTTTGAGAGTATCTCTTTTCCTAATATTATAAAAATGATAATTGAATTTAGTTAAATTGTATCAGACGTATTTAATTTTTATGAATTTTAAAAACTCCTTTACCTGCATTATAATCTGTTGAAATACTTTGCTGCAAAAATTGATAAAATTTCATCGAAACAATTAATTACTACACATTTTATTATACAAAGTTATTGATTGGTGAAAATAATATTATATTAGAGTTTTAAAAATGGAATGAAATGGAGAAAATAGTTATGGAATCCAGTTTTCACATAGGAAGGAAAAGGGAACCAACAGAGAGCACTAACTTCAGTACATTGGCATCACGGCACAAACAAAGAAAACAATATCAGCTGATTTTGATATTTCCCACAACTTCAAAATAAATTTAAATTCAAGTGGGAATGTAAAACCTCAAACCAATATTATATAGGAGATTCAACAAAAACGTAGTTTTTAAATAAATTAAATTAAATAAAAGCTAATTATTAAAGCATTATTTGTACATTTTAGACTTACATTGTCACACGGTTGTGAGTATGAATTTTATTAGTGCACTGTTTCCTATTGCTTTAAGGGCATAATAACCACAATAATTTGATTCGGAAAATCAATTCTAAGTGTTTACTTTACATTTATGCTTTGTGTTTTTTTTATGTTTGTGAATTATAATGACTCAAAAATTCAGAGTAGATGTCGTAAATATACGTCGGCTAAAAAGTAATCACATCTCTTCGTACGAACACGTCTGTAAACAACGGCTATCTCTTTAGGCACATTAGTGAAACACTGGTAAATTCCCGCCCACAACTCTCATGTCAGTATCCCTGTGTACACAATTCTGGATGACTTCAAAATGTTGGTCAGACAACATCCGAATACCGGTGTGTTCAGATCTTCGCTGTGGAAAAAACTTGCCCCAGTTTGTAAATGAGTCCACGCAAATATCAAACGTTGATAGCCATACCGCCAAAACCCTGGACTTGTTTTTAACTGTTTATGTGTTTTCCCCTTAAGGCTACTGGATCCATTGAATTATACTAGCTAATTTCCCGTACACCAACCACACAGTTAGAGAGAAAATTCGTAAAAGAACCTTATGGCAATACGTTAAAGCCAATCGGAGCTGATTTATTAGTATCTTTAGGAATTTTAAGTGATCGTTATGTTTCCTCGATAACGACTAAGCTATCGCTGCTGATATGAGATCCTTTATGCCTCATCGGATTAAGAGCATCAGACCAAATGAAAAAGCATGGTACTTCTCGAGCTGTAAAAATGTTGCCAAGGTTAGAAAGATGTTTTTTCAGTCCTAAAAGACCAACCCGACACAAAAATCGAAAAAAATTCAAATGAGCTAGGAATGAATGCAGCGCTTTTCCTGGCATGTGAAATTTCAATGTCAACAAAATCTGAGGCAGTAAAAACTACAAAGTTTTAAAGGTAGTACACATGTTTGGTCGTTCATCACAAATATCATCCTGCATCCCAGCGCTCATTTAGAATTACATCCCAGTTTTCATATCTTGGTCAAATCAACATTTCCAGATTTGCTTTGCTTCCGCCAACACAAGAGTGAGTCGAATCGAAGAGGTGTTCCTCTACGCTAGCAAAACCACTGCGTAAGCTTTTTCATCAATACCACTCCTGGAAAACAGCATTTGTCAAGTCCGCCCCCTAAGAAGGCGAATTCTTCTCTTCATCTTACAGTCCCATTGCACTTGAAAACGTCCCTTTCAAGGCTATGGAAACGCAGATAAACCGTCATGAAATATCTTGAAACACGTTATCTTCTTAAGCGGCACTACGGCTTTCATAGTAACAAGTCCACTGGTGATTTGACAGCATGTGCTAATGAAAAGTGGAACCAAAGCGTAGTAAGATAGATGCACTTTCTAAGGTATTTAACAGTGTTTGGCATCAGGCTCTTTTGTCGAAAATTCGTGCACTTGAGATCGATAAATCTCTTCCGTAATGATTTAGAAGCTACATTTTTGAACGCTCGATTCAAATTATTTTGAACAGTTTTAAGTCTGATATTCGCAAAGTAAATGCTGGTGCACACGACTCCATTCTGTCTCTGACACTCTTTTAATCTTCATAAACGATCTCTTTTCTGCTATTTCCAATTAATGTACGAGTGTTTTTTTGCTGGCGACAGTACCATTATCTCTGCTTTTTTTATGTTCTTTCCCAAACCAACGTCTCTGCTCTTCGGATGTAGAAAGGGAAGGGAAGCGTATGTTAAGCTTATTAAATTATCATATTAACAGCATAACTAATTGGGGAACCAATAACAGGGTAGTATTAAATGCATGGTATTTGCATCGTCGAAACTGAGAAACTTTTCATTCTCGGTATTGTGTCAATGACAACCGTGTCAACCACACATGCTACCTAGTGCATTTTTTTCTGTGTTGTAAAAAAAAAAATGTGGAGGAGTTATGGTATTAGGCTGTATGTCAGTATGTCAATAACCCAAGGTATACAATGCATAATGTTCGAATGTGGCTGGCATTCAGCACCAAACACCTTCTTAGCATTCCACCTCAAAGCCCGGATTTGAACTCGGCTAATAGGAATAAGTCAATAAGTCAACTTTATGCCTAACCGACTTAGAGCAGTATTTAAAATGAAAGAATAACCCATACAGTATTGACAACATAAGTAATTATATATTGCAAGATCAGTTCTGTAAACAACATTTCTGGTATTTGATTCTTGCAAGGGCTTAAAGACTTGGTGGGTTGGATAGACATTAGCCCTCCACATAAAGTTGCCCATGTATTGCCAGATACTTTGAATGCTTTCCCTTAGGGTTTGTTTATAGTCATTTCAATAGCTAATTTTTAGTGGAAATTTCAATCTTTGGAATTGAAAAGACAAATCCGTCCTTATAATTGGGATTCCTAACTCTCTCCTTTAGCCGTGCCTCTAATTTTAATAGCTCTAATAACATTTCGGCCGCGATGGATAACTTATAAACGTGTACAGTTAAATAAAGAAGACCGGAACACCAACCTTTAACCTTTGTTTATGAGAAAACACTTTTGACAAATCCAAAGAGTTAAGAAGTTCTATAGAGTATGAGGTGGCTTGTTCAGAGTCTATAGGATTATCATTAGACAAATATGTATTCCACAATATCCCTTTCTGCTTGTGACATATTTTTTTCATTTATTTATCCTGCGTTTTCATTAGTCGGCCCCAAAATTCCCTTTCTCAAAACCGCTCTTTATTTCCCATATTAGTTTGCAGTTCAGGATAAGCTTTGCTCACTTACCGCTCAGTGCTTTGAACAACATTACAGAACTGATGATTAAATTCTCATATAATCATACAATTGGCATCCGCATATTGGCTGATTCTGTGTCGTTGTGCAGATGTATTCGCATATTTGCTATAATGTTGACGCCTTGAAACACCCATTTGTTTCATCTGAGGTGTCTTTGGTGATTACCGGCAGAGCCTCTAAAATGGCCAGCCAATAATATGACCTTTCCTTATACAATTGGGTTATTTTTAATATCTTTCGTAGGTAGAAAAATATTTTTTATTGCTTCGAGTGCCCTTTTGTGGGATATTATGAATTTTTTTTTTAGTTTAGGCTCAGTGATTATTTCCCTCTAAGGATGGCATCCAACATTTAATGAGGAGACTAAATTATTAGTGGAAGTTGGCTTTTTGTCAGCTTCTTATTTTGTTTGATTTTTGTTAGCTGAAAAAATGAATGTCTTTCGGGCGCGGTTGGTATTCGAGCACAGAACCTTCTGATTTGGTAGCCAGTTCACTACCATTTGAGCCACGGCCGCACAAATTTCCTTCCGCAATATCTGAGGTAGTACTTCGTTCGAACCATACGAGGCGCGGTGGACCGATATACAGAGGAGACGTGGATAACGTAAATTATGTGTGTTGGTTTAGAAGGGATTAGAGTTGTAGAAAGATACCCAGTCGATAGAATTTGAAAACATATATTTCTACGTTCTTTTTAAGAATTTAAGATCCTGATAGGGAGGTAGGATTAACGAGTGAGCAAATCGGGGGAACGGACGTTGAATACCATCGATTCGTTAAGCATGAACTCGCTGACAGGGGGACCAGACCTGATTGACATACTAAAGCTAAGATAGATAGGTCTGGTTACGTACGGATCGAAAAATCGCTTGAATCACCAGGTGATGAGTTGGCTTTAAGGATAATCTTATCGATATACGAACGGAAATTAATCTAATAAGTCTAGCATTTGGCGATCTCAAGTTCTAAGCAGTTTTTGAAGTACCAGATTGAAAACCTATTGACGTCTTCTTAAAGAAGGTTGGAGGTTTAGGGAAAAGAAATAGTTTTACAAAATGTTGTATTGTCAACGTAAAGAGAGAAGGAGGAACGTTCAATGATCCCCCTAAATCGTTAAAAGTAAGAAGGGGACCAAGATGGCTGCTTTGCAGAACCCCAGAGGGCGCCGAGAAAGGAATTGAAAGGACGGATCTAAACTGAACAGTAAGATCACCATTTGAATTCTATAAAAGAGGTTCAAAGCCCAGGGCCGGTAATTAAAATAGGATCAATTGATGAGATAACTTATTAAAACTTTTATTGAAATCAGTTGCGATAACATCGACTCCTTCGCCATTTTCTAAGTCTGAGAGAGCAAAAAAAAATAAAAAATCAATTCAACTAGATTTGTGGCAGTTGATCTGCCTTTAAGAAAACCATCTTGTTTAGGTGAAATAAAAGTCTTGAACTCAAGCTTGATGCTTCAACATTTTAAAAGAGATCGGCTATACGAGAGAGTTCAGAAAAGTGGCTATAATTGATAAATTCATTTTTTAATATTTTTTGTTTATCGGGATTATAAAAGAAGTGCTCCCAATCTGAGGAAGTTTTCCTTGTGTAAAAGAGTAGGAAAGGGAGGGGGGAAGGTTAGATGAGTATTTTTTTTTTTTTTTTTAGGGAAACGGCGGAAGACCAGAAGCGAAATAGACTAACGGATAAATTTGGTAGGCCTTCTAGTACGAAATAGTAGTTGGCAAAAGATTGTCCAAAAATGTTGGATAAAAGAACAAATTGACATTACAAATTGTCTAGGTGCAGTTACTACGAAACGTCTAGATTTTTTTTTTGTTTTGAATGGAAAATGGAAAATTTGGTTTATCCACTAGTGTTTTTTTGTTTTTTTTAAGGAAATTAATGAAAATTTGTCAATACACTTATAAGTACCATTTACATCTGAAATAACAAAGTGTCGAAAGCGCAATTCCAGTAAAAATTGTTGCTGTTGAAGTTTAAGTTATAAAGAGTGTAAATGTCGCAAGCCGTGAATACTCCAAAGGAAAAAAGGCTTACTTTAAAAGAAAAAAAAATAAATTTTTGAAAAACTGTCATTAGGCTCTTCAATAAAACTAATTTGTGAGAAATGTAATACACTACGATATGCAGAATTAAACAAAAGGAGGGAATTTAAAAAAAAATTATTGGGCAATTGGTTTTTGGACCTAGCAATCGAAAAAACATCAAATCTCATGAATTTATGAAAATAGAAAAATTACTGTATACGAGTGCATGGCTAATGAAAAAAAGGGCAGCTCATATTCCACTTGCCGGGGACTTTTTATTTACAAAGGCAGAAGAACTGCATAACAGCCCAAAAGAAAGACTGAAAGAATTTCAAGTAAACATTGGTAGACATTCGAAACTCAAAAAGCATCATGAAAAAGGATTTCTAAAAATTTGCAAAAAAAAAGTTTCCTGTACTTCTGAGCTCGTAATGTCTTTTTTAACAGAGTTTGTATAAAACGTTGCTCAAATAGATGTATGTCCGAAGTAAATCTACGATTATAATGCGAACAAATCTGGTCCATATTAGGAAACCCTCTGCACCTGGAAGGAAGCCATCTAAGCAAAGAATAACGTTCATGAATATCTTACAACTATGAAGACGCACTGAAAAGCATTAATTTTAAGTATGCCATCTGTTTCTTGGCAAACGCTTAGAAAAATTTAAAAGTGAATACAATCGCTAAATATTTGAAAAAAGTTATCAGAATTCTTGATCATTGGGAGGAAGAGAAAGCAAAGCATTGCGGAATCAAATTTTGTCAGAAAGATCACATAAATGCTTAACCAAATATATGGCAGCGATGATATCTCTGAATGAATCTCCAAGAATCTTCAAAACGTAGCCCGAGAAGAAGTTTGTGTTGATAGTGCGGAAGTTGATATTATTGATTTGCAGCCCAAAGTAAAATGAGAAGACTCAATTAACTGCTTTACCACATGCTTACAGTGGACAGAGCAAAATGACCTCACTATTGAACAAATGATGCAACTACAAGAAATGCTAGATGACGCTACTTCCAAAAGATATTTTGCAAAGCAACTGAAACCTAGATTTCTAATTTTTTTTTTTTGAAAAAATAAAGCTGTAGTATAGTAAATATGTATGTATGTATTTAAAAAAAAGTTCATTACCTTTGTATATATATTACGTAAACACTAGCACTGTATGACAATAACCATACAAATACTGAAAACAAACTACTACACAAACTTAAATACTAACATTCAATAGAGAAACTCAAAAATAGTATATTTTTATTTTTTGCAAAAATAATCGTATATCCAATCATTGGTGGCCGTGGCTCAGGTGATAATGGACTGGCTTCCAAATCGGGAGGTTCGGTATTTGAATCCCAGTCTCGCCCGAAAGACATTCGTTTTTTTCATTTAACATAAATCAAGTAAGATAAGTAGTTGACTAGAAATCAACAAGCCAACTTGCACTAATAATTAAGTCTCCTCATTAACCCCTCTGTTCAGTTAGAAAACATTTATTTTTGAACAAATTTGATGAAAAAAAGGAAAAATGCAGTGAAACAAAATAAAATGCATACAAATTCTGAATATGTTTTTCACAACAAGTGGTAGTAATAACGGTGCTATGAGGATGTATTGGACATACTGGCTTTTTACAGACACTGCGTGTAGTCAAAGTTTTCTTTTCATGTTTTGGAGGACCTGCCCAAAATCCACTGGGCCGGATTAAGGTGTTAAGCGACCCGTGCCAGAATCGACCAGGTTGGGGGCCCAGTATAAAAACAGCTCAATCTCTAACGGAGCATCCGGATACTTGGCGACCTCCGGATCAGCCAGCCTTATCTGTCTAATGCAGATCTCTGGACAGACGGACTACCCTTTCTCGGCTACAAGTGGGAACTGAAATGAGTTCAAATAATCTTCAAAATAATACAAATATAAACCAGGACCCCTTTAAAAAATGCTTAAGGGTCACGAGATCTTCAACACGCGGATCGTTAGGAAAATCATGCGATAGGAAAGACCAAGCACAGTCGGTAGCTCAGGGCAATAGCATTACACCGAATACAAAATCTTGAACGCGAAATTTCTGATCTCCGCGCCAGACTCCAAAAAATGGAATTGCTCTGTGCCTAACTAAAAAAGCAAGATGCCATTAAGCCGCAATCTAAATCTGAGTCTGAGTCGGTCCGCGAAACGGACAAACAAACAAAGAAGCAAGCCAGCTTTAACACTGCAACTCAAACAAAGACCACCGCCGCCAATAAACGTTTCTGGAAACTCGAACTACAACAAGTTGCACATAATCCTGAAATCACTGTGCTCAACCGATTATAAAGTAAGATCTCGAAATAATTATACATAGACTATAAATGTCCTTAATCAAGATAACTACCGTTTGCTTTCGCAAGAATTAAATGCCGAGAAGATTCAATGGCATTATTACGAAAATAAAACGGAAAGACCCATACGCGTTGTAGCTAGAGGATTGCATCCCTCTTGCCTTAAAGAAAACATCGTAAATGACCTTAAAGATATAGATCTTAAGATAATCGGTGCAGTTAATATACTTGAAAGCGAGAGGACGACCCCAAGACGCGGTCTTCCCCTCTTTAGGCTAACTTTCGACAAAACCGAAAGCCTAGAAAGAATTTATGCCATAAATTCAATTTTGGGACTTGTTGTCAAAATTGAACCTCTGCGGAAAAACTCAAGGCTGATTCCCCAATGTACATGTTGCCAGGGATTCAGCCATACTCAGGCCTACTGCCAGAAGGAACCTCGCTGTGTAAAATGCACTGGCAAAGATCTGACTCGAGAGTGCAATGCCGCGAAAGAGTCCCCAGCGATATGCATTAACTGAAAGGGAAAACATCCAGCTAATTATCGAGGCTGCAAAGTCGCGAAGGAGTTGCAAAAGCTACAAGATCAATCAATAACGAAGCCTTTGAAAAAAAAAAAAATCAATAACAACAACGTCAAAAATAACAATGCGCAAGTGGAAAGTGGAAAAAATTACGCGCAAATAGCGGCGCGAGTAAATATGACTAACTGTGCATCACCGGATCCTGCCTCAAATGTGTTCTCAGTAATTCTCGAGAGACTAGAAGAACAGACTAAAATAAATAAGATAATAGTCGAACTGCTTTTTAAGTTCGAAGCCAATTTCTGCAACTAATTATGACAAAGAAGCTCAATATACTTGCGTGGAATGCCAACGGGCTACAGAAAAGGCTTGATGAACTAAATATTTTCATGCAGAAAAAAGTAATTGACATATGTTTAATTTCTGAAACTCACCTGGCGACAGAATCGCGCGTGGAACTAAAAGGTTACCGCGACTACCATGCTCATGATTCATCGGGAAACGCAAGAGGCGGTTCATCCCTATTCATAAAAGACTGCATTGAACATACTCAGGAAGCAATAATTGAACTTGACAAATTTCAAATTACCGTGGTGCGCGCTAAAAATAAAAATTACTCTTTTAATATATCCTCAATCTATTGCCAATCGCGCTGCAAAATAGAAAAACACGAATTTATTGACCTATTCAACTCTCTTGAACCAATCTTCATTATTGGTGGCGACTTTAACGCGAAGCACACCTTTTGGGGCTCAAGACGTATCTCTCAAAAAGGCAAAACTCTTTACAGGGCTGGTATGAAATGTGGTTGCTATTTTTACTCAACAGGCAAGACGACATATTGGCCCTCGGATGTCGCCAAAACACCCGATCTAATAGACTTCTTTATCGGAAAAGGAGTAAACGCTAGTTACGTCAAAGTTGAAGAGGGCTTCGATCTTTCATCCGATCATTCTCCAGATATCCTCTCAGTGTGCGAATCCTTGGTTAAGAAACAAAGACCACGCAGATTAACCAACAGCAAAACTCACTGGGAAGATTTCCGAATAGACGTTGTAGACAGTACTGAGTTGAAAGTAGCACTTAGAATGCCGTATCAACTTGTAAAAGAATTTAAACGTTTTGTTGAAGTCATACAGCAAGCGGCCTGGAAGAACACTCCCCGCGAATCTAACAAAGTTCCCAAAGTCGGCATAAGATATCCACCGGAAATCAGAGAAATGATAAGGTAGAAACGAAGAGCGCGGAAAAAGTGGAATGAAACCCGGGCACCACAAGGTAAAACGTCCTTCAATAGGCTCTGCAAATTGCTGAAAAAATCGATCAAGGACTTCAATAATCAAGGTATTAATAACTACCACAGCGACAAAGGATCCCAACTACTCCATATGGAGAGCCGTTAAAAGTGTTCGAAAGCCCCAAATACACGTGGCGCCAATAAGAAGAAACCAGGATGACTGGGCGAAAAAAGATAAGGAAAAAGCTAATGTTTTCGCCGACCGTCTTGCAGAAACGTTTAAACCATTTGACAGGGAAGTGCTTCCAGAGAATGTCAATACGCTAGACGTGACGACAAACTTTCCAGTAGAAAAGGCTACACTTAGGGAACTTAGACAAGTTATAGACACACTTAAGCCGAATAAAGCCCCATGATATGACTTAATAACGGGAGAGATACTTAAAGCGTTGCCGAAAAAAGGTTTGATAAAGCTGCTCTATCTTATAAATGCCAGCATTACATTAGAGCACGTACAGCACCAGTGGAAAGTAACCGAAGTTATTATGGTTCCGAAACCCGGTAAACCGCTGACTGAAGTCAAGTCATATAGACCAATATCGCTTCTCCCGATTACATCGAAGGTCTTCGAGGGAATCCTTCTTAATCGTCTTAAACCAATTACCGACACAAATTCCCTCTTGCCTGATCATCAATTTGGCTTTAGGAGCCAACACTCTACAGTTGACCAAGTGCATCGAATAAATGATGTAATTGAACGAGCAATCGAGTGTAAGGCCTTAAATATAAACTCCGACAAGCCCTACCCAAGCAATTGTCTTGTATTTTAGGTTCATATCTGGAAGACCGACTCTTCCGTGTGAGACACGGAAACGAATATTCCACCTTTAAGACAATAAAGGCGGGGTTGCCACAAGGAAGTGTACTTGGCCCTCTGCTATATTTGCTTTTTACCCGCGATATACCGCAAACGGACGACACTGTCATAAATACATTTGCTGATGACACTGCCATTTTGGCAACGGCTAAAACAGTCGAGGAAGCAACTGCGAAGTTGCAACGTGCCCTTACATGGATTAACAATTGGACAAAGACTTGGCGAATCGCGCTTAATGAAAACAAGTCTGTCCACGTGAACTTCAATCTCAAGAAAATTAAGAATCCACCGGTGTTTATCAATGCAGTACGAATTCCTTACGCGAACGAGGCCAAATATCTCGATATGACACTCAACGCTAAACTAAAATGGAGAGCACACGTCAAGAGAAAACGTGAAGAGCTTGAAATAAAATATACAGATATTTAATGGCTTATTGGAAAGTATTCCAAGCTTATCTTAGAGAACAAACTGCTGTTATACAAGCCAGTGCTAAAACCGATCTGGACATATGGTGTACAACTTTGGGATTGTACTAAAAATAGTAACATTAATGTATTACAGACATTCCAAAACAAAGTTCTTCGAGGTATTGTTAATGCGCCGTGGTACATTAGAAACGATGATATCCATAGAGACTTAGGAGTCGAAAACGTTCAGAACGTAATTAAAATGTTTGCGCAAAAACATAATAATCGATTACAAGGTCATACGAATATTTCTGTTTAACAGACCCTCGACGAGACAAATTTATTGTGCCGTCTGAAAAGGACTAAGCCTCTCGATCTAGCGCGGTGATTAGCAGCGCGTAATTTTTCTAAAGTACACAGGTATTTTCAATGGAAAATCGCCTGCAGGATATCTTTTAAAAACAACATAAAATGCGATAGAAGAACTGCTTGTTGAGTGTGAATTTAGTCGTCGTTTCCATAAGGGAGGTGTTTTTCAGTAAGTAAGAATCTCACTTCTGTAGGCTCCGGGCCAATAGTGTCTATGAGGATTTCTCACCTTCCCACGAAAAAAAAAAATGTTTTGGAGGACAAAACTTACTGCGTTTGCGATCACTAGCTTTGAATTTTTTAGCAGATGGTGCCGATGATGATGATGATATTGATTCTTCATTTCGGATGTTACGAATGATTGCAGCAGAAGCTTCGGCTCTAGGAAGACGGTTTCGTTGAACAATACATGCCCGAACTAAATTTTCACCTAACTCTTGCAAAAATAGATGATGTTTATATATGGTAGTTTATTGTTATTCCAATTTGGGTGAATTTCGGTCCACAATATGAAAGCCTTTACTGTGGAAAAATCAATCAAATCTGAAAACAAATTTACTGGCCAACGGTTTGTTTGTCACTTGCATGAATATGTGCGAACCAATTGATCCATCGTGTCAACACCGCCCTTAGTTGAGTTGTTAAATTCAATTATCTCTGGAATCTTCTTCGGATGTGTCTCTAAGACTTTATCATTATGATGCATACTACTTAGAAACGTGACTAATAACTAGTACTAATGACTAATAACTGTACAACTGCTTCATTCCCATGGAAGAAAAATTTGCTCGAAAATGCTGGAAGCCTACAGAGCTCTTAAGCAGTAGCATGAACTGGTAGAAATCTCTTGTTCTTTTGAACTGTCCCAACAAGAGTTATTTTTCGTTTGAGCAATTCTAATGCTAAATTGTGAATGGTAAAAAAAATTATGAGTTGTGACATTTCTTTCAGGATATTCCGATACCAAGTCTAAAACGACTCGTTCACTCTGGTTTCTTTCAGGTGCTCCTCCACTTCGTCCCTGGTAAATTTGAAATTTCAGACAAAATACACTCAGCTGCTATCCATGCCTTCATACCATATTTTCCAGGTTTACTGGCCATGTAAACTTTGAAGGGACATCTATCACGGAAAGGAATCAATTGTTCGTCCACGGTTATGTTTTCGTTTGGGATGTATAGTAACTGTAGATTCTCAGCTTACTTTTCATAAGAGTCACGAATCGGTGCAAGCTTGTCTACACGAGCTTCTGATCTACGAACCTTGTCTGTCGTCGAATGCAAGTACACGTGAAATTTGAAAGAAAGTTCTAGAGACATTACTGCTCATAGCGTTGGACTCCCATGAAGTTCATTCCACAAATTTCTGGTACTCTCACGGTATGAACCATTAACACCTGAACAAAAACTAACAAAAATGCAACATATGTTTGTATGACTGTGGTTATTACATACCAATAAGCAACAAAAGAAAAACGGATAACATCTTTCTTCATAGCCTGAGTCAAACACAACTCGAAAGCATATTTTATTCCGAGAATCCGGTGAACAACAAAAGATGTTACACCCGTGCGTTGGTTGTAAGCCGATTTCCGGGAGGTGTTGTTATCCACTTTATATCACGATCTTTACTGAAATATTCAGTCAGATTCCCAGATATCTGTTTTGTATCGTTATTATCACTCCTAATATTATCGTCTGAAACATCCTCGTCCTTCATTTCTGGTTTGTATTCCTCATTACTACCATCATTATCTTCATTTTCGAAATTAGCATAAATTTCATCTTCAGCACGGTCTAGAAGCGCAGCAATCTCACTTCCACTTACTTGGTGTATCTTTGTACATAAATGGCATAGTAAGGTAACATGCAATAACAATATGCAAAATTGTACATATATACATATGTATGTACATATGTACTGAAAAAAAAAACTTACTCCAAAATTTCGTTCTCTGTTTTCTTCAACCATATTTTATGCTCTAACATTTCTGTGACAAGAAAATACAAAACTACGAATATTTCAAAGAATAACCTATTTCGACAAAAACAGACAATGCAATGACAAACAAATGTGTTTCAATGACGAGCAAAAGCCTGCTTATACTTTCCGTAATCCTCATTACCACCATCACTATCCTCATCTTCAAAATCATCATAAATTTCATTTTCATACACTAACCTAAAATTATGTCTGTAATATAACTGTAAAACAACTGACTGAAGTAATCAAAAATATGATAAAATTCGTGCACTGAGTAGGAAGGAATGAAAAAAAAACGACTCTTAATAAAAATATATAAGTTTGTAATTCTTTTGGGTAATAAAATGACTCCAGCAGAACAGAAAGATTAAATGTTGGGTGCCACCCATCGAGAGAAAATAACCACTGAAGCCAAACTTCTTTCTCTCTCTTTCTCGCTCTATATCCAATTTTCCGAAAAATTTAACACGTGATCCGGCATTTTAAGAGTAGTGATAACCTCTTGAGTGTTTAGTTGTTTAAAAAAAAAAACATACGGGTATATTGTACCTTACAATTTTATAAATCCAAAGGATCATGTTTTTTACCAATTTATGGTTTAGAAATTTTATATAGCTTAAAAATATACAAAAATGTTAATTATGATTTTATTTAAAATCATAAATTTTAAATATCCATGAAATATACATACAACGTTCTTATTCTCAATTCTTTATTGTATTTTATAATTTTGTCTAAGTTAGTTCTTAAATGATGTCAACTGAATAAAAAGTGAAAATAAAAAAATATTTTTGTAATAAAAAATAAAAAAAAAAATTTTTTTTGCGCCCTTGCAGGGACCACGCAAATATACGGTCCTGTACGCAGAAGTTAAAAATAAATTCGGTTTCGCGGTAAAATGAATGTCAACAGTCCTTAAGCAACACAGGCAACGCGCATGTAAATTTCGCCAAAATTAGATCCGGTAATCCCGTGGTTCCCCCGCGTTTGTGGTGGAAAAATTAATGGGCCCCTATTAACCGTCGGCGGTGGGGGAAAAGGAAGCGGAGGATCGACCCCTAGCCTCACCAAAAAACACCGAAAAGTCAGGATAACGGAATCCCTGCAATTATTAGTATTGTAAGTCTAGCAGTAAGATTAAATAATTAGGTACGAATAAAAAAAAATAACAATATTGTAGTATACCTATATGAAATTGCAAATTTGAAAAAAAGGAAAAAAAAGAAAATTAACTTACAATTTTTATTATCGGTTAAAAGGACAATATCATGTTAATGTTGGCCATAACAACGTCTGAGGTGGTTCATTCGGAAGGTCCAACTTTGGGACACTCGTTCGGGCATAGCGTTTGGTATCTCGCGGATTACACAAGTAATGTTGGCTTTCAAAGCGTCAATCGTAACTGGCTTATTCCTGAGAACCAGAGACTTTACATATCCCCAGAGAAAATAGTCCAAAGGTGTGATATCGCACGATCTAGGCAACCAATTTACACTAGCAAAATGTGAAATTAAGTGCTTACCAAAATGATTTCTCAACAAGTCCATTTTTTTACGCGCTTGTTGGAACCAAAACTCACCGAGACCATCTGCTTGAATTTCTGCCGTTAACATGGCGCAATAACGATTACCATTGACGGTAACATTCTGATTTTCTTCAGTTTTGAAGAAATATAGACCAATGATTCCACTAGCCCATAAACAACACCATAACGTTGTTTTTAATGGATGTAATGGTAGCTCTTGGTACTTTTCGGGTTGCTCATCAGCTCAAATATGGCAATTTTGTTTATTAACGTATCCATTGAGCTTTATCACTGAACAAAATTTCACAATTAAACACCGGATATTCATTGAATTTTTACAGAACCCATTCACTGAAAATATGATGCAAATTCAAGTCGCCTGGCTTCAATTCTTGCACAAATTGAATTCTGAATGCTTTTAGGCCGAAATCCTCACGTAAAATACGAAAAGTTGTCGAACACGCCAAGCCAAGCTGCTGAGAACGACGACGAATTCATTCATCTCGGTCTTTTCTTACTTTCTAAGCTACAGCTGCTTTATTCTATTCACTACATGCTGGATGTCGATTATGAGCACAGTAAGTTCCTCGAATCGCACGAAAAATATTTCTCACAGAACGCTGATTTTCGTCATACAGAATTTAAAAAAAAATTATTGGGCAATTGGTTTTTGGACCTAGCAATCGAAAAAACATCAAATCTCATGAATTTATGAAAATAGAAAAATTACTGTATACGAGTGCATGACTAATGAAAAAAAGGGCAGCTCATATTCCACTTGCCGGGGACTTTTTATTTACAAAGGCAGAAGAACTGCATAACAGCCCAAAAGAAAGACTGAAAAAAATTCAAGTAAACATTGGTAGACATTCGAAACTCAAAAAGCATCATGAAAAAGGATTTCTAAAAATTTGCAAAAAAAAAGTTTCCTGTACTTCTGAGCTCGTAATGTCTTTTTTAACAGAGTTTGTATAAAACGTTGCTCAAATAGATGTATGTCCGAAGTAAATCTACGATTATAATGCGAACAAATCTGGTCCATATTAGGAAACCCTCTGCACCTGGAAGGAAGCCATCTAAGCAAAGAATAACGTTCATGAATATCTTACAACTATGAAGACGCACTGAAAAGCATTAATTTTAAGTATGCCATCTGTTTCTTGGCAAACGCTTAGAAAAAGTTAAAAGTGAATACAATCGCTAAATATTTGGAAAAAGTTATCAGAATTCTTGATCATTGAGAGGAAGAGAAAGCAAAGCATTGCGGAATCAAATTTTGTCAGAAAGATCACATAAATGCTTAACCAAATATATGGCAGCGATGATATCTCTGAATGAATCTCCAAGAATCTTCAAAACGTAGCCCGAGAAGAAGTTTGTGTTGATAGTGCGGAAATTGATATTATTGATTTGCAGCCCAAAGTAAAATGAGAAGACTCAATTAACTGCTTTACCACATGCTTTTAGTGGACAGAGCAAAATGACCTCACTATTGAACAAATGATGCAACTACAAGAAATGCTAGATGACGCTACTTCCAAAAGATATTTTGCAAAGCAACTGAAACCTAGATTTCTAATTTTTTTTTTTTTTGAAAAAATAAAGCTGTAGTATAGTAAATATGTATGTATGTATTTAAAAAAAAGTTCATTACCTTTGTATATATATTACGTAAACACTAGCACTGTATGACAATAACCATACAAATACTGAAAACAAACTACTACACAAAATTAAATACTAACATTCAATAGAGAAACTCAAAAATAGTATATTTTTATTTTTTGCAAAAATAATCGTATATCCAATCATTGGTGGCCGTGGCTCAGGTGATAATGGACTGGCTTCCAAATCGGGAGGTTCGGTATTTGAATCCCAGTCTCGCCCGAAAGACATTCGTTTTTTTCATTTAACATAAATCAAGTAAGATAAGTAGTTGACTAGAAATCAACAAGCCAACTTGCACTAATAATTAAGTCTCCTCATTAACCCCTCTGTTCAGTTAGAAAACATTTATTTTTGAACAAATTTGATGAAAAAAGGAAAAATGCAGTGAAACAAAATAAAATGCATACAAATTCTGAATATGTTTTTCACAACAAGTGGTAGTAATAACGGTGCTATGAGGATGTATTGGACATACTGGCTTTTTACAGACACTGCGTGTAGTCAAAGTTTTCTTTTCATGTTTTGGAGGACCTGCCCAAAATCCACTGGGCCGGATTAAGGTGTTAAGCGACCCGTGCCAGAATCGACCAGGTTGGGGGCCCAGTATAAAAACAGCTCAATCTCTAACGGAGCATCCGGATACTTGGCGACCTCCGGATCAGCCAGCCTTATCTGTCTAATGCAGATCTCTGGACAGACGGACTACCCTTTCTCGGCTACAAGTGGGAACTGAAATGAGTTCAAATAATCTTCAAAATAATACAAATATAAACCAGGACCCCTTTAAAAAATGCTTAAGGGTCACGAGATCTTCAACACGCGGATCGTTAGGAAAATCATGCGATAGGAAAGACCAAGCACAGTCGGTAGCTCAGGGCAATAGCATTACACCGAATACAAAATCTCGAACGCGAAATTTCTGATCTCCGCGCCAGACTCCAAAAAATGGAATTGCTCTGTGCCTAACTAAAAAAGCAAGATGCCATTAAGCCGCAATCTAAATCTGAGTCTGAGTCGGTTTCGCTACTTGACGGCCCCGAAAACTCGATTTTTCACACGGACGAAGAAGAGCTAGTCCGCGAAACGGACAAACAAACAAAGAAGCAAGCCAGCTTTAACACTGCAACTCAAACAAAGACCACCGCCGCCAATAAACGTTTCTGGAAACTCGAACTACAACAAGTTGCACATAATCCTGAAATCACTGTGCTCAACCGATTATAAAGTAAGATCTCGAAATAATTATACATAGACTATAAATGTCCTTAATCAAGATAACTACCGTTTGCTTTCGCAAGAATTAAATGCCGAGAAGATTCAATGGCATTATTACGAAAATAAAACGGAAAGACCCATACGCGTTGTAGCTAGAGGATTGCATCCCTCTTGCCTTAAAGAAAACACCGTAAATGACCTTAAAGATATAGATCTTAAGATAATCGGCGCAGTTAATATACTTGAAAGCGAGAGGACGACCCCAAGACGCGGTCTTCCCCTCTTTAGGCTAACTTTCGACAAAACCGAAAGCCTAGAAAGAATTTATGCCATAAATTCAATTTTGGGACTTGTTGTCAAAATTGAACCTCCGCGAAAAAACTCAAGGCTGATTCCCCAATGTACATGTTGCCAGGGATTAAGCCATACTCAGGCCTACTGCCAGAAGGAACCTCGCTGTGTAAAATGCACTGGCAAAGATCTGACTCGAGCGTGCAATGCCGCGAAAGAGTCCCCAGCGATATGCATTAACTGAAAGGGAAAACATCCAGCTAATTATCAAGGCTGCAAAGTCGCGAAGGAGTTGCAAAAGCTACAAGATCAATCAATAACGAAGCCTTTGAAAAAAAAAAAAAATCAATAACAACAACGTCAAAAATAACAATGCGCAAGTGGAAAGTGGAAAAAATTACGCGCAAATAGCGGCGCGAGTAAATATGACTAACTGTGCATCACCGGATCCTGCCTCAAATGTGTTCTCAGTAATTCTCGAGAGACTAGAAGAACAGACTAAAATAAATAAGATAATAGTCGAACTGCTTTTTAAGTTCGAAGCCAATTTCTGCAACTAATTATGACAAAGAAGCTCAATATACTTGCGTGGAATGCCAACGGGCTACAGAAAAGGCTTGATGAACAAATATTTTCATGCAGAAAAAAGTAATTGACATATGTTTAATTTCTGAAACTCACCTGGCGACAGAATCGCGCGTGGAACTAAAAGGTTACCGCGACTACCATGCTCATGATTCATCGGGAAACGCAAGAGGCGGTTCATCCCTATTCATAAAAGACTGCATTGAACATACTCAGGAAGCAATAATTGAACTTGACAAATTTCAAATTACCGTGGTGCGCGCTAAAAATAAAAATTACTCTTTTAATATATCCTCAATCTATTGCCAATCGCGCTGCAAAATAGAAAAACACGAATTTATTGACCTATTCAACTCTCTTGAACCAATCTTCATTATTGGTGGCGACTTTAACGCGAAGCACACCTTTTGGGGCTCAAGACGTATCTCTTAAAAAGGCAAAACTCTTTACAGGGCTGGTATGAAATGTGGTTGCTATTTTTACTCAACAGGCAAGACGACATATTGGCCCTCGGATGTCGCCAAAACACCCGATCTAATAGACTTCTTTATCGGAAAAGGAGTAAACGCTAGTTACGTTAAAGTTGAAGAGGGCTTCGATCTTTCATCCGATCATTCTCCAGATATCCTCTCAGTGTGCGAATCCTTGGTTAAGAAACAAAGACCACGCAGGTTAACCAACAGCAAAACTCACTGGGAAGATTTCCGAATAGACGTTGTAGACAGTACTGAGTTGAAAGTAGCACTTAGAATGCCGTATCAACTTGTAAAAGAATTTAAACGTTTTGTTGAAGTCATACAGCAAGCGGCCTGGAAGAACACTCCCCGCGAATCTAACAAAGTTCCCAAAGTCGGCATAAGATATCCACCGGAAATCAGAGAAATGATAAGGTAGAAACGAAGAGCGCGGAAAAAGTGGAATGAAACCCGGGCACCACAAGGTAAAACGTCCTTCAATAGGCTCTGCAATATGCTGAAAAAATCGATCAAGGACTTCAATAATCAAGGTATTAATAACTACCACAGCGACAAAGGAGAGCCATATGGAGAGCCGTTAAAAGTGTTCGAAAGCCCCAAATACACGTGGCGCCAATAAGAAGAAACCAGGATGACTGGGCGAAAAAAGATAAGGAAAAAGCTAATGTTTTCGCCGACCGTCTTGCAGAAACGTTTAAACCATTTGACAGGGAAGTGCTTCCAGAGAATGTCAATACGCTAGACGTGACGACAAACTTTCCAGTAGAAAAGGCTACACTTAGGGAACTTAGACAAGTTATAGACACACTTAAGCCGAATAAAGCCCCATGATATGACTTAATAACGGGAGAGATACTTAAAGCGTTGCCGAAAAAAGGTTTGATAAAGCTGCTCTATCTTATAAATGCCAGCATTACATTAGAGCACGTACAGCACCAGTGGAAAGTAACCGAAGTTATTATGGTTCCGAAACCCGGTAAACCGCTGACTGAAGTCAAGTCATATAGACCAATATCGCTTCTCCCGATTACATCGAAGGTCTTCGAGGGAATCCTTCTTAATCGTCTTAAACCAATTACCGACACAAATTCCCTCTTGCCTGATCATCAATTTGGCTTTAGGAGCCAACACTCTACAGTTGACCAAGTGCATCGAATAAATGATGTAATTGAACGAGCAATCGAGTGTAAGGCCTTAAATATAAACTCCGACAAGCCCTACCCAAGCAATTGTCTTGTATTTTAGGTTCATATCTGGAAGACCGACTCTTCCGTGTGAGACACGGAAACGAATATTCCACCTTTAAGACAATAAAGGCGGGGTTGCCACAAGGAAGTGTACTTGGCCCTCTGCTATATTTGCTTTTTACCCGCGATATACCGCAAACGGACGACACTGTCATAAATACATTTGCTGATGACACTGCCATTTTGGCAACGGCTAAAACAGTCGAGGAAGCAACTGCGAAGTTGCAACGTGCCCTTACATGGATTAACAATTGGACAAAGACTTGGCGAATCGCGCTTAATGAAAACAAGTCTGTCCACGTGAACTTCAATCTCAAGAAAATTAAGAATCCACCGGTGTTTATCAATGCAGTACGAATTCCTTACGCGAACGAGGCCAAATATCTCGATATGACACTCAACGCTAAACTAAAATGGAGAGCACACGTCAAGAGAAAACGTGAAGAGCTTGAAATAAAATATACAGATATTTAATGGCTTATTGGAAAGTATTCCAAGCTTATCTTAGAGAACAAACTGCTGTTATACAAGCCAGTGCTAAAACCGATCTGGACATATGGTGTACAACTTTGGGATTGTACTAAAAATAGTAACATTAATGTATTACAGACATTCCAAAACAAAGTTCTTCGAGGTATTGTTAATGCGCCGTGGTACATTAGAAACGATGATATCCATAGAGACTTAGGAGTCGAAAACGTTCAGAACGTAATTAAAATGTTTGCGCAAAAACATAATAATCGATTACAAGGTCATACGAATATTTCTGTTTAACAGACCCTCGACGAGACAAATTTATTGTGCCGTCTGAAAAGGACTAAGCCTCTCGATCTAGCGCGGTGATTAGCAGCGCGTAATTTTTCTAAAGTACACAGGTATTTTCAATGGAAAATCGCCTGCAGGATATCTTATAAAAACAACATAAAATGCGATAGAAGAACTGCTTGTTGAGTGTGAATTCAGTCGTCGTTTCCATAAGGGAGGTGTTTTGCAGTAAGTAAGAATCTCACTGTAGGCTCCGGGCCAATAGTGTCTATGAGGATTTCTCACCTTCCCACGAAAAAAAAAAAATGTTTTGGAGGACAAAACTTACTGCGTTTGCGATCACTAGCTTTGAATTTTTTAGCAGATGGTGCCGATGATGATGATGATATTGATTCTTCATTTTGGATGTTACGAATGATTGCAGCAGAAGCTTCGGCTCTAGGAAGACGGTTTCGTTGAACAATACATGCCCGAACTAAATTTTCACCTAACTCTTGCAAAAATAGATGATGTTTATATATGGTAGTTTATTGTTATTCCAATTTGGGTGAATTTCGGTCCACAATATGAAAGCCTTTACTGTGGAAAAATCAATCAAATCTGAAAACAAATTTACTGGCCAACGGTTTGTTTGTCACTTGCATGAATATGTGCGAACCAATTGATCCATCGTGTCAACACCGCCCTTAGTTGAGTTGTTAAATTCAATTATCTCTGGAATCTTCTTCGGATGTGTCTCTAAGACTTTATGATTATGATGCATACTACTTAGAAACGTGACTAATAACTAGTACTAATGACTAATAACTGTACAACTGCTTCATTCCCATGGAAGAAAAATTTGCTCGAAAATGCTGGAAGCCTACAGAGCTCTTAAGCAGTAGCATGAACTGGTAGAAATTTCTTGTTCTTTTGAACTGTCCCAACAAGAGTTATTTTTCGTTTGAGCAATTCTAATGCTAAATTGTGAATGGTAAAAAAAATTATGAGTTGTGACATTTCTTTCAGGATATTCCGATACCAAGTCTAAAACGACTCGTTCACTCTGGTTTCTTTCAGGTGCTCCTCCACTTCGTCCCTGGTAAATTTGAAATTTCAGACAAAATACACTCAGCTGCTATCCATGCCTTCATACCATATTTTCCAGGTTTACTGGCCATGTAAACTTTGAAGGGACATCTATCACGGAAAGGAATCAATTGTTCGTCCACGGTTATGTTTTCGTTTGGGATGTATAGTAACTGTAGATTCTCAGCTTACTTTTCATAAGAGTCACGAATCGGTGCAAGCTTGTCTACACGAGCTTCTGATCTACGAACCTTGTCTGTCGTCGAATGCAAGTACACGTGAAATTTGAAAGAAAGTTCTAGAGACATTACTGCTCATAGCGTTGGACTCCCATGAAGTTCATTCCACAAATTTCTGGTACTCTCACGGTATGAACCATTAACACCTGAACAAAAACTAACAAAAATGCAACATATGTTTGTATGACTGTGGTTATTACATACCAATAAGCAACAAAAGAAAAACGGATAACATCTTTCTTCATAGCCTGAGTCAAACACAACTCGAAAGCATATTTTATTCCGAGAATCCGGTGAACAACAAAAGATGTTACACCCGTGCGTTGGTTGTAAGCCGATTTCCGGGAGGTGTTGTTATCCACTTTATATCACGATCTTTACTGAAATATTCAGTCAGATTCCCAGATATCTGTTTTGTATCGTTATTATCACTTCTAATATTATCGTCTGAAACATCCTGGTCCTTCATTTCTGGTTTGTATTCCTCATTACTACCATCATTATCTTCATTTTCGAAATTAGCATAAATTTCATCTTCAGCACGGTCTAGAAGCGCAGCAATCTCACTTCCACTTACTTGGTGTATCTTTGTACATAAATGGCATAGTAAGGTAACATGCAATAACAATATGCAAAATTGTACATATATACATATGTATGTACATATGTACTGAAAAAAAAACTTACTCCAAAATTTCGTTCTCTGTTTTCTTCAACCATATTTTATGCTCTAACATTTCTGTGACAAGAAAATACAAAACTACGAATATTTCAAAGAATAACCTATTTCGACAAAAACAGACAATGCAATGACAAACAAATGTGTTTAAATGACGAGCAAAAGCCTGCTTATACTTTCCGTAATCCTCATTACCACCATCACTATCCTCATCTTCAAAATCATCATAAATTTCATTTTCATACACTAACCTAAAATTATGTCTGTAATATAACTGTAAAACAACTGACTGAAGTAATCAAAAATATGATAAAATTCGTGCACTGAGTAGGAAGGAATGAAAAAAAAACGACTCTTAATAAAAATATATAAGTTTGTAATTCTTTTGGGTAATAAAATGACTCCAGCAGAACAGAAAGATTAAATGTTGGGTGCCACCCATCGAGAGAAAATAACCACTGAAGCCAAACTTCTTTCTCTCTCTTTCTCGCTCTATATCCAATTTTCCGAAAAATTTAACACGTGATCCGGCATTTTAAGAGTAGTGATAACCTCTTGAGTGTTTAGTTGTTTAAAAAAAAAAACATACGGGTATATTGTACCTTACAATTTTATAAATCCAAAGGATCATGTTTTTTACCAATTTATGGTTTAGAAATTTTATATAGCTTAAAAATATATAAAAATGTTAATTATGATTTTATTTAAAATCATAAATTTTAAATATCCATGAAATATACATACAACGTTCTTATTCTCAATTCTTTATTGTATTTTATAATTTTGTCTAAGTTAGTTCTTAAATGATGTCAACTGAATAAAAAGTGAAAATAAAAAAATATTTTTGTAATAAAAAATAAAAAAAAAAAATTTTTTTGCGCCCTTGCAGGGACCACGCAAATATACGGTCCTGTACGCAGAAGTTAAAAATAAATTCGGTTTCGTGGTAAAATGAATGTCAACAGTCCTTAAGCAACACAGGCAACGCGCATGTAAATTCCGCCAAAATTAGATCCGGTAATCCCGTGGTTCCCCCGCGTTTGTGGTGGAAAAATTAATGGGCCCCTATTAACCGTAGGCGGTGGGGGAAAAGGAAGCGGAGGATCGACCCCTAGCCTCACCAAAAAACACCGAAAAGTCAGGATAACGGAATCCCTGCAATTATTAGTATTGTAAGTCTAGCAGTAAGATTAAATAATTAGGTACGAATAAAAAAAAATAATAATATTGTAGTATACCTATATGAAATTGCAAATTTGAAAAAAAGGAAAAAAAAGAAAATTAACTTACAATTTTTATTATCGGTTAAAAGGACAATATCATGTTAATGTTGGCCATAACAACGTCTGAGGTGGTTCATTCGGAAGGTCCAACTTTGGGACACTCGTTCGGGCATAGCGTTTGGTATCTCGCGGATTACACAAGTAATGTTGGCTTTCAAAGCGTCAATCGTAACTGGCTTATTCCTGAGAACCAGAGACTTTACATATCCCCAGAGAAAATAGTCCAAAGGTGTGATATCGCACGATCTAGGCAACCAATTTACACTAGCAAAATGTGAAATTAAGTGCTTACCAAAATGATTTCTCAACAAGTCCATTTTTTTACGCGCTTGTTGGAACCAAAACTCACCGAGACCATCTGCTTGAATTTCTGCCGTTAACATGGCGCAATAACGATTACCATTGACGGTAACATTCTGATTTTCTTCAGTTTTGAAGAAATATAGACCAATGATTCCACTAGCCCATAAACAACACCATAACGTTGTTTTTAATGGATGTAATGGTAGCTCTTGGTACTTTTCGGGTTGCTCATCAGCTCAAATATGGCAATTTTGTTTATTAACGTATCCATTGAGCTTTATCACTGAACAAAATTTCACAATTAAACACCGGATATTCATTGAATTTTTACAGAACCCATTCACTGAAAATATGATGCAAATTCAAGTCGCCTGGCTTCAATTCTTGCACAAATTGAATTCTGAATGCTTTTAGGCCGAAATCCTCACGTAAAATACGAAAAGTTGTCGAACACGCCAAGCCAAGCTGCTGAGAACGACGACGAATCCATTCATCTCGGTCTTTTCTTACTTTCTAAGCTACAGCTGCTTTAGTCTATTCACTACATGCTGGATGTCGATTATGAGCACAGTAAGTTCCTCGAATCGCACGAAAAATATTTCTCACAGAACGCTGATTTTCGTCATACAGCTCAACAATTTAGAGACGCTGTTGTAGTGTAAGTTTTGCCATGATAACTTGCCAAAGGATACTGAACAAAAGTTATAAAGTAGTTTGTTAGGAGTCACACGTGGTCTGTCAAAAAAAGCCTCTTAAAAATCAGATCTCACGATGAATCACACCTATAAAAGAAAAAAAATTAAAATAAATTAGGAAATAATTTAAGAAATAATTTACAAACATTTTATGTAAATAAGAATTACGTATATACGTAGAAATAAGTTAAACACATCTTAAACTTTTAATTGTTAGAAAGTATTCAATCAAATTAAGTACGAAATTAAATGTATCGGGTTTTACGTGCATTATTTTACAAAAAGTGCATAGTACTCTAATCATGACATTATTAAGGTCAGGAAATTATTATATTTAACAACAACTGCCACTGTCATTCAATTAAATGATAGCGCAAACCACTCTTTCAATCAAGTTCTTCTACCAGGAATCCTTCACGGGATAGCTGTAATCGACACATTCGTTAGAGGGCTGGATCTGAGAGCCAGTAGACTAGCCTCAGGCTTTCCACCTTTGCCTAAGGCTAACTTTGCACATATTAAAGCAGAACCTGCGACTCAGGTACCTTTCACATAAGTAAGGCAAATTCACCAAGAGAATAGGCAATATTTTCCAAATGAAAGCATGATAGAAACGTGCGCAAGAAATGTAAAATCAATGTTTTATTGGGAATTAAGCTTGGGTAAATACATCCTTTCTCAACACAGGCTAACTTGTTAATCCACAAAAGTATTGAGACTCGCAAGACCTCTATCATTTCTCTTTTTCAGTAAAAGTTGATGAAAGGTCGTTGAATGATAGACTCAAGGGAAAGGTAGCTGTACTATCCTTCATCGGCGTTGAGGTCAGGGCAATACTTAGCATTCGCAGTACTGAAAAAAAGGATTTAGAATGAGTTCAAGCTGTATTGAAATTCCAGAAGCATCAACTCTATCGTATAGTCCCATTGTAAAGGTAGCTAACTTCCTATAGTAATATTGTGATATTTTTGATCCGGCCTTCCTTGTGAAATTATCTTATACATACATCGTTTAACGCTTGCCGGACTTGCGGAAATGATTAAAAAGTATTATCGAAATACGCAACGTGAATTTCGTCGTGTGGTCGGTCTTCATCATGGCTTCATTGTGTAGGCAATTCGTCGCACCGTGCAAAAGTTTAAGCACGAGTATACTATTTTGAATCTTAAACAACTAATTGGTGCGAAATGAAGAAAACATAATCTCCGTAGCGGTCAGTATCGAAGAAGACCTTGAATTGGGCATCACCAGAGAGTCAACCAGGTTTATTTTGCGATTGGATTTGGGCCAACATTCATATAGGATTGTGCTGATTCAAGAATTGAAGCCAGGTTTTCATAGACAACGCCGTGAGTTCGCTAATTGGGTGCTGGGAATATTGGCCGGAGATACGGATTTTGGCTAAAAAATCATCTCGGACGAGGCCCATTTCTGACTCAGCGACTATGTCAACAAGAAAAATTCTTATTATTCGAGCGAACACAATCCACAATTGTTCGGCCAAGCATCAATGCATCCGCAATGATTGACTGTTTGGTGCGGTTTATGACATGGCGGCATCATCGGACCTTATTTCCTTCGAAACGAAAAACGAGACACCGTTACCGTCGATAGTCTCAAGTACAAAGTGATTTTAACCGAATTTATATGGTCAGAGCTCGACAGCATCGATATATCCAAGCTGCGATTCCAACATGATGCCGCCATATAAATGACGCATCGCTCGAGGTTGTGGTTTGACACCACTCAACTATTTTCTCTGGAGCTGCGTCAAGTTCATAGTCTACGCTTATAGTACAACACTTTGAACAAATCGAGGAAAACATTCGACATGCTATTGCCGGAATAACGCCGCACAAATTGGACCGAGTCGTCCAAAATTGGAGCGACCAATGGTATAAACCTAGCTTCAAAATAAAGCCAGAATCAATTTTATATCTCATACCGTTGTTGTTCTGTTACACAATCTGGTAAAAGTTTCAAGGTGATCGCTGTATCTCTTTGCGCAATAATATGATCGATACAGTCAACAGCTCCCTTTTCTACACAGATAAAATCTATCTATCTCATTGCCTATGAAGTTAATTCATTCATTCTCATTTGTTGTTAGGGATAAAATCAATAAATTTGTTTGCCATAGCAAATGCTTTCGTAGTAATCGAAAGAAGAGGATTGTTGTTTCAAAAAAATGTTTCTTACAAGTTGGCTCCCACCAAAATAAACATAACATTTTTCCTTGGATTTGATTTTATTTTCTGCAATTCAATAATACAAAAAAATAGTAAATTAATATAGATTCTTTTATTATTTTTATTTATTTCCTCCCCGGGGGAGGAAAAATATAAAAACAATTACTAGGGAATGCCGGACTCCAGAAAAAAAAAAAACTTTCCAGAAAGCAGAACGAACTGCAACTACACATGCGGTGGTTGATGAGTGAATGAAGATGATTGAACTAAAACGATGTGGGTCGAAGAGGGAATCGAAAAAACCAGAATCGCAACAAGTAGCTGTGGGTTAGCTGCGCAGATCTTCCATTAACAAGGGAGGAATTAGGATAACAACTTTCTTTTTTTTTTAAATGTTACTCTACGTTACGGTTTCCAAAACATTTGCGTATTTTTGCGCTTGGATCTTTTTTTGTTCTCATTATTTGCTCTGTCCTCTATTTCTTCTTTTTTTAATACCTTCAAATTCAATATTTCCTTCATTTTAAAACTTTTAATTACGTCCTTAAAGCCCGGTAGTGACTCATCTGTTCCGATGTATTTATTTTCTTTTCTGTTCTGTCAACCACACCTGTCACCTGGGTATATGTGGCATCCTTTTATTTAACTTAATAACCTAAAAAATAAGCCATCGAGGCTTAGCTTTTATCTTTGTTTTATTATATATGAAAATAAATATGGCATTTAATTTAACTTTCGTAAGTAGTTAAATATACATATGTATGTATTTTTTTTAATTTCATCACATTCGAATATATGACAGACGACGAGCAAGAGAAAATACGTGCTGCAATAGTAGTACAATAGTAGTACAAGTCCTTCATCACAAAACCCAACATAGATAATACGATTTGGAGCAACATATAATATCCAAGATATACTTAAAGACGGTGCGCGCAGGTGATATTTCTTCAAAATTGCCCTTCGTTTTTATTTAAGCTTCAACAAAATTGGACGATTATATAGCTGCTGCTTTCATGGCTTTCCATGCTCTTAAGAAACATTATAGTTTTCGCTCAACGAATTGTACAAGTAATTTATATAGAAGTATCTTTAAAGACTCTGATATTGCGAAACGTACAAACATACAAAGACTAGAGCAATACAGAAAATTGTAATAGCCCATTTTTGCCTCGATATGATCTTCAATGCTGTTTCTCAAACTTCCTTCTACAGATGGAAGTAACCAAGGCAATATTAAAACGCTTCCTGTTATTGCTCAGTATTTTGATAAAGATTGTGACATTCAAACGAAATTGATTCATTAAGATAAATTGTCAAATGAAACCTCAGAGACTATTTGTAATTATATAATGAAAAGTTTAACCAAATTTGATATCGGAACACCAATTTTACAGGTATAAAAAGGACAGGCTTGAACAATGTTTTTTTATAAACTGAAAACAGATTGGATCAATGTTTTCTAATACTTAGTGTAAACGAAAATCTTTCCGATATAACTCAAGGTGGCTTTCAAAGTAAAGTGGAGTCGTTTAAACGATCTGCCTTCAAAATCTAGGTATAAGGAATGTCATGAATACATCGAAAAATTGGACATTCCAATTTCAAGAGTTCATTTGCTTCAATTGGATGAATTTAGAAAGAGTATAGGTATGGAGTGAAGTAAACGAAAGTATCAAATATCTTACTTGAAAGGCTGTTGAGTTGGATGATTCGAAACTTTTTGATCAATTTTGTAATTTACAAATAGTTTTGAAAGACAAATTAGCTGATGTTTTCTTTAACCTTCCAGCGGGCGCGCTGTCGTAAAATTTACGACATCTACAGTTAATTTCTTATGGCACGTAGACCGTGCCAACTTACACAAAATGAGCTAGAAAAAATGGCTTAATTCATTTTTGATGCGCGAGAGCAAGATGAGGAGACTTTCTGTCCCTCGAGTGACAGCGAATTTTCTAAAGAAGAGATGAATTCGAAGAAGGAGAGGTTGAATGCAACAGTAAAAGTCGAAAATAAAACCTTCATCTCTAACACTGTAGTTTCAACAATAAAATCATTACACGCAATTGTACAATTCTTTTCAGCCGACGGCACAGAAGAGCTTATATCGCTGGAAATGCTTTAAAAGCCTCACACTAGCAATATCGAAGACATCGAGTTATTGCAATCTAAACATATCATTACAGCAAAAACAAACTTTTGACTGACAACAGCCATTTCCTTACTTGCATTGATTCTGATTGTGATTCATCTTAAAAAAAAAAAAAACGATTGGCAAAAATTCTAGTCACCAATGTACTTGACATAGAAAGCAAAGACCCGAAAGAAGAAGCAACAGCAAACACCCAAATCTCACACACTGTCAACTCAAAAAACCAAGAGCCGAAAATGAGAGCATCGGAAACAGAAACACACGTAAAATACAAACCCCAATGCCAGTCAGGATCAACCAAAACCCATATTTTTGATTATGTCAAACGAGGACATTTGAGTTTAAGCTGGGATGAGTTAACAAAATTGATATTTGATACCACTCAACACATTCCCCTACTTCTAATAAAATCACGTTCTGTATTCATGTTTTTTACATTCAACATAGACAAAATTCTATGTTCCCGTGCTTCCATCGTACAATAAAGTCACGCTCTCGGTTCATGTTGCTGACATTGCGTCTGGAGCTGGATCATATTCAGAGCATTTTCTCACATTCCTTCTATCCCACATTCCGCCGCGTAGGTTAACATACGTGATAAAAGTGATTTCAAGTTAATAAAGGTGCTTCTCCTCAGTAAAAATAAAGAAATATTTTTTTAAATAAAAAATTAATCGGCACACTGCGTTCTGTTCCAAAAATGCATATTATCCTGATAATTTCAAAGTGGTTCGTCTTCGAAACTTTTTTGTATAATGTTATATAATTTTGTTATTTCGTTACTTTTCAAGAAAGCTGCTACAAGTCGAAAAACTTTAATTCTGAAAACCTTTTATTGAATCTGCCATCAGTACCTTGCTGAGTAAAACCAGTATATGAGTACATATTCTAATTTTTGAGTTGTGCCAGTCTTTTCCAAAGCAGCGATTTGCGTGTTTGTAGTGCAAAAAGTGTGAGTTATTCAGTTTCAAATTAGACGTAAATTAAGTTTTGGAGATGCTTTCATTAGCAGCCTTAAAGTAAGGAGCGAATTGAAAAAATATCGCCCTATATATATAATTGTCAGGCGATAAAAGAAACTTGCTTTAACTTATGTACCCCTCTCAGAAAACCAATAATAACTTCAGTAAATCGGCAAAAGCGAACTGAGTTTGCGAAACGCTACCTAAACGAACCGCCAATGTTCTGGTAGATAATAATTTTAATATTTCTGTCTTGGATGGGCATTTAAAGGTTTAGCAAAGAAACCAGGAAGGACGTAAGACTAAAATATACTTAATATCAATAAGAAAATGTAAAGCATAAATGTGGAGGAGTTATGGTATGTGGCTGTATGTCAATATAAACAGGGACCCAAGACATACAGTGCATAATGTTCGAATGTGGCTGTAATTTAACACAAAATATCTTCTTAGCACTCCACCTCCAAGCCCTGATTTGAATTTATGGAACGAGCAAGAAAGTCGACTAATAGGAGTAGGATTCAATGTTTCCTCACCGATAATTTAGATAAGATAAGATTAGATTATTATGGGACGTGGTGTGGAAATTTCCGGATCACTGCGGCCACAGGTGAGCCTATTGTGATATCCTCCGTTTAAAGCTCACCCATGATGCCGTAGTTTGTTAGACAGGCATCTACATCTTTAGGTGAGCTGGCAGCTATGTCCGCCACTTTAACGTATAATTTATCTAGGTAACGTTGACGTGCTTTGGTTAGACCATTGTAGTCACATAATATTATCCTGTGCTATGCCCATGGTCATCAGGTGTTTTCTGACACGGCGGTGTCCTATGAGAAAGCCTGTGGTCACTCGAATATGACTTCTACTTAGTTGTAGTAGTTGTTTTATTCTTTAGTGGCAACAGCTTGTCTTAAAAGTTTTGGCTTGTCTAGTTCCTTCGGTTTCTCTCGAGAAACAAAGCTTTTTTTCCTCTAGCTAGGTTTTAATACTACCATTTATTGTATTAATCGAAGAATAGTCTTAGCATCATGAATTGAGATGCGGATTCTTTCCTCTAAGGAAAAAAGAAGTGAGGCTGATTGGTTTATACGACTTTGTTAGTTCAGAAGGTTTGCGTCCTACCTTAGGTATCATGTATTTGACAGCAACTTCCTTCCACTTTTTTGGTAGATAACCCCACGCATAGCTAGTTCTGGGTTCAGTTGGGGGATGCCCTTTTGTAGTAAAGCTAGGAATATTCAATCCTCACCAGGGACTTTAAAGGGTTGAAAGGTATTATTTGCCCAGATTATTTTGCCTTCATGAAAGGTCTCCTTTGCTCTGTTCCAGTCCTCTCTGAGCGGTCTATTGATCTTTTTCTGGAGAGGGTTTTCCTGAGCTTCTGAAACTATCGTCAAGTCTGGGAAGTGTGTTCTGTCAAGGATCTGAAGAGTCAGTAGCCCATTTTCGGCGTATGTGCCGTCAGGTTTTTTCATTGACCCAATAGGATTAGTGTGCTGCTTAGAGAGTATTTTATGAATGCGGGCACAACTTCTAGTGTCATCAATTTCATGACAGTAGTTTCTCCCCGATTCTCTCTCTACCCTTCTTATTTCTTGGTTCAACATGGTAAGTGACCTTCTGAATATTTCCCATTCACTATTACGGTTAGCGCGGTTGAAGAGTTTTCTAGTCTCTGTTTTGAGTTTGGCTGGGTTTTTGTTCCAAAGGAGTAAATCGATTGCCTGTTTTTTCTTTTTCTGGCCAAACTTGTAGAAAGGCAGGGGTGATTGCCATATTGAGATATTGAGGTAACTCAAAATTGTCTATATCTCTGATGTTTAAGTTACATCTACTCAGGTTGTCCATGAGTTTCTGGTGTTATGTATCCCAGTCTGAAGATTTTGGTTGTCTGTATTTTTTTGTTTTTTTCAGATATAATAATTCTTAGTCCAAGGTCAAACAGGATGTGGCGATGATCCGACATTAAAGCTTCGGATGAGACACGCCAGTTCTTAATGACGTTTCTTATTTAATTTGCACAAAGAGTGAGATCTAGGAACACTGTTCTTAATTTGTTTATTAAAGTGGTGTTGCTCCCCTGGTTTAGTATTTGTAAATTGTTTGAATTAATAAATTCTAGTAGAGACACCCCTTTTGTTTATATTTGAGCTGCTCCAGATCGTCTAATGGGCCTTTGCGTCGCAGCCTACAATTATTTGCAGGTCCTTCTTAGCTTCAGTAGTCCACCATCCTTTCAGTGGCAAGAAGTCCAAGTCGCTGAAATCACCGGGCAGGTAAGCTGATCATATAACAGCCTCTGTCTTAGCTGCATCGGTATACAGGTCAGCTTTTGCGGCTACTAGAACCTTGTTGATGTGTTCTGGAATTGGTAATTAATTTTGTTATTGGGTAAAATACAAACCATATCCTGAGTTTTCCAGGCTTAGAAGAATTAAAATAACTCACCTCAAAGTCCCTTTAACTGGTTTTAGAGGATGATTAATTCCTGAATAAAGGCGACGTCTAGGTGACCCTTGTTAAATCTGTGTCTTCGACCTACATGGATGCACCTTAGTCCAATTTTGTATTTTTTTTGTGATACTGGTAGAGTTACCAGTATTTGAAGACAGCTTGGGTGTTGGACTGGCTTCTGGTGATCCAGGTATCTCTATACCCGGATTAGACAGCATTCCATCCGTTGTATGGGTCCTTTCTTATAAGAACCTGAGCAAGATTTAGTATGATAGGTGTCTTTTCCACCTTGCCTCGGTGTGCTTGGTTTTAGGGGAATTCTTATCTTAGTTGCCGCATCTGAGCACTTTTGTAGCTCTGAATGTAATCTATGTTTGCAGGGTTTATCGCTGTCTATTAAGCTAAAATACTGTGCTTTTGCAAGCATGATCTCTTCCCGCATACCATCCCCGATCGGGGCTCCAATTCATCTTCCTTGGGCTCCGATAAAATAAGATAACTTCTTATTTGCTTCTTCTAATCGCTTGGAATTTTTCTACCATGAATGTTTTGCGCGTCCATCAATGTGGATGTGATTCTTGACGCCTTCGCAGGAGATGAGATGTTGCCTTCAGTCTCAATCTCCGTAAGTGTTACAGGGGAACGGAGTTTGGATCTTTGTTTTCAAGTCACAATTGGCTCTACCAGAGGAGTTACGGTCTCTTTCCTGGTCTAGCCTCCTGTTCCTCTACTTAAGCCACCCCACCTCGGCAAGGTGTCCAATCTTGGAGGGAACCACCGACAATTTAGTCAACTTCATGCCTAATGGACTTAGAGCTTTACTTAAAATGAAAGACTACCTACACAGTATTGAAAACGTAAGTTATTTGATAACCTTTTACTTTTTTATATATTTAGTTTTTCAGCTGTTTTTGATTCTACGCATATTTTTAATCAAATGTAGGATACATAACATATTTAAATTAAATTTAAATTCCATTTTCTTTATAAGAAAATAATATTGTATCATACTTTAAATTTTTTTTTTTAATTAACTAGATATATAAAATAGCTAGCTGTTACCCGCGGCTTCTCTCTCTTATCAGTTATTTTGTAATGATGAGAAATCATGAGTATGTAAGCTAGTAATTTTATGAGTATTTTTAAGTAACTGGTTGTAAGTTATATTAAGCTACGGCTCACGAGTTTTACAAAACAAAAAATTAATTTTATTCGGCTTATTCTACTTATCGTGATAACTTTTCCCCGCTAATTCCATGTGTCATCACATGATTTTCAGAAGTAGGGTAGGTCAAAGATGTTTCTTTGTTGGATCTTTGCGGTTTGGTTTTTTATCGGATCTTATGCCTATTGTGGGATTGAAACTATTTTTGTTGTATCTTTTTTGTTTTTGTAGTTATAGATTTTCATTATGATTGACATTGCAAATATGAAAGCGGAAAACTGTAGTTTAGCCATTGTTGAAATTTTTACTGCTTTTAAAGATTTGAATATCTTTGGTATAATTTTTTTAATGAAGTTCCATAATTAATTATAATGACAGAATCTCTTCGACATCAGTTTCGCTATGAGATGGCTGAAGAAATGGTGTTAGGATTATGGCTGATTAATTGATTTTTAATTTTCTTCATTCCACTTAAATAATTATAACAGTTGAATTTAATAATTTAATAAATAAATATTCATTTTTAAAATTAAATAATTTTTTTATTTAAAGTTAGTGATGAATGACGCTTAAGTAATATTTTCAAACTGATTTGGCGTAGTTATCAGTGTTACAAAAAATAAAGATACGAAAAGTACATATGTGTTAATTTCGATAGAAAAGAATCTGAGTACAAATATAAAGCAAAAAATGAACCCTAGGACAAATATCGAAAAAATGATTCAATAATGGTATAATCTATAGTAAGTAACCAATCTTTATACTTATTTACAAACGAGTGAAATAAGGAGTTCTTCGAATAGCTGTAGGTAGTTTGTTAAAATATTTAGGCGCAGTAACAGTAAAAAAATTACAAAATTTGGTTCTATGTGCGATCGAAACATTAACCAGTGCTCGATTATTAACACGCAAACTATAAAAAGTTGAGTTTCTATTTGGATTGTTACCACTTCGCTTAAAGAATTCCCTAAAAACTTTAAAAATATATAGGTATCTTAAAGGAAGAATTCCTAACTCTGTAAACAACGGCCAACTATGAGCTAAACTATTAATACCGTAAATTAATCTTATTAAATATTTTTGAGGTATGAATAAGGAACTAAAAGCATTATTATAGGATGCGCCCCAACTCGCTAAACCATATTGCCACTTAGAGTTAGTGAGGCCATGGTAAATCATAGTTAATATTTATTTGGAGCAGTAAATGAATAAATGATTTTTCCAGCTTAAATTGAGATCAAATAAAACTCCCAGATATTTAGATTGACTAACAGACTCAATTTTAAAGCACCTGCGTGAACATTGAACATTTTTAAATATACATCCACAAGTATGCAGAGGTAGAAAAACCTTACACAGTCGTGAGAATGATAAAGCGTTGAATTTCTGATTGCAGGGGGAGTTAATATAAATTAAGAACAAAAGTGGACCGAGGACAGAGCCCTGCGGAACGCCATTCTTTATTTTAAGAGATCTACCAAAACATCCATTGATATTATCACCTTGTTCCCTATCTTTGAGATAAGAGCGAAACCAATCATGTAAGACTCCTCTAAAACCAGCGTTGTACAACTTATCTAGAAGTAAATTATGGTCCACCATGTCAAATGCTTTTGTTCATACAATTAGGTACAGAACTTAAGAATGACAGTTTCTGTGGATTTGCCCGAACTGAAACCGAACTAATTTTCAGAAAAAAATTCTGGTTATCCAAAAAGATATCATGCGTGATTTTAGAACCTTTTTAAACAGTTTAGAATATGTGGGAAGCAGCGATATAGGTTTATAATTACCCACATCTTTGCGATTTCCCTTTTTGAGTAGTGGTTTAATTTCTGCACATTTTAAGGACTGTGAAAAGCATTAATTACATACACATAAGTTAAATAAGTGACAGAGTATATCACTTATATTAAAAACAATCTTTTTTAAAAGAACATTTGTGATACCATCACATGCGCACAAACTTTTATTATTTAAATGAATTTTGAATTTGGTGGGGGCTAATGCCTCCGTTTATTTCGCTTAATGCAAGCTTAAACTAACTTAAAAAACTAGGACTTAAAAAGCTAACTTAAAAACTAAACCTAACTTAAGGGTTAGGGAAAAAGGGAGTGGTGGAGGAGATCAAGTTTAAGGCAAGAAGTGCTCAGGTTAAAATCAAAAAGGGAGAAACTTGAGTTGACCTTACGGAGCATGCGGGAGATTGGTTCGTTAGAGCCATAAGAGGTGCGATGGGTTGAGATATAGAAGAGACGAGGACAGCGTAAATTACGATGATTAGTGTTGAAGGAAATAGAGTTGTAAAGGGGGCGCAGTCCACAGAACCGGAGAGCAGTCGATTAATGAAGAGAATGTCAGCTACGTCTCTGCGTTTTTCGAGGGTACTCAGGTTAAGAAGTTTAAGGCGGTCGCGATAAGGAGGTAAGATAAATGGGTCACTCCAGGGTAGTCCACGAAGAGCAAAACGAAGAAAACGACGTTGAATGTTCTCGATTCGGGATATATGAGTTCGCTGAAAGGGGGACCACACTTGGCTGGCATATTTAAGAAAGGGGCGGACAAGCGTAATGTAAAGTGACCTTGTCACATAAGGGTTGCTAAATTCTTTATACCAACGTTTGATAAAACCGAGCGATGAGTTGGCTTTAAGGATCATCCCATCAATATGCGAACGGAAGTTTAACTCTCTATCGTATAAAATTCCGAGGTCGCGAAGGGATTGGACCTGGGGTACAGGTTGGTCATGCAGAAAATAAAGTCTAGAGGGGGATTGATAGGACTTACGAGACAAAGTCATAGATTGGCATCATTTGGAGACGTTAAGCTTAAAGCAATTTTTTAGACACCAGGTGGAAAATCTATCGAGGTCTTCTTGAAGGAGAATACAGTCATGGGGTGAAGAAATAGTTTTGGGAAACTTATTGTCATCAGCGTAAATGGATACGGAACAGTGTTTGATAATTCTCTCAAGATCGTTTATAGTTAGAATGAAAAGGAGGGGACTAAGATGGCTGCCTTGTAGGACACCAGAAGTGGCTTAAAACGGCGTTGAGAAGGCTGACCTAAAGCGAACGCTGTAGTAACGGTTCTCCAGATAAGAAGATATCCATTTTAACAAAATGAGGTCAAAATCGAGGGAGTCAATTTGAAAAGAATCAGTTGATGTGATATTTTATCGAAGGCCTTAGCGAAATCTGTAGCAATAACATCTAAAAACTAAGTTTGAATTGGTTGATCTACCTTTTAGAAATCCGTGCTGACTGGGTGATAAAAGTGACTTGCACTGAAAGCTTAGAACATCATATAAGACACTTTTGAACATTTTAGGTATGTGAGAAAGCTTAGCAATGGGACGGTAGTTGGTTACTTCATTCTTTGATCCCTTTTTGTGAACCGGGGTTATAAAAGAGGTCTTTCAAACTTGAGTGAATTTCCCTTGTGTGAGGGACAGATGAAATTGGGAGGAAAGTGGGTGCGAAAGATTGGAAGCACCCTTTTTGAGAAATATTGCTGGGAGCCCATCTGGACCGGATAAAAATTCATCATTGAGATTTTTACAACTTTTCTTCGATAAGGGTGGGATCAAAAGGTTGAGAGAGAGAGAGGGGCCAATGGAGAAATTGGGAAGGTACTTAAAATACATGGGGTCGGGTACGACGAGCAATAATATGTGGGTCGGTCGATGATATGTTATCGAACGAGAGGGGGGAATTTTCGTCTGATTTTCTTTTGTAGTTGACGAACTGATAAAATGTCTTAGGATCATTGATAAGGTTGGTCTGCGCTGTGTCGAGAAAGCGCTGATGGAGGCAGTTATAGAGCTTGGTGAATTGCAGGTAAGTTCCAAGATAGTTAGAGTAGTAAAAAGAATTGGTGCGAAGAAAAGTTGCCCATAATATGTTTCTTTTATTACGTAAAGAGCGAAGGCTTCTGTTGTACCATGGAGGGGAAATAGAAGGTGTTTTATGCCGTGAAAAGGGGACGTAGAGAGATATTTCGCTGTAGAAAATGGAGACAGCATCAGATAAGGATAGGTTAGTAAAATCAAAAGAATATTTGCTTAGATATGTATTGATTTTGCGAAAATTAGCTTTATGGAAGTTGTAAGAAGAGATGGTAGTTGAAGAAATGGGCTGGGATGGAGAGTTATGGAAAAATGAGAGAAGAAGAGGGGGATGAAAGTTATCGACAGTTGATAGGATAAAGGGAAAAAACGTTACTGTGGAGTTTATAGGATCACTAGTGAAAATAAGGTCTAGTTGCCTACCGGTAGAGTTTGGGACGCCACTAACTTGGTACAGGCTTGAGTCAGTTATGCTACCAGAGGAGTTACGGTCTCTTTCCTGGTCTAGCCTCCTGTTCCTCTACTTGAGCCACCCCATTAAATTTAAATTCCATTTTCTTTATAAGAAAATAATATTGCATCATACTTTAAATTTTTTTTTTTAATTAACTAGATATATAAAATAGCTAGCTGTTACCCGCGGCTTCTCTCTCTTAAGTTATTTTGTAATGATGAGAAATCATGAGTATGTAAGCTAGTAATTTTATGAGTATTTTTAAGTAACTGGGTGTAAGTTATATTAAGCTACGGCTCACGAGTTTTACAAAACAAAAAATTAATTTTATTCGGCTTATTCTACTTATCGTGATAACTTTTCCCCGCTAATTCCATGTGTCATCACATGATTTTCAGAAGTAGGGTAGGTCAAAGATGTTTCTTTGTTGGATCTTTGCGGTTTGGTTTTTTATCGGATCTTATGCCTATTGTGGGATTGAAACTATTTTTGTTGTATCTTTTTTGTTTTTGTAGTTATAGATTTTCATTATGATTGACATTGCAAATATGAAAGCGGAAAACTGTAGTTTAGCCATTGTTGAAATTTTTACTGCTTTTAAAGATTTGAATATCTTTGGTATAATTTTTTTAATGAAGTTCCATAATTAATTATAATGACAGAATCTCTTCGACATCAGTTTCGCTATGAAATGGCTGAGGAAATGGTGTTAGGATTATGGCTGATTAATTGATTTTTAATTTTCTTCATTCCACTTAAATAATTATAACAGTTGAATTTAACAATTAAATTAATAAAAATTCATTTTTAAAATTAAATAATTTTTTTATTTAAAGTTAGTGATGAATGACGCTTAAGTAATATTTTCAAACTGATTTGGCGTAGTTATCAGTGTTACAAAAAATAAAGATACGAAAAGTACATATGTGTTAATTTCGATAGAAAAGAATCTGAGTACAAATATAAAGCAAAAAATGAACCCTAGGACAGATATCGAAAAAATGATTCAATAATGGTATAATCTATAGTAAGTAACCAATCTTTATACTTATTTACAAACGAGTGAAAATAAGGAGTTCTTCGAATAGCTGTAGGTAGTTTGTTAAAATATTTAGGCGCAGTAACAGTAAAAAATTTACAAAATTTGGTTCTATGTGCGATCGAAACATTAACCAGTGCTCGATTATTAACACTCAAACTATAAAAAGTTGAGTTTCTATTTGGATTGTTACCACTTCGCTTAAAGAATTCCCTAAAAACTTTAAAAATATATAGGTATCTTAAAGGAAGAATTCCTAACTCTGTAAACAACGGCCAACTATGAGCTAAACTATTAATACCGTAAATTAATCTTATTAAATATTTTTGAGGTATGAATAAGGAACTAAAAGCATTATTATAGGATGCGCCCCAACTCGCTAAACCATATTGCCACTTAGAGTTAGTGAGGCCATGGTAAATCATAGTTAATATTTATTTGGAGCAGTAAATGAATAAATGATTTTTCCAGCTTAAATTGAGATCAAATAAAACTCCCAGATATTTAGATTGACTAACAGACTCAATTTTAAAGCACCTGCGTGAACATTGAACATTTTTAAATATACATCCACAAGTATGCAGAGGTAGAAAAACCTTACACAGTCGTGAGAATGATAAAGCGTTGAATTTCTGATTGCAGGGGGAGTTAATATAAATTAAGAACAAAAGTGGACCGAGGACAGAGCCCTGCGGAACGCCATTCTTTATTTTAAGAGATCTACCAAAACATCCATTGATATTATCACCTTGTTCCCTATCTTTGAGATAAGAGCGAAACCAATCATGTAAGACTCCTCTAAAACCAGCGTTGTACAACTTATCTAGAAGTAAATTATGGTCCACCATGTCAAATGCTTTTGTTCATACAATTAGGTACAGAACTTAAGAATGACAGTTTCTGTGGATTTGCCCGAACTGAAACCGAACTAATTTTCAGAAAAAAATTCTGGTTATCCAAAAAGATATCATGCGTGATTTTAGAACCTTTTTAAACAGTTTAGAATATGTGGGAAGCAGCGATATAGGTTTATAATTACCCACATCTTTGCGATTTCCCTTTTTGAGTAGTGGTTTAATTTCTGCACATTTTAAGGACTGTGAAAAGCATTAATTACATACACATAAGTTAAATAAGTGACAGAGTATATCACTTATATTAAAAACAATCTTTTTTAAAAGAACATTTGTGATACCATCACATGCGCACAAACTTTTATTATTTAAATGAATTTTGAATTTGGTGGGGGCTAATGCCTCCGTTTATTTCGCTTAATGCAAGCTTAAACTAACTTAAAAAACTAGGACTTAAAAAGCTAACTTAAAAACTAAACCTAACTTAAGGGTTAGGGAAAAAGGGAGTGGTGGAGGAGATCAAGTTTAAGGCAAGAAGTGCTCAGGTTAAAATCAAAAAGGGAGAAACTTGAGTTGACCTTACGGAGCATGCGGGAGATTGGTTCGTTAGAGCCATAAGAGGTGCGATGGGTTGGGATATAGAAGAGACGAGGACAGCGTAAATTACGATGATTAGTGTTGAAGGAAATAGAGTTGTAAAGGGGGCGCAGTCCACAGAACCGGAGAGCAGTCGATTAATGAAGAGAATGTCAGCTACGTCTCTGCGTTTTTCGAGGGTACTCAGGTTAAGAAGTTTAAGGCGGTCGCGATAAGGAGGTAAGATAAATGGGTCACTCCAGGGTAGTCCACGAAGAGCAAAACGAAGAAAACGACGTTGAATGTTCTCGATTCGGGATATATGAGTTCGCTGAAAGGGGGACCACACTTGGCTGGCATATTTAAGAAAGGGGCGGACAAGCGTAATGTAAAGTGACCTTGTCACATAAGGGTTGCTAAATTCTTTATACCAACGTTTGATAAAACCGAGCGATGAGTTGGCTTAAAGGATTATCCCATCAATATGCGAACGGAAGTTAAACTCTCTATCGTATAAAATTCCGAGGTCGCGAAGGGATTGGACCTGGGGTACAGGTTGGTCGTGCAGAAAATAAAGTCTAGAGGGGGATTGATAGGACTTACGAGACAAAGTCATAGATTGGCATTTGGAGACGTTAAGCTCAAAGCAATTTTTTAGACACCAGGTGGAAAACCTATCGAGGTCTTCTTGAAGGAGAATACAGTCATGGGGTGAAGAAATAGTTTTGGGAAACTTATTGTCATCAGCGTAAATGGATACGGAACAGTGTTTGATAATTCTCTCAAGATCGTTTATAGTTAGAATGAAAAGGAGGGGACCAAGATGGCTGCCTTGTAGGACACCAGAAGTGGCTAAAAACGGCGTTGAGAAGGCTGACCTAAAGCGAACGCTGTAGTAACGGTTCTCCAGATAAGAAGATATCCATTTTAACAAAATGGGGTCAAAATCGAGGGAGTCAATTTGAAAAGAATCAGTTGATGTGATATTTTATCGAAGGCCTTAGCGAATCTGTAGCAATAACATCTAAAAACTAAGTTTGAATTGGTTGATCTACCTTTTAGAAATCCGTGCTGACTGGGTGATAAAAGTGACTTGCACTGAAAGCTTAGAACATCATATAAGACACTTTTGAACATTTTAGGTATGTGAGAAAGCTTAGCAATGGGACGGTAGTTGGTTACTTCATTCTTTGATCCCTTTTTGTGAACCGGGGTTATAAAAGAGGTCTTTCAAACTTGAGTGAATTTCCCTTGTGTGAGGGACAGATGAAATTGGGAGGAAAGTGGGTGCGAAAGATTGGAAGCACCCTTTTTGAGAAATATTGCTGGGAGCCCATCTGGACCGGATAAAAATTCATCATTGAGATTTTTATAACTTTTCTTCGATAAGGGTGGGATCAAAAGGTTGAGAGAGAGAGAGGGGCCAATGGAGAAATTGGGAAGGTACTTAAAATACATGGGGTCGGGTACGACGAGCAATAATATGTGGGTCGGTCGATAATATGTTATCGAACGAGAGGGGGGAATTTTCGTCTGATTTTCTTTTGTAGTTGACGAACTGATAAAATGTCTTAGGATCATTGATAAGGTTGGTCTGCGCTGTGTCGAGAAAGCGCTGATGGAGGCAGTTATAGAGCTTGGTGAATTGCAGGTAAGTTCCAAGATAGTTAGAGTAGTCGTAAAAAGAATTGGTGCGAAGAAAAGTTGCCCATAATATGTTTCTTTTATTACGTAAAGAGCGAAGGCTTCTGTTGTACCATGGAGGGGAAATGAAGGTGTTTTATGCCGTGAAAAGGGGACGTAGAGAGATATTTCGCTGTAGAAAATGGAGACAGCATCAGATAAGGATAGGTTAGTAAAATCAAAAGAATATTTGCTTAGATATGTATTGATTTTGCGAAAATTAGCTTTATGGAAGTTGTAAGAAGAGATGGTAGTTGAAGAAATGGGCTGGGATGGAGAGTTATGGAAAAATGAGAGAAGAAGAGGGGGATGAAAGTTATCGACAGTTGATAGGATAAAGGGAAAAAACGTTACTGTGGAGTTTATAGGATCACTAGTGAAAATAAGGTCTAGTTGCCTACCGGTAGAGTTTGGGACGCCACTAACTTGGTACAGGCTTGAGTCAGTTATGCTACCAGAGGAGTTACGGTCTCTTTCCTGGTCTAGCCTCCTGTTCCTCTACTTAAGCCACCCCACCTCGGCAAGGTGTCCAATCTTGGAGGGAACCACCGACAATAATGGACTTAGAGCTTTACTTAAAATGAAAGACTACCTACACAGTATTGAAAACGTAAGTTATTTGATAATCTTTTACTTTTTTATATATTTAGTTTTTCAGCTGTTTTTGATTCTACGCATATTTTTAATCAAATGTAGGATACATAACATATTTAAATTAAATTTAAATTCCATTTTCTTTATAAGAAAATAATATTGCATCATACTTTAAATTTTTTTTTTTTAATTAACTAGATATATAAAATAGCTAGCTGTTACCCGCGGCTTCTCTCTCTTATCAGTTATTTTGTAATGATGAGAAATCATGAGTATGTAAGCTAGTAATTTTATGAGTATTTTTAAGTAACTGGGTGTAAGTTATATTAAGCTACGGCTCACGAGTTTTACAAAACAAAAAATTAATTTTATTCGGCTTATTCTACTTATCGTGATAACTTTTCCCCGCTAATTCCATGTGTCATCACATGATTTTCAGAAGTAGGGTAGGTCAAAGATGTTTCTTTGTTGGATCTTTGCGGTTTGGTTTTTTATCGGATCTTATGCCTATTGTGGGATTGAAACTATTTTTGTTGTATCTTTTTTGTTTTTGTAGTTATAGATTTTCATTATGATTGACATTGCAAATATGAAAGCGGAAAACTGTAGTTTAGCCATTGTTGAAATTTTTACTGCTTTTAAAGATTTGAATATCTTTGGTATAATTTTTTTAATGAAGTTCCATAATTAATTATAATGACAGAATCTCTTCGACATCAGTTTCGCTATGAAATGGCTGAGGAAATGGTGTTAGGATTATGGCTGATTAATTGATTTTTAATTTTCTTCATTCCACTTAAATAATTATAACAGTTGAATTTAACAATTAAATTAATAAAAATTCATTTTTAAAATTAAATAATTTTTTTATTTAAAGTTAGTGATGAATGACGCTTAAGTAATATTTTCAAACTGATTTGGCGTAGTTATCAGTGTTACAAAAAATAAAGATACGAAAAGTACATATGTGTTAATTTCGATAGAAAAGAATCTGAGTACAAATATAAAGCAAAAAATGAACCCTAGGACAGGTATCGAAAAAATGATTCAATAATGGTATAATCTATAGTAAGTAACCAATCTTTATACTTATTTACAAACGAGTGAAAATAAGGAGTTCTTCGAATAGCTGTAGGTAGTTTGTTAAAATATTTAGGCGCAGTAACAGTAAAAAATTTACAAAATTTGGTTCTATGTGCGATCGAAACATTAACCAGTGCTCGATTATTAACACTCAAACTATAAAAAGTTGAGTTTCTATTTGGATTGTTACCACTTCGCTTAAAGAATTCCCTAAAAACTTTAAAAATATATAGGTATCTTAAAGGAAGAATTCCTAACTCTATAAACAACGGCCAACTATGAGCTAAACTATTAATACCGTAAATTAATCTTATTAAATATTTTTTGAATAAGGAACTAAAAGCATTATTATAGGATGCGCCCCAACTCGCTAAACCATATTGCCACTTAGAGTTAGTGAGGCCATGGTAAATCATAGTTAATATTTATTTGGAGCGGTAAATGAATAAATGATTTTTCCAGCTTAAATTGAGATCAAATGAAACTCTCAGATATTTAGATTGACTAACAGACTCAATTTTAAAGCACCTGCGTGAACATTGAACATTTTTAAATATACATCCACAAGTATGCAGATGTAAAAAAACCTTACACAGTCGTGAGAATGATAAACCGTTGAATTTCTGATTGCAGGGGGAGTTAATATAAATTAAGAACAAAAGTGGACCGAGGACAGAGCCCTGCGGAACGCCATTCTTTATTTTAAGAGATCTACCAAAACATCCATTGATATTATCACCTTGTTCCCTATCTTTGAGATAAGAGCGAAACCAATCATGTAAGACTCCTCTAAAACCAGCGTTGTACAACTTATCTAGAAGTAAATTATGGTCCACCATGTCAAATGCTTTTGTTCATACAATTAGGTACAGAACTTAAGAATGACAGCTTCTGTGGATTTGCCCGAACTGAAACCGAACTAATTTTCAGAAAAAAATTCTGGTTATCCAAAAAGATATCATGCGTGATTTTAGAACCTTTTCAAACAGTTTAGAATATGTGGGAAGCAGCGATATAGGTTTATAATTACCCACATCTTTGCGATTTCCCTTTTTGAGTAGTGGTTTAATTTCTGCACATTTTAAGGACTGTGAAAAGCATTAATTACATACACTTAAGTTAAATAAGTGACAGAGTATATCACTTATATTAAAAACAATCTTTTTTAAAAGAACATTTGTGATACCATCACATGCGCACAAACTTTTATTATTTAAATGAATTTTGAATTTGGTGGGGGCTAATGCCTCCGTTTATTTCGCTTAATGCAAGCTTAAACTAACTTAAAAAACTAGGACTTAAAAAGCTAACTTAAAAACTAAACCTAACTTAAGGGTTAGGGAAAAAGGGAGTGGTGGAGGAGATCAAGTTTAAGGCAAGAAGTGCTCAGGTTAAAATCAAAAAGGGAGAAACTTGAGTTGACCTTACGGAGCATGCGGGAGATTGGTTCGTTAGAGCCATAAGAGGTGCGATGGGTTGGGATATAGAAGAGACGAGGACAGCGTAAATTACGATGATTAGTGTTGAAGGAAATAGAGTTGTAAAGGGGGCGCAGTCCACAGAACCGGAGAGCAGTCGATTAATGAAGAAAATGTCAGCTACGTCTCTGCGTTTTTCGAGGGTACTCAGGTTAAGAAGTTTAAGGCGGTCGCGATAAGGAGGTAAGATAAATGGGTCACTCCAGGGTAGTCCACGAAGAGCAAAACGAAGAAAACGACGTTGAATGTTCTCGATTCGGGATATATGAGTTCGCTGAAAGGGGGACCACACTTGGCTGGCATATTTAAGAAAGGGGCGGACAAGCGTGATGTAAAGTGACCTTGTCACATAAGGGTTGCTAAATTCTTTATACCAACGTTTGATAAAACCGAGCGATGAGTTGGCTTAAAGGATTATCCCATCAATATGCGAACGGAAGTTAAACTCTCTATCGTATAAAATTCCGAGGTCGCGAAGGGATTGGACCTGGGGTACAGGTTGGTCGTGCAGAAAATAAAGTCTAGAGGGGGATTGATAGGACTTACGAGACAAAGTCATAGATTGGCATTTGGAGACGTTAAGCTCAAAGCAATTTTTTAGACACCAGGTGGAAAACCTATCGAGGTCTTCTTGAAGGAGAATACAGTCATGGGGTGAAGAAATAGTTTTGGGAAACTTATTGTCATCAGCGTAAATGGATACGGAACAGTGTTTGATAATTCTCTCAAGATCGTTTATAGTTAGAATGAAAAGGAGGGGACCAAGATGGCTGCCTTGTAGGACACCAGAAGTGGCTAAAAACGGCGTTGAGAAGGCTGACCTAAGGCGAACGCTGTAGTAACGGTTCTCCAGATAAGAAGATATCCATTTTAACAAAATGGGGTCAAAATCGAGGGAGTCAATTTGAAAAGAATCAGTTGATGTGATATTTTATCGAAGGCCTTAGCGAAATCTGTAGCAATAACATCTAAAAACTAAGTTTGAATTGGTTGATCTACCTTTTAGAAATCCGTGCTGACTGGGTGATAAAAGTGACTTGCACTTTTGAACATTTTAGGTATGTGAGAAAGCTTAGCAATGGGACGGTAGTTGGTTACTTCATTCTTTGATCCCTTTTTGTGAACCGGGGTTATAAAAGAGGTCTTTCAAACTTGAGTGAATTTCCCTTGTGTGAGGGACAGATGAAATTGGGAGGAAAGTGGGTGCGAAAGATTGGAAGCACCCTTTTTGAGAAATATTGCTGGGAGCCCATCTGGACCGGATAAAAATTCATCATTGAGATTTTTATAACTTTTCTTCGATAAGGGTGGGATCAAAAGGTTGAGAGAGGGGCCAATGGAGAAATTGGGAAGGTACTTAAAATACATGGGGTCGGGTACGACGAGCAATAATATGTGGGTCGGTCGATGATATGTTATCGAACGAGAGGGGGGAATTTTCGTCTGATTTTCTTTTGTAGTTGACGAACTGATAAAATGTCTTAGGATCATTGATAAGGTTGGTCTGCGCTGTGTCGAGAAAGCGCTGATGGAGGCAGTTATAGAGCTTGGTGAATTGCAGGTAAGTTCCAAGATAGTTAGAGTAGTCGTAAAAAGAATTGGTGCGAAGAAAAGTTGCCCATAATATGTTTCTTTTATTACGTAAAGAGCGAAGGCTTCTGTTGTACCATGGAGGGGAAATAGAAGGTGTTTTATGCCGTGAAAAGGGGACGTAGAGAGATATTTCGCTGTAGAAAATGGAGACAGCATCAGATAAGGATAGGTTAGTAAAATCAAAAGAATATTTGCTTAGATATGTATTGATTTTGCGAAAATTAGCTTTATGGAAGTTGTAAGAAGAGATGGTAGTTGAAGAAATGGGCTGGGATGGAGAGTTATGGAAAAATGAGAGAAGAAGAGGGGGATGAAAGTTATCGACAGTTGATAGGATAAAGGGAAAAAACGTTACTGTGGAGTTTATAGGATCAATGGTGAAAATAAGGTCTAGTTGCCTACCGGTAGAGTTTGGGACGCCACTAACTTGGCACAGGCTTGAGTCAGTTATGCTATCAATGAAAAGACATTCCTTGGATGAAGTGGCATTATCCGATGGAATCCACTTCAGCAGGGGCAGATTGAAGTCTCCAAAGATAAGGATATCGTCGATGGAATTACTTAGGTCAATTAGTTGGTCAATTGCTTTAATAGCAAGGATGTCGGATTTGATAGGTTGAGCTGGGCGAATGTAGCAGCACATAACGTGCAGGGAGAGGTAAGAGGTAGTTTGTTGCGTTTAGGAGTTGGGGAGTGTAGATGAGATGCAGGCAAAGAAGACAAATTAGTGTGGACTTAGCTGCGGAAAGCAGCGAGGTCATCCGCAACCTTTTGAGGAGGTGTGTCGAAGATTTTGTGGTACCTGTTGTAAAGCTTTCTGAGACTAGTTATATCCGTAGGAAGGCCTTCCTGTTGGATGGAGAACATGACACTTGTTTTTGTTTTTCCCTCAAAGCAAACAGAGTCGGATTTGTCGTAAAGATATGCGAGAAAGAGACGTATATTTTCGTATATCTTTTTATCCCTTAGCCTAGAGAGGGCGTAACGGCATTCCATGGTGTCTATATTCTTTTGGGTCACTTTACCGTTAGGCGGTGAAAGGGGATCAAAAATAGGATCTGGGGCCCGTGAAAATGAGGGAGAAGGTGAGCTAGCAGCGGGATTTAGGATATGCGAGCTGATGAAGTTGGGGTATTTGGCTCCTATTGTAAGGTCAAAATTGGCAAAGCAGTTGTTAGTATTCGTGAGAGGGGGTATGGGTGGTTGAGCAGTGACAGTATTATGGGCAGGGGTTAAATTAAATGAGACGCTTTGGGGCTTGGATGAAATAGAGGCACTTGGAGCTTTTGAGGAGATTCGTGAAGGGGGTTGCTTAGGGATATAAACGGGAGGGGAAAAATTGGGAAATATTTTGGTTTTAAGACTCCAGTTGGGGTCGGGTTTAGGATGTGGATAGGGAATGGCTCTGGGCGATTTATAATTATTCTTTGATGAGACGATGCTTCGTTTTTCTTCTTTTGTTGATTGGTTGAGCGGTCCATTTGGAGACCCGCATCTTTCCTAGGTTGAGGTTGGTGTTGGATGAGTTAACAAATAACCATTCGTATTTAGCCGGTAAATTAATTTTGAAATTCCGTTTGCTTTTGTGGTGGGATGTTGGGAGTATTGTACATTGGCTTATGGTGATTCCATACCTCTTTTTGGAAGATTCGGAAATCCAAGCAACATCTGCATAATTTGGGGGTGGTGAACATCTGATTCGTTGTGCTGAGTCGGTCTAGCCTGCCTTCCCACTCTGAGGGTGCCCACGTCGTGTGGCGGCGACAGGAGGGGTTTACGTTGGAGCAGTTTTTTAAGATTTTTGGATCGATGGGCTGGTGCGAGGGTTGGGTTGTTGGTACTAGGTGTGGCAATGATTCGGCTTTGGTTTGTAAGAATTCTGTCAAAATTGGAGTATTGTAAGTTACAATACGGTGGGGGATGGTTTGGAAGACAATCTATTTTATGGCATACTGTTCCAATGAGATTTTCTAGATCATTCAACACTGTTCTATTCGTGGTGAATTCATCATTAAGCTCACTGATTATATCGAATATGATATCAAGTATCGACCCGTAATGATTTGAGAGTTGGTGATTGTTTGTTGTAGGTTCGAGATGGAGATTGGATGTGGATGATTGGAGAAGGATATTGATGTCTTCCCGGAGAGAGTTAATGGAATTACATGTTTTTTTGTTGGAATTTATCATTGCGGAACCGATTGCAATAAATTCACTTAATGCTGTATCAAGGTGGCGCTTGTATGTTTCTTCACTTCTGAATCTTGCACTTTCTAGTTCAATTAAACGCGCAATTTGTGTTTCAATGCTATGACCAAAGTCTTCTGCACATCTTACACTTTGTTCAAATATTGATAATATGTCCGTTATCAGTCTGACAAGTGAGTTATGATTGGATTCATTTGAGTCACTGAGGCATTTGATTGCAAGGAGTACATGGGAGAGAGAAATACTGATACACTCATCACAGAAGAACAGCAGATTTTCGGATAACTCTTTAAGGCTGACCGTGTTTCTTTTATTTAGCCCGACACAAATAGCATGGAATATTTTGCCACAAGATCCCCTTACAGGCAACAAAGTCAGCATTATTGTCATTAATGGAGCAGTTGGTTAATCCACAAGAAGACATGACGAAGACCAGGAAAAACAAAAAGCAAATTGCGAAAAAAAAAAATAAAAGCACTAAACACACTGTCGCGAAATGAACAGATTAGTAGGTCAACAAGAATAAGAAAAAAAAAAAGGCGTGTCAGCGATAACAATTGTTGAGTAAGAAATTTGGTTATTAGATTTATTTAACTGGAACAAGTGAAAATGGGAAATTCACAAAATTATTGAGTAAAGTAAGAGGGCGACTGAATACAGTGGCGGTTTGAACTGAATTGAACTTTAAAGATGATATAAGATGATAAAATGATATAAGATGATATAAGATGATAAGATGATATAAGATGATATAAGCTTAAATATTTCTAAAGAAGTAATTGTGGTAAAAGCAAAGCGATTAACTTGGTCTCATTGCAGCAAACTGAACAGATGAAGCAATACAATTGCATGTATAGGGTGATTCATTGTGAGGTTTGATTTATAATGTAAAATAAAACACATATATTTGAAACTGAACTTAAAATTTTTATTATCACGTCGAATACGCCAAGCCCAGCTGCTGAGAACGACGACGAATTGGTTCGTCACGGTCTTCACGTACATTCTTAGCTACAGCTGTTATAGTCTCTTGACTACGTGCTGGATGTGGTCTAACCGGTCGAGTATTATTTACTAATGTAAAATGGGACCCAAATTTGCGAATAGTGGTTTCAGTGGGTCGATTATGCGCGTAATCGAATCGCACGAAAAGCATTTCTCACAGAACGCTGATTTTCGTAATACAACTGAACAATTTGGAGACGCTGTTGTGGTGTGAGTCACGCGTGATCTGTCAAAAAAAAGCCTATTGAAAACCAAACCTCACGATGAATCACCCTATATACATAATTAGGTTGGGCAGAAGGCTATAATTTCTCAGAAATTTCAATGATAAAGTAACACTTTTTATTTCCAAGACATCGACTAGTTTACAATTTCTGTCTTTTCCTAGAATATCATCTACAATTCTTCACTCTTCTTTAGTATTACATTTAGCATTATACATTTTATATACATAACTGCGAGTTTATGCTACTTTTTTACTTACGTATTTGCGCAATTTGTTATAGTATTTTTTTATTCTTAGATTTTGTGGATGTTTCTTACATTTTTTGGCGATTTTTTTTACTTTTCGCTTTCTTTAAAAGATTGGAAATCATCCAAGTTTTTATATATTTCATACTCTTAAAATTGTGCATAGACCTGTAGATGCAGTTTTCTATATGATTGCTTAAAATCGGTAGAAATAAATCAAAGGCAACCGAAAGATTACTTTCTGAGTAAACTGATTCCCAAAACTCATATTTTAAAATTTAATTTAACATGGCGTAGTTTATACGAAATTTTTAACATGAAATGAAGTATTACATACTAGGATAGTATAGTAGTATAGCTACGAATGCTAAGAGTTACCATATGATGATCCGTTACTCTGAAATCGTAAGCATTACCATAGAAACAACTTTTATTATTTTTATATATACGCGTGAAAATATAGTCAATACAAGTTTTGGTTGAATTAGATACGCGAGTAGGTTCATTAACCAACCAGTGTACCGCGTAGTTTCCGCGTAGTTGGGCACTGAATAAAGATTGTTGCCAACAAATTTTTTTTCCGAATTTATTAAAAAAAAGTTGTATAGAATGTTATAAATAACATGGAAAAAGAGGTAGAACTAGATCTTGCGAATTAGGTCGTATTTCGTTTTTTTCGCGCTTAGCTGGTGGTTCAAATAAAGTGGATGGAAGCGAATTGTTATGAAAATGATCATTTTCTTTAATTTCCCCAAAATCGTGTGTTTTTTTTTTTATCAACGGAGCATTTTTCGCACACTCTGATGTAATGTTTAGTGAAAGTTGCAGTATTTTACATTTTGCCTTTTTTTTCTTTTTTACATGTTTCACAACGTTGTTTCACGTTATTTTTTCGAATTTCGGGAAGATGTGTAGAATTTTTTATCTCGAAACCGATCAACTTCATAGCCGTTTTAACATTTTTTTGGATAGTTGGTTTAGCTATACGACTGATATTGATATGATCATCTGCCAGTTCTCAAGCCAATTCTTTTAAAAACTTCTTCCTCTTTTCTGACCTCTTTCTGATATTAAACCAATAAGGCTGACAGATATCAAACATCCTATAAGACGCAACCCCTGCACAATCTAAAAGGTTATAAAATAACGTAACTGGCCACCGATTACTTCTCCGTTTATAGGTATAAACTGTCACCATACGGTCGAAAGTGTCAACTCCACCTTTGGTTGAATTGTAATCCATAATAAGGGACAATTTTTTGGAGACCTCATCAATTTTGCTTTCGTGAGTAGCAGTTCACAGAATAAGAACATTTTTTTTAGTCTTACTGGAATAGCTGCACAGTTGCATATACCGGGAGCAAAAGATTGTGGAAAATTTCTCCCTTGTTCGTTTGAAAATTTGTTCGGGTCGTGTTTGAATTGTTGAATTTTATCGTACCAATGGTAGTCGTATTTCTACTCATCAGTTCGAAAGCTAATGGAATCGATGTGAAATAATTATCTATTGTTATGTTGTAATTATTGTCTAAATATCTCTGTGCCAATCTAATGACAAGTTGATGCCATATCCCATCAGAATGACTATCACATGGTTGCTGGCCGACATAAATCTCACCTTGAAGAGGATAGCTGTTTGCAGCGTCTACAATCCGGAAAATTTTTATGCCGTATTTTCGAGGTTTATTTGACATGAACATTTTGAAAGGACATCTTCCCCTTGAACCGACCAATTGTTCATCAACTGTGAGCTCCTTCGATGGTTCATAAACCTCAACAAGATTCTGCCGAAACAAATTCCAAACGTACCTACGGAATTGATGAAACAAATTATGTGCCAAGTCTTTCAATCAAATAATCTGTTTTGTATACCTGAACGCTGCCAGTTTGTCCGTTTCAAGACGAAACGCTCTAGTTCTTCTATCATCAAAACGTATAAAACGTCGTATTCGTTCAAACCTTTCCAAAGACATGGCGGCGCGGAAGAATGCCATATTAGTTTGATTAAAAAGGTCCTTCGCTTCCACTCCATATGCTTAAAAACATAAAACAAGATGGCAATGTGGGCATAGATTTCTTCTCAGATGTGTCATACCATCTGCGCATTTGCTTTGGGTTGCTGGACAAATGTTTCTCTTCATATGTTCTCTTAGTTTTTCTGTTTGTTTCAATTACTATATTTTTTATAACATTTGGGGAAACTAAAGATTCGAAAGCGTCAGCTTTTCCCGAAAACATTTTTGAACATTTGGAAGATATCTCATTCTTTCATTGCGTTGCATGATTGTTCTTTGGGTTTCACTTTCATCTGGCATGGACCGTCAAATATCACTGAATTTTATATTCCTTGCTACATAACGCATACCTCTGTTAGGTGCAACAGGGTCTTGTTCTTCTTCTTCTCCTACTTGCCCATGCTGGCTGCAATGCTGCTGCTGTCTTTCTGCTTCCTGTTTTTCTTCCATATCAAAACCCGCTTGCATAACGCGTGTGTTCAATAAAGCTGTATTTGGCTCACAATTCGGATCATCAGCATCCGAAAAATCTCCATCGTTGTCACTTTCATCATCTGAATTATTTTGTTCAGCTACTTCACCTTCTGCATCTAGAGCAAGCCGAGAGTAATGTTCATTAACGAATTCCTGCTCTTCTACGGTCAATTCTCGATTGCAAGATACGTTTAGCAAAAAGCAATTGATAACAGCAACGATAGCACCAAAACCACCTGTTTGCACAAACTAACTATTTTTACCAGTGCAAAGACATGACAAGTCAAAGTAACGGTGGAAAAACTTACGAAAACAAATATTCCTATACAATATTCCTATACTGCAATACCAATGGCAGAGAACGAGTCGTTGCAGTTGGCAAAAGGCAAATAACCCGGAATCATTTCCAAAGTAATGGGCAATTTAGCTGACGAAGAGTTTTCTTTGATTTTCTCACTAGGTGGCTGTGTATTATCTGTAAATGATGTGTTGGTTACTATTGCATTAAATGATTCTTTAACAGGTGCAATAGAATTCTCCGGCGGTATAACACTTGTACTTCCACTTTGAGAACAAATCGCGATTTCAGCTCCCGAAAGAGATTCCCGATGAATAATTGTACAGCTAAAGCAACGCCAAATGCCATTGCTTTTTTTTCATAAATTCCAAATCGTTTACCATCAAATTCGCACAAGAAGCTTGAAGAAAACTGTGACAATCAAAACACTTAATTTTTGGTTCTGATGTTTCTACTTTATTTTTGCAAACTTTACACGACATTATGGAATAAGGTTATTGAATTTGAAAATAGATCAAATATAAGTTCCCGGCGCGTGTGTACCCGACAACAAACAACGAGTTGTTACCTGTTCAGAAATAAATTTCTGCTTGTTCATGCTGATTGAAGTGTTGCAAAATTTAACTAGACATGTTCTGTTTAGCAGCTGAATTGTGTTATTGACTTCGAGTTTACCCTTAAAGTTAAAAAAGACTCCCTCTGATAGTTCTTCCAATTCCAACTTTGCAGGTTGCCTTTTGGCTTCTTAATAATTTTGGTATACAATTTTTTTTTTTACTAACTTCTAACAATTTTTCTTTCTTGCAAATTGATATTTCATGTATTGTTTTAGAATGTTCTTTTACAACGTAAAAAGTTTTGTTTTTATTTATAATGTTTTCGTGCATAAGTTTGTTCGTTATATTATTCCTTTTTCTGTTTTATTAATAATTTTTGATAAACTGTTTCTTCTATTTTCGGAAAATTAATCAAGTATATTAACTTGTTGTATTTAAAGCAATTTTAACATTGGCAAATTTTAGTGCTTGTTCTGCGTTTACAAATGGTATATGATTCTTATTTAGATTTCCTATTATAATATTGTAGTTAATTCTAGTTTAGATAAAATGATAGAACTTACGATACTGGTTTTTGCTATTCAATAGCATATAAAATATTAAGTATTTCTTCTTTTACTAATCTTGTTTTGTATTGGATGCTTAATGCTAGCTCGTCTTCGAATTTTTTATCTTTTCTTACTAAATTTAATATTTCATTGGTGACATTGTTAATTTAATGTATTCTTTGATTGTATGCTTTATTTATTATAATTTGGTAATTGTTATTTTCGGATAAAGTATTCATTTAATTAGTTTTTCATTAGTTCCCAATCATAATTGTCAGGGCTTCCTGCTATCCATTAATGAATTATCTCTATGCATTTTAATATTATCTATGTAGGTCGTAATTTGTGACAACTCATGTTGTAGGAGAGGTAAAAGTGGGCTTGTTTGGATATGTTGATTTATAAGGGTTTGTGTTTTTGTAACGAATGTTTCGTGGGCGTCTGTGTCTATTATATGTATAAGTCTAAAAGTTCCGTCTTGTATTCAGTGAAAAGTCGAGTGTTGGGTCTTTTTTTTTATATCTGGCTGAAAACTTAGAAGGATGTCGTTAGTTGTTCTTCACGTATACAATTGGGGCTTTTTCGTAATACTTGAGGGGTCCCCTGTCTTTGTTATGAAGATTTAGATCCCTATTCTGTTTACTAACGATTTGTTCTATCTTGAACAAGAATTCTCTTGTTCCTTGTTCCACTATGGATTTTGACTTCAGTAATCTGACTTATAGATAGCAGTGAGGACTCCTCCCTGTTGAGTAAATGTCGATATGCAAGGTGTGCCCGAGATATTCGGGAATAGGGTCAGGTTTCAGGATCGGTTTTGTTTGATGCTTTTCGTACTTGTTTTCCTTGCACGTTATGCATTGTTTTAATATTTTTTTTATTTTTGAAAACATCTTGGAAAAATAAAATCTTTCAGTAGGTTTTCGTCAGCTTTTCGATAAGCTCTTTTGTGATATTGTAGAATTATGTTCTCTTGATCAGACTATTTTGGTACGTCTTTAACTTCTGTTTGCGTGTGGCGGATTCTATTTATATAGTTTTATTACTCTAGGATTTAGATATCTCTTGAATATACCGGTTAGATTTTCTTAAGTGTAACATGGTTCGTTGAACACATGTTTCTAACGCGAGGGAAACGGTTTTCGAAGTTTATATTCGGTTTTTTCACCGATTTTAAGGATAATTTAGGTTTTAAATACATTTATGCGGACTTCAACGGAAGGGTTAAGGTTGTGCGAGGAACTTTCGTCGCTGTGCTGTATTATGCTTACTGAATTAATCGCCGGTTTTTGTGGAGATCTTGATAAGGCATCTGCGACGATATGTCCTTTTATTTGCTTGTAACAGAAGAGTTTGTGATTATACTCCTCTAGGATTGTTTTCCATTTTTTCATTTTTGAGTTGTTTTTTATATTGCTAAGGGCATATGTTAGAGGTTAGTGTTTGGTAAAGATCTTTACCTTCCTGAAGCCATAGAGGAGATTTCTTAGAGTGCCCATATTATGGCAAGGATTTCTTTCCCGTTGGCTGCATATGCCATATGAGCGGGAAAGGACTGTGTTAGGCTTTTTTTTTGAGACAGAACTGCCTCTATTGCGTATTACGATGCGTCAGTTGTGAGTTCGAGTTCTTCGTCTAAATTGGGGTATAAAAGTATGACTTCTTTAGAAACAAGAGCGTATTTGATGTTAGAGAATGCCTGTAAAGAGTAACGTCGGAAACTTCACATCCGTTTTCCACCCCTTAACCCTATCCCCTTCCATGATCAACATCGTTTCACATGTACTATACTCCAACCACGCGCAAAATGCATGATCAACAGTACGCGGAGCATTTACACAGACGCTTCTATTTTTGCAACGGTATATATGGAACCTTCACTAACCTTCGCATTCCTTTCCCACAGACGAACCTGTGCTCATCGATAAAGCTGTGTCAACAGTTTTATGCTCTAAGTACATGCAGAAAATTCAGTCAGTGGTTCTCTTCTCGACAACTCGGAGAAAGATTAAGTTCGTGCTCTTCCCTCACATTAAAGTTCAATTTTAGTTTCTCTTCTTAATTTTAAGTTTTTATATTTTATTGTAGTAAAAAAATAAAAAGAGAAAAAAAAAGAAAAGTGTTTTTTTTATGTCAAACCGCTGGCATGAAAACATAACTGGCGCAGTCGGTATTCCTTGAGTAAGCGATGTGAAAAGTGTTCGAATTAAACTAAATATATACAAAAAAAAAGAAGTCAATCAAAGCAATGTCCAATCTGTGAAAAGAGTATTCAAAAACTTGAACCTAAAATTTACAATAAGTGAAACAACAAAACGGAAGCGAAACATTTGAAAGGCAATCTGGACAACGATCTACGAAGAAGACGTGGGATAGAAGAAATCGACAGAAACCGAAACCTGCAATCAACCAAGATGACATCAGAAGGAGCATCGGCAGCAGTAAGTCCTCTTACACTTAATATAGATCCCCTAAAATATTTAAACAACCTTCCTAATTATGATGGAAATAGGGATAATTTACATGACTTCATTGACTTAGTAGACAGAATTTACCCGACCCTCGGCAAGTACGATAAAATAGGGCAAATGTTCTTTTTCGATATTATTAAAAATAAAATGGTAGGCAAAGCTAGGGAAGCTATCGAAACAGTGTCAGTAATTGGGAAGACGTGAAAAAGTTATTTTTCCAACATACGAACAGCTTTACGATGATCTTAGGAGTTTACCATTCAAAAATCACTGTCATGAGTATTACAACAGTATTAAAATTATTCTGATTCGACTTATTGTAGTAACAAGACTAGAACTGTTGGAGCCCATAACCCCACTGAATTAGAGCAAAACTGCAAGGCAGCTCTTCGAATTTTCATAAGCAAAATTCCAGAGCCAATAAGGGGCTTCCTGCATAGCAGAAACCTACAAAACTTAGAAGAGGTAATGCAAATATTGTCGGAAACAGGATATGCATATTCGGGAGGTATTTGTAAAATAAGTAACCCCAAATAGTAACAACACTCCGATAGAAATCTTCAACAACAACATCACGATAGGTTTAACAACTCAGGCGATAGGCCCTACAAACAGCAATCTCACGGAAACATTCCAGATAGAAACAAATCGGAGCAATCAGTTTAGAACAAATCACAGCAATCAGTTTAGAACAAATCAGAGCAATCCGCTTAGAACAAATCGGAGTAATCAATCTAGAGCAAATCCGAGTAACCCCTTCAGAAATAATCACAATAACACAATAGAAACAATGGACACACTATCGGCCGTAACCAGGCAAATAAACAAATTAGAAAGAAACGAGGATTTTCAGGAGAGATGATCCTATATAGCTGTCGAAACAGAAAACAACTATAGACTAAGAATACTGATCGACACGAGATCAGAGACCAGTATTCTTAACCCAGGTATTTGCCATCCCAAGTGGAAAACAAAACTACAAAAACCACTTAAGATTCTAACAACTAGCACACCTATATATGTAAATTGGAAGCTAAAAATCACACTATTTACGGAATTTGGGACGCCAAATAAAACAGCTGAATTGCTAGAGTTTAAGTTCCACGATAACTTTGACGGGCTAATAGGAAACAACATTCTACTGCCAATAAAAGCCATTCTTGATTTCAAGCGGAGAATTTTCACAGTAGATGGGAACGAGATTAACATTTTCTTTAACAAAGACGAGGAAGAAGTAACGTACGAGAAGTACAAAAAACAAATTCCCACCTTAGAAATCTATAATACAGAAATGAGTATAGAACCCATTTTAAATCAAATACGAACGCAACACCTAAATAAGGAAGACAAAGAAGCCGTCTTAAAAATAGTTACGCAATATTCAACAATTTTTTTTCTAGAAGGAACCGATCTATCCTTTACAAGTGCGATTAAGCATGAGATAAAGACTAAAAACGAGATTCCAATTTACACCCGTAACTATAGATACCCAGAGGTCCATCGAGAGGAGGTTGAGTCTCAGATAAATTAAATGTTGAGGCAAGGAATAATTCGTCCTAGCAATTCGCCTTACTCAGCTCCAATCTGGGTCGTCCCGAAAAAAGCGGACGCACCGGGTTTGAAAAAATGGAGAATTGTGATCGATTAAAGAAAACTCAACGAGGTTTCTATCGATGACAAATTTCCAATCCCTAACATTGACGACATCTTTGACAAGTTAGGAAAAGCCCAATACTTTACGACAGTTGACTTGGCTAAAGGATTTCACAAAATCGAGATAGCCAGCAAGGACGTAGAAAAGACAACTTTCTCAACTAATAACGGGCATTGCGAATTCCTCAGAATGCCGTTCGGATTAAAGAACGCTCCGGCGACATTCCAGAGAATGATGAATTCTGTACTGGCCGAATATATTGGAAAAATCTGTCTGGTGTATATTGATGACGTGATAATATTTTCAACCAGCTTACAAGAACACATAATTTTAATTAAGAAAGTGTTCGAAGAACTCAAAGAAGTCAATTTAAAAGTGCAGCTGATAAGAGTTAATTAACAAAAAAAAAAAAAAAAAATTTTGGGGCATCTCATCACGACGGAAAATATCAAACCTAACCCTCAAAAAATTGAAGCTATATTAAATTATAAACTTCCCAAAACACAAACGCAGATAAAGGCATTCCTCGGTACAACGGGCTATTACCAAAAATTCATTAAGGACTACTCCAAAGTAGCGAAGCCCATGACCGTCTTTTCAAAGAAGGGAGCCAAAACTGATTTGAGCGACCCAGACTATAATCAAAGTTTTGAAAATCTGAAGACTTTGATAACATCCGAACCAATACTTAAACGTCACGACTTTAGTAAGAAGTTTACGATTACGACAGACGCTTCAAACTATGCAATCGGCGCTGGTTTATCTCAAAATGGCCACCCGACTTGTTACGCCAGTCGTACTCTAAATAATCGTGAGACCAATTACTTTACCGTCGAAAAAGAATAACTTGCCCTAGTATGGGCGACTAAATACTTCCGGCCTTATCTGTACGGTAGAAAATTCACGATAAGGACAGATCATCGTCCATTAGTTTGGTTGAGTTCACTTAAAGACCCAACACCAAGCTACAAAGGTGGGAGATAAAACTCGAAGAATTCAAGGATAACCAGGTGGCTGAAGGGCTATCTAGGATGCAAATTTATCTCAATGAAAATACAGATAAACAGAAAAATGAAAATGTAGAACGAATGGACGTCCAATCAATAGTCGCAACTATTCACAGTACAAACGAGGATAGTAGTGACCATATCCCAATAATAGACTCACCTGTAAATATATATAAAACTCAGCTAATTTTAAATAGAACAGACAAATTGAATAATCACAAAATATACAATACGTTCAAAAAAAGAAGAATTTTAATAGAAATAAAAAACTTTAGGTAAGCTTTTGTTCTACACAAAGGCATAGTTGCCATTTATTCTAATCATGATCACATATTCGCAAAGTTTTAAGATTTGTATCTGAAATACTTCAGTAAAAATAAACTGTTAAGAGTAGTAAAATGTAGTAAATTCCTAGGTAACATAGACGACGAAGAAAAGTTAGCACAGGTTATAGCTCAAACGCACAAGCTTCTCAATCATAGAGGTATAAATGAAACGTATGAAGAAATAAAAGATGTCTACTATGCCCCTAAACTTAAGGAGAGTATTCAAAAATTTATAACCAATTGCGAAGTATCTAATAAATCAAAATATGAAAGACAACCATATAAAATTCCATTGAAACTAACCGAGACACCAACGAAACCCAATCAGATCGTACATATTGTCATATGGTACGCTAATATAAGCCTCATCTATGTCACAGTGATTGGAAAATTCGCCAAACATGCCATGGTTCAGGAAATCAGACACAGAACCTGGATGGAATTACTTAAAACATTAAAAAAATAGGTTTGCAACACTAGGCATTGCACAGAGAATCGTCATAGACGGAGAGAGTGGATTCTCATCAATTTTAATCAGAGATTATCTCAAAGAAAATAACGTCGAATTACACACAACCCCTCCATATAGAAAGTCTGGAAATTCGGATATCGAAAGATTCCATTCCACTCTAAACGAGCACATACGAACATTTGCAGCCGACGATAGCAATAGGGACACGTTGCGCAGTAATTTTTTAAAAGTAGTTTCTATAATAAGACAATTCACTCTGCTACACATAGAAGATCCATAGATTTTACTAATGAAGAAATAAAAAGCGAAGAGTATCCGAACATTGTAGATTTAGTTAGGAAAAATAAGAAAAAATACATTAATAAGTTTAATAGAGATAAGACAGATATAGACCTTAGTGAAAGAAAACATATATACCTAAAAAATAGGAGTAGTAATAAGCCTAAGCCAGTACACAAAAGGTCAGACCCCGAAGTAATAGATAAAGACCACGTAAGGGATGAAAGGGGAAGTAAAACGCAGATACAAATATGAAAACTCATAAAATTACAGATACTAATACTACTTGCAACAACGACAGTGAAGACACAAGGACAAAAGATTGACATACTAAATCTAGACAACGGAGAGGGATATGTTACAATAAGAGACCAAGAACTTTAAGTCATAGAGGGCTACACAAAATTACTTCACTGTGTAACTCTGACCTAAAGCCTAGTGAAAAAACATCATTACAAAGAGAAAAGAGATTTAGCCAACATCGTAGGAAAGAGTTTAAAATATCTAACAGGAGTTATAAAGCAAAACTGCAAGGCAGCTCTTTGAATTTTCATAAGCAAAATTCCAGAGCCAATAAAGGGGCTCCTGCATAGCAGAAACCTACAAAACTTAGAAGAGGTAATGCAAATATTGTCGGAAATAGGATATGCATATTCGGGAGGTATTTGTAGAATAAATAACCCCAAACAGGAAGAACACTCCGATAGAAATCTACAACAACAACATCAAGATAGGTTTTACAACTCAGGCGATAGGCCCTACAAACAGAAATCTCACGGAAATATTCCAGATAGAAACAAATCGGAGCAATCAGTTTAGAACAAATCACAGCAATCAGTTTAGAACAAATCAGAGCAATCCGCTTAGAACAAATCAGAGTAGTCAATCTAGAGCACATCCGAGTAACCCCTTCAGAAATAATCACGATAACACAATAGAACCAATAGACACACTATCGGCCGTAACCAGGCAAATAAACAAATTAGAAAGAAACGAGGATTTTCAGGAGAGATGATCCTATATAGCTGTCGAAATAGAAAACAACTATAGACTAAGAATACTGATCGACACGAGATCAGAGACCAGTATTCTTAACCCAGGTGTATGCCATCCCAAGTGGCAAACAAAACTACAAAAACCACTTAAGGTTCTAATAACTAGCACATCTATATATGTAGATCGGAAGTTAAAAATCACACTGTTTACGGAATTTGGGACGCCAGATAAAACAGCTGAATTTCTAGAGTTTAAGTTCCACGATAACTTTGACGGGGTAATAAGAAACAACATTCTACTGCCAATAAAAGCCATTCTTGATTTCAAGCGGAGAATTCTCACAGTAAATGGGAACGAGATTAACATTTTCTTTAACAAAGACGAGGAAGAAGTAACGTACGAGAAGTACAAAAAACAAATTCCCACCTTAAAAATCTATAATACAGTAATGAGTATAGAACCTATTTTAAATCAAATACGAACGCAACACCTAAATAAGGAAGAGAAAGAAGCCGTCTTAAAAATAGTTACGCAATATTCAACAATTTTTTTTCTAGAAGGAACCGATCTATCCTTTACAAGTGCGATTAAGCATGAGATAAAGACTAAAAACGAGATTCCAATTTACACCCGTAACTATAGGTACCCAGAGGTCAATCGAGAGGAGGTTGAGTCTCAGATAAATGAGATGTTGAGGCAAGGAATAATTCGTCCTAGCAATTCGCCTTACTCAGCTCCACTCTGGGTCGTCCCGAAAAAAGCGGACGCACCGGGCTTGAAAAAATGGAGAATTGTGATCGATTAAAGAAAACTCAACGAGGTTTCTATCGATGACAAATTTCCAATCCCTAACATTGACGACATCTTTGACAAGTTAGGAAAAGCCCAATACTTTACGACAGTTGACTTGGCTAAAGGATTTCACAAAATCGAGATAGCCAGCAAGGACGTAAAAAAGACAACTTTCTCAACTAATAACTGGCATTGCGAATTCCTCAGAATGCCGTTCGGATTAAAGAACGCTCCGGCGACATTCCAGAGAATGATGAATTCTGTACTGGCCGAATATATTAGAAAAATCTGTCTGGTGTATATTGATGACGTGATAATATTTTCAACCAGCTTACAAGAACACATAATTTTAATTAAGAAAGTGTTCGAAGAACTCAAAGAAGTCAATTTAAAAGTGCAGCTGATAAGAGTTAATTAAAAAAAAAAAAACAATTTTTGGGGCATGTCATCACGACGGAAAATATCAAACCTAACCCTCAGAAAATTGAAGCTATATTAAATTATAAACTTCCCAAAACACAAACGCAGATAAAGGCATTCCTCGGTACAACGGGCTATTACCAAAAATTCATAAAGGACTACTCCAAAGTAGCGAAGCCCATGACCGTCTTTTTAAAGAAGGGAGCCAAAACTGATTTGAGCGACCCAGACTATAATCAAAGTTTTGAAAATCTGAAGACTTTGATAACATCCGAACCAATACTTAAACGTCACGACTTTAGTAAGAAGTTTACGATTACGACAGACGCTTCAAACTATGCAATCGGCGCTGGTTTATCTCAAAATGGCCACCCGACTTGTTACGCCAGTCGTACTCTAAATAATCATGAGACCAATTACTTTACCGTCGAAAAAGAATAACTTGCCCTAGTATGGGCGACTAAATACTTCCGGCCTTATCTGTACGGTAGAAAATTCACGATAAGGACAGATCATCGTCCATTAGTTTGGTTGAGTTCACTTAAAGACCCAACACCAAGCTACAAAGGTGGGAGATAAAACTCGAAGAATTCAAGGATAACCAGGTGGCTGAAGGGCTATCTAGGATGCAAATTTATCTCAATGAAAATACAGATAAACAGAAAAATGAAAATGTAGAACGAATGGACGTCCAATCAATAGTCGCAACTATTCACAGTACAAACGAGGATAGTAGTGACCATATCCCAATAATAGACTCACCTGTAAATATATATAAAACTCAGCTAATTTTAAATAGAACAGACAAATTGAATAATCACAAAATATACAATACGTTCAAAAAAAGAAGAATTTTAATAGAAATAAAAAACTTTAGGTAAGCTTTTGTTCTACACAAAGGCATAGTTGCCATTTATTCTAATCATGATCACATATTCGCAAAGTTTTAAGATTTGTATCTGAAATACTTCAGTAAAAATAAACTGTTAAGAGTAGTAAAATGTAGTAAATTCCTAGGTAACATAGACGACGAAGAAAAGTTAGCACAGGTTATAGCTCAAACGCACAAGCTTCTCAATCATAGAGGTATAAATGAAACGTATGAAGAAATAAAAGATGTCTACTATGCCCCTAAACTTAAGGAGAGTATTCAAAAATTTATAACCAATTGCGAAGTATCTAATAAATCAAAATATGAAAGACAACCATATAAAATTCCATTGAAACTAACCGAGACACCAACGAAACCCAATCAGATCGTACATATTGTCATATGGTACGCTAATATAAGCCTCATCTATGTCACAGTGATTGGAAAATTCGCCAAACATGCCATGGTTCAGGAAATCAGACACAGAACCTGGATGGAATTACTTAAAACATTAAAAAAATAGGTTTGCAACACTAGGCATTGCACAGAGAATCGTCATAGACGGAGAGAGTGGATTCTCATCAATTTTAATCAGAGATTATCTCAAAGAAAATAACGTCGAATTACACACAACCCCTCCATATAGAAAGTCTGGAAATTCGGATATCGAAAGATTCCATTCCACTCTAAACGAGCACATACGAACATTTGCAGCCGACGATAGCAATAGGGACACGTTGCGCAGTAATTTTTTAAAAGTAGTTTCTATAATAAGACAATTCACTCTGCTACACATAGAAGATCCATAGATTTTACTAATGAAGAAATAAAAAGCGAAGAGTATCCGAACATTGTAGATTTAGTTAGGAAAAATAAGAAAAAATACATTAATAAGTTTAATAGAGATAAGACAGATATAGACCTTAGTGAAAGAAAACATATATACCTAAAAAATAGGAGTAGTAATAAGCCTAAGCCAGTACACAAAAGGTCAGACCCCGAAGTAATAGATAAAGACCACGTAAGGGATGAAAGGGGAAGTAAAACGCAGATACAAATATGAAAACTCATAAAATTACAGATACTAATACTACTTGCAACAACGACAGTGAAGACACAAGGACAAAAGATTGACATACTAAATCTAGACAACGGAGAGGGATATGTTACAATAAGAGACCAAGAACTTTAAGTCATAGAGGGCTACACAAAATTACTTCACTGTGTAACTCTGACCTAAAGCCTAGTGAAAAAACATCATTACAAAGAGAAAAGAGATTTAGCCAACATCGTAGGAAAGAGTTTAAAATATCTAACAGGAGTTATAAAGCAAAACTGCAAGGCAGAAATCTCACGGAAATATTCCAGATAGAAACAAATCGGAGCAATCAGTTTAGAACAAATCACAGCAATCAGTTTAGAACAAATCAGAGCAATCCGCTTAGAACAAATCAGAGTAGTCAATCTAGAGCACATCCGAGTAACCCCTTCAGAAATAATCACGATAACACAATAGAACCAATAGACACACTATCGGCCGTAACCAGGCAAATAAACAAATTAGAAAGAAACGAGGATTTTCAGGAGAGATGATCCTATATAGCTGTCGAAATAGAAAACAACTATAGACTAAGAATACTGATCGACACGAGATCAGAGACCAGTATTCTTAACCCAGGTGTATGCCATCCCAAGTGGCAAACAAAACTACAAAAACCACTTAAGCTTCTAATACCTAGCACATCTATATATGTAGATCGGAAGTTAAAAATCACACTGTTTACGGAATTTGGGACGCCAGATAAAACAGCTGAATTTCTAGAGTTTAAGTTCCACGATAACTTTGACGGGGTAATAAGAAACAACATTCTACTGCCAATAAAAGCCATTCTTGATTTCAAGCGGAGAATTCTCACAGTAAATGGGAACGAGATTAACATTTTCTTTAACAAAGACGAGGAAGAAGTAACGTACGAGAAGTACAAAAAACAAATTCCCACCTTAGAAATCTATAATACAGTAATGAGTATAGAACCCATTTTAAATCAAATACGAACGCAACACCTAAATAAGGAAGACAAAGAAGCCGTCTTAAAAATAGTTACGCAATATTCAACAATTTTTTTTCTAGAAGGAACCGATCTATCCTTTACAAGTGCGATTAAGCATGAGATAAAGACTAAAAACGAGATTCCAATTTACACCCGTAACTATAGATACCCAGAGGTCCATCGAGAGGAGGTCGAGTCTCAGATAAATGAGATGTTGAGGCAAGGAATAATTCGTCCTAGCAATTCGCCTTACTCAGCTCCAATCTGGGTCGTCCCGAAAAAAGCGGACGCACCGGGCTTGAAAAAATGGAGAATTGTGATCGATTAAAGAAAACTCAACGAGGTTTCTATCGATGACAAATTTCCAATCCCTAACATTGACGACATCTTTGACAAGTTAGGAAAAGCCCAATACTTTACGACAGTTGACTTGGCTAAAGGATTTCACAAAATCGAGATAGCCAGCAAGGACGTAAAAAAGACAACTTTCCCAATTAATAACGGGCATTGCGAATTCCTCAGAATGCCGTTCGGATTAAAGAACGCTCCGGCGACATTCCAGAGAATGATGAATTCTGTACTGGCCGAATATATTGGAAAAATCTGTCTGGTGTATATTGATGACGTGATAATATTTTCAACCAGCTTACAAGAACACATAATTTTAATTAAGAAAGTGTTCGAAGAACTCAAAGAAGTCAATTTAAAAGTGCAGCTGATAAGAGTTAATTAAAAAAAAAAAAATAAAAATTTTTGGGGCATCTCATCACGACGGAAAATATCAAACCTAACCCTCAGAAAATTGAAGCTATATTAAATTATAAACTTCCCAAAACACAAACGCAGATAAAGGCATTCCTCGGTACAACGGGCTATTACCAAAAATTCATAAAGGACTACTCCAAAGTAGCGAAGCCCATGACCGTCTTTTTAAAGAAGGGAGCCAAAACTGATTTGAGCGACCCAGACTATAATCAAAGTTTTGAAAATCTGAAGACTTTGATAACATCCGAACCAATACTTAAACGTCACGACTTTAGTAAGAAGTTTATCTCAAAATGGCCACCCGACTTGTTACGCCAGTCGTACTCTAAATAATCATGAGACCAATTACTCTACCGTCGAAAAAGAGTAACTTGCCCTAGTATGGGCGACTAAATACTTCCGGCCTTATCTGTACGGTAGAAAATTCACGATCAGGACAGATCATCGTCCATTAGTTTGGTTGAGTTCACTTAAAGACCCAACACCAAGCTACAAAGGTGGGAGATAAAACTCGAAGAATTCAAGGATAACCAGGTGGCTGAAGGGCTATCTAGGATGGAAATTTATCTCAATGAAAATACAGATAAACAGAAAAATGAAAATAAAGAACGAATGGACGTCCAATCAATAGTTGCAACTATTCACAGTACAAACGAGGATAGTAGTGACCATATCCCAATAATAGACTCACCTGTAAATATATATAAAACTCAGCTAATTTTAAATAGAACAGACAAATTGAATAATCACAAAATATACAATACGTTCAAAAAAAGAAGAATTTTAATAGAAATAAAAAACTTTAGGTAAGCTTTTGTTCTACACAAAGGCATAGTTGCCATTTATTCTAATCATGATCACATATTCGCAAAGTTTTAAGATTTGTATCTGAAATACTTCAGTAAAAATAAACTGTTAAGAGTAGTAAAATGTAGTAAATTTCTAGGTTACATCGACGACGAAGAAAAGTTAGCACAGGTTATAACTCAAACGCACAAGCTACTCAATCATAGAGGTATGAATGAAACGTATGAAGAAATAAAAGATGTCTACTATGCCCCTAAACTTAAGGAGAGTATTCAAAAATTTATAACCAATTGCGAAGTATGTAATAAATCAAAGTATGAAAGACAACTATATAAAATTCCATTGAAACTAACCGAGACACCAACAAAACCCAATCAAATCGTACATATTGACATATGGTACGCTAATATAAACCTCATGTATGTCACAGTGATTGAAAAATTCGCCAAGCATGCCATGGTTCAGGAAATCAGACACAGAACCTGGATGGAATTACTAAAAACATTAAAGAAATAGGTTTGCAACACTAGGCATTGCACAGAGAATCGTCATAGACGGAGGAGAGTGGATTCTCATCAATTTTAATCAGAGAATATCTCAAAAAAAATAACGTCGAATTACACACAACCACTCTATATAGAAATCTGGAAATTCGGATATCGAAAGATTCCATTCCACTCTAAACGAGCACATACAAACATTTGCAGCCGACGATAGCAATAGGGACACGTTGCGCAGTAATTTTTTAAAAGTAGTTTTTATAATAAGACAATTCACTCTGCTACACATAGAAGACCTATAGATTTTACTAATGGAGAAATAAAAAGCGAAGAGTATCCGAAAATTGTAGATTTAGTTAGGAAAAATAAGAAAAAATACATTAATAAGTTTAATAGAGATAAGACAGATATAGACCTTAGTGAAAGAAAACATATATACCTAAAAAATAGGAGTAGTAATAAGCCTAAGCCAGTACACAAAAGGTCAGACCCCGAAGTAATAGATAAAGACCACGTAAGGGATGAAAGGCGAAGTAAATTTTATAAGACAGTTAAAACGCAGATACAAATATGAAAACTCATAAAATTACAGATACTAATACTACTTGCAACAACGACAGTGAAGACACAAGGAAAAAAGGTTGACATACTAAATCTAGACAACGGACAGGGATATGTTACAATAAGAGACCAAGAACTTCAAGTCATAGAGGGCTTGACTTACTTCACTGTGTAAATCTGACCTAAAGCCTAGTGGAAAAACATCATTACAAAGAGAAAAGAGATTTAGCCAACCTCGTAGGAAAGAGTTTAAATATCTAACAGGAGTTATGGATTATGATGACGAGCAGGAATTCAGGCAAAGATTAGAAATAAGCAGGAAAAATAACCAAATTGTAATTGACGAACTAAATGACTAGATTCGCATAAACTACCACTTTGACGAACTCATAAATAATATAACAAGACATATAAATGTACAGCAACTAGCAATAAAAAGGGAACTACAAAGTCTAAGTAATGCAATTAATAGGGAATTTTCAGAAATTGCAAACATGCAGCAGGCATTCCAAATACAATACGACATACAACTGCTGACAGAGCAAGTTAGAAAAGTTAAGGAAAATGTATTAGCAAGCCAACTCGGAATCTTGGGAAGGGATTTTTTGTCACCAAAAGAAATAGAAATGATTAGCATTACAATAAGTGAATTGTCAAATATAAAAAGTTCTGTAATTAGTTATAACGATCAAATAATTTTTGTACTAATGCTACCAAATTACTCAAACGCAATAAATATTTTAAGACATTAATTGAACAAATAAGAATAACCTAGAGTTAGCTACCACTTACAGAGAATTTATTAGCGATGGAAAACACAACTATTGTAATGTAAATGGGGCAATTAAAACAAAAGATTTAGAACTAATTAAAGATTCTTGTATTTCTAACATTTTTTCTAAAAATCCCATATATAATTTTAAGAATAATACGAATATTGAGATTAAACAGCTGACCACCAAAAATATCCCATATACTCAAGTAACACATAATTGTCATAATTTTAGTGTAAACCTGATGGGTAATAATTTGATAAGATTTAAAAATTGTAAAATAAATATCAACGATATAAAATATGAAAATTTCTTAATATATGACAACTTCGTTACACCAAACTTCAATAATGTAACCATAGGAAAAATTGAAATTAACTTTTCTGTAGAAGAAATTAATATAAAACACTTAGAAAATCGAAAAATTATAGAGGAAATTAAATTTAGAAATATCGCGCATGAACATGTAAATGTTGGGGTAACATCCATTATTATCTTAGTTGCAATCACGCTTGTATTTAGAAAAAAACATAAACTCAGTAAAACTAAAGTTAAAGTTGAAATTAAAAATTTGGGTTCTCCGGAGCAGAATCTTAAGGGAGGGGGTGGGGTAACGTTGTAGACTTCACTTTCGTTTTCCACCCCTTAACCCTATCCCCTTTCATGATCAACATCGTTTCACATGTACTATACTCCAACCACGCGCAAAATGCATGATCAACGGTACGCGGATCATTTTCACAGACGCTTTTACTTTTGCACCGGTAAATATGAAACCTTCACCAACCTTCGCATTCCTTTTCCACAGACGAACCTGTGCTCATCGGAAAAGCTGTGTCACCAGTTTTATGCTTTAAGTACATGCAGAAAATTCAGTCAGTGGTTCTCTTCTGGACAACTCGCAGAAAGATTAAGTTTGTGCTCTTCCCTCGCATTAAAGTTCAATTTAAGTTTCACTTCCTAATTTTAAGTTTTTATATTTTATTGTAATAAAGAAATAAAAAGAGAAAAAAAAAGAAAAGTGTTTTTTTATGTCAAACCGCTGGCATAAAAACATAAGTGGGGTTTTCTATTTTAGCATAATTACGTATAAAACGTTTATAATAACCTGCTAGACCTTAAAAGGATCTTAGGTCCCTTAAGTTTTATGGAGTTGGGAAACTTACAATAGCTTGGAACTTCTCGGGGTTTGTTTTGATTCCTTCGTCAGAAACGATGAAACCAGGGAATTCTACAGATTTCCAAAGGAATTCGCATTTATCGGCCTGGACTTTCATATTGGCTTTTTCTAAAGTCTCAAAAATCAGTGAAAAATTTTCGAAGTGTTCTTCCTTAGTCCTTGAAAAGTCCTTCTATGTACACTTAACAGCGCGTACCAATATGCATTCTAAGAATATCGTCTAATGTTCTTTGAAATATCACGGGTCCATTTTTAGCCCAAATAGGAGTCTTTTTAATTCTTAAGGGGATTTAGTGACTATTTGTTTTTTTCCGAGGTTAACTAAGATCTCCGGAATGGGATATCCGTCGGCTATCGTTATTGTATTTAGCTTTAGATAGTCGATAAGAGTCAACGGCCTCGCCACACTGAAAGCATCGGTTCCCACTAGATCACCGAAATCAAGCAGTGTTGGGCGCGGTAAGTACGTAGGTGGGTTACCACATTGGAACTCAGTACTTCGCGTGCTGTTGACAAAACGCGCCACATGGGCATAGTACCCCGGCGTTAAATCCCGGACCCTACAAATTAATTTTTATCGTTCCCTTGATAATAATAGTAATAATAGTCAATAACTAATCTGTATTTTTTCCCTCAGAGCCATCGAGACCGTAAAGGTCTTATGATGCCATCGTTAAGAAGCTTCCTTATTGCCTCGTCTACTATAGGATTCAGTGCCGTAGATGAGTTTCTGATTTGTTCAGAGAATACATATGGATGTATTTGGATCACGTAGTGAAGTTTTGTTATCTGGGATTGATTTAATGAGATTCTCTTATAGTCATCTTATTCACAAATTCTGAGAGGAGTTGTTTAATTGGAATTTTAAAATGGTTGAGTAAGATCATATGGCTTTCGGCTGCGTATATTACTGCATGCTGATCTTTTAGACTGTCGTTGCCAATAATGCCATGAAAAGCCTTAAGTATAGGTAGGATAAAAAATTTAAGAGGAAGATACTGAGGTCCGAAAAAACTCAAGGTAGCTTAGTGTGTAATTTTGATATTACCGTCCACTGAATTAAGTAGAAATTGGGACTTATTTGCGAAGGAGTACTTGGAACAACCAGAATGTAATTCTTGCTACTGCCAGTATCTATTAAGAATTTTAAAGCTGTTCCGCTCTTCGTTCTGTACTCGAAGTCACACTAAGGTTTCGTTACGAGACATAGGGGGTCGTGCGGTTTGCTAAGAGATGACGTCACTTGTATTATTTTATTGTTATTATTCCATTGGAACATGCGTTGGAAAGCTACTGTCATTGTACGTCATTTCAGTATATGTCATTCATTTGAAGCATAAACAACAATAATTTTTTTTCACTCAAATGTGTCGAACTTTGTGCCTGAAAAAGTGTTTTTGCGGGGAGTTCTTCTTCATTACTTTAATATGAAGAAAACTACTGCCGAAAGTCATCGTATTTTCGTTTAAGTTTATGGTGAACATGCTCTAGCTGAGAATGTGCAAAATATCGCTAACTTATTTCTACCTGCAGTAATAATGGGGAATTTGCATTATGGTGCTGGTCATTTGCTGCGTAAACTTGCTGGGATCACCAAACATGCGCCGATCGATTCAGGGGTCAAATAAATGTGGGAAAGAATTGTTAATCGAGTGGAGTCTCGTGTTAACTTGTACAGTGATGTAGACATGTGTGTTTATGTATAGATGTTTGTAATGCACGTATAACATTTATGTACATTTCAAAATAAAAAAGGATTAACTGTTATCTATTATATATTGCAAAATCAATTCTACAAACAAAATATCTGGTCTTTAATTTTTGCAAAGGCTTAAATATTTCGTGGACTGGATACAAATAAGCACGCCCCAAAAAGTTACCCATGTAAAAAGTACGGCTATTATAAATGCGCGCCAGACACCTTGAGTGTTTTTCCTTAGGGTTTATTTAAAGTCATTCCAAAAGTTAATGTTTAGTGGGAATTGCAATCTTTTGAATTGAAAAGAAAAATCTGTCGTTATATTTGGGATTCGTGCAATCAAAAACTCTCTCCTTTAGCCGTGCCTCTAATTATAATAGCCCTCATAATATTTCGGCCGCGATGGGTAATAATAACGTATACCGTTATATAATATGGGCGCATCAAAATTTGGAATAAAGAAGATCGGAACATCAATCTTTAACCTTTATTTATGAGAAGGCATAAGAATTAAGAAGTTCTATAGGGTATGAGGTGACTTGTTCAGTTTTGGTAAAATTATCCTTATTCAAATATGTAGTCCACAATATTCCCTTCAATTTGTGGCATAATTTTTTCATTTATTTATCCTACGTTTTCATTAGTCGGCTTCAAAATTTCCTTTCTCACAACTGCTCTTTATTTCCAATATTAGCTTACGGTTCAGGATACCTTGCCCACTAATTCCTCAGTACTTTAAATAACATTACTCGTATAATCATACCGTTGGCAACTGTAGCAATGCCATCTTCGCCGATTTTCTGGCGTATTCGCCGTATTGCCATATTTTCAGTAATGTTGATGCCTTTAAACATCCATTTTTTTTCATCTGAGGTGTGACTTTGAGGATTACCGGCAGATCCCCTCTACAATCGCCAGCCAACATAACCTTTCCTCTTACAATTAGGTTGCTTTTAATATATTTCGTAGTTCGAAAAATATTTTTAGTGCTTCGATTGCTCTTTTGTGGGATATTGTAATTTTTTTTTTTTTTGATTTCTAGTCAACTACTCATCTTACTTGATTTTTGTTAACTGAGCAAAAACGAATGTCTTTCGGGCGCAGTTGGAACTCGAACACCGAACCTTTCGATTTGGAAGCCAGTCCACAACAACCAACAATGTCCCTAAACAGTAGATTACATTACTGCACTGAATTTAATAAAGAGAAAAAATATCGCTTAAATATCCTCCTTTTTACATACATCGGTAATATTCTTAAAATCTGTTTCACATCAAAATTGGTGACGCATTCCTGGCGGACTATTTAAATTTGGAAATTCTACGAGGCCAAGCACAAAGTTGTCCAAAATCGCCGAAATATCATCAACTGGAGAATTTAAGAGCATAATTGCAACTTATCGACTGCTTCTACTACGCCAGGTGGAGGTTATAAGAGAGAGTTAAGTACATGTATATATATTATTATATATGAATTATATATATATATGATATATATGTATATATGTATATTATTACTTAATAGTTCTTCATATGTAGTGATGCGATTTGAAGAAGAAGTAGCACACCTCACAAGGATCCCACGCCAATGCGATTACAGGGTCTTTGCACTGCCACGCACGTTTCTCGAAGTGACCGTATTTCCGTTATCACCACCAGTGCCACATCATCATCTAGATTAAAAAACGCAGCAAAAGCAAAACCACCTAGGATATAATAGCCACGAAAGGTAAATCTCCAACAGCCGCTACGCCGTCACTGTCAGGTAAACAATGTCAGTAAGCAATAATGTATTCAACAAGTCCAATCAGATACCGCGTTCCCCTCCACCGCCAACAAGTCGTTCTGATCTAACCTCAAAATAAAGCTTTTCCTCGCAAACTAAACTTCGCTACGTTTCCCCAGAATCTCACAGTAAGCTCGACGACGATGAAATGGTACAATGCGATGAATGGCATCACTACCCGTGCGTAAACGTGACTTCCGACATGCTCCTCGATCAAAAATGATGAAAGTCAACTAGTACCTCAAGCCGATATTATCCCGTTAACAGCTCACGGGGCAAAAGATTCGGATAAAGCAAAACAGCTACCACAAGAAACCATTAGATCGCAGTCACCACGATCGTCAAGAGCAGGATCTAGCCAAAGGCCCAAAGCGACAGGCACTATCAGATCAACGAAATTAAGTTTACGAAAACTGAAAGAAGAAAGGCTTCTAAAAGAGAAGGGGGTAAGGAGTAACTTGACGCTAGTACGCTATTTTGGAGCAATGAGAATCAGATGACGATTGCGATGTACAATCCATTGCCGCGAAAAATAGGCTTAAAGAGTGGATGTCTGAACAGTTATGGAATAGCAAACAACTGGGAGCTGATATGCAGTTGCATTCTTAGCATATTTCAAGCGCTCCTCTTTATCAGCAAAATAAAATGCCACTTCAACTTGACCAGTCAAGCAAACAACCAGTTAATCCGAATGCAACTTGGGTTGGGGCAGACCGTCCCACTGTACCAGACTCATTGAGACGTTACACATAACCAAATAATGGCAATTTAAATTGTAAAGGCAATTTTCATAACAGAATTTATCAATTTACAGATAACGCTCAAATGTTCGGCCAAACTCACCATGACCAAATCTTACCTGATAACGCAATACCAAACCTTAATAATCAACAGTTGGCAACAAGGCACAGAGTGCCTAAGGAACTACCGGGTTTTTCTAAAAGGCCTGAAAAATGGCCTGTTGCTATGATTTTACAACCCGTTCGTGTGGATGCTCGAACGATGAAAATTTAATTCATCTATAGTGATGTCTTAAGGGCAAGGCACTTGAAGCAGTAAGTGTATACAAACGCTTTTCATCATAAAAAAATTGCACAAAACCATGGCTTATGTGTATCGCTTCTCTGACACATCACGATATCACGAATGATGATATCACGAAAGCTGAAAATTGTATGTATAGATTGTGCCAATTTGAATGCTATCTGGAGGAAGTAAACCTGTTAAATACAAATTTGAAGACTATTACATAGACTTTATGGAAATCAAACTCCTTGTATAAGCTGAGACCGTACCTTGACCTAAATTGTGTAATGCGAATAAAGGCCGCATTGATGCATCGATTGATGCTTCTTTCAATTACAAAAGGCCAATTATTCTGCCAAAAGCCCATTACATCACCATGCTAATAGTTCAGGATTATCGCCAACTATACAGACACCTCTATCCTGAGACTGTGGTAAACTTGCTTCGTCATACTTATTACAACCCAACGCTGTGAACGGTATTAAAAAGGATTCAAAGTAATTGCCAAATCTGTACGAATAGAAGAGTAGTCCCAGTACCACCATTCAAGGCTAAATTGCCTCTAGCACGGTTTATATCGTTTACTAGGCCATTTTCGTATGTGGGAGTGGACTACTTCGTCAGGGACGGTGGGCAGGCATACGGAGAAAAGATGGGGAGATCTTTTTACGTGTTTGACGAGAAGAGTGATTCAGATTGAAATAGCACATAGCCTTACCAGCGATTCGTTTATTTTGGCGAATAAGCGATTTTTTATGAAGAAGAGAAGGCCGTTAGAAGTATGGTGTGACAATGGTACTAATTTTAGGGGAGACATTGAGTGTAGACAAGGTGGCGGAGCGATTTGTCGGCGAGCGAATTATATGGCATTTTATTCCCCTAGCGTCATCCAATATAGGAGGGTGTTGGGACCGACTTGTGCGACAATAGCAAATATACAGCTAAGTCGCAAGTCAAAAGATGAGTTATTGTTGGCAATGACTTCAGAGGTTGAAACATTGTAAACTTGAGACCACTGGCCGCTCGTCACGACAGTGACGAAGCGTTAACCTCGAATCATTTCTTGATTGGATCTTCAAGTGGCATAAAACTTATTGGTCAGCTTTGTAATGACGGTATGGTTTTTCGGAAGAACTGTATAACTTGCCAATACTATGCAGATTTGTTCTGGCGACCTTGAGTTAAAGAGTACCTACCTTCGCTCACAAGAAGGACAAGGACGAGGTTCAAGTTGGCGAAGGAGATGTAGTGATCATAGCATACACTGATAACCAAAAGAATACTTGGCCAAAGGGAAGAATTATCCAAGTACATCAAAGTACAGATGGGCAATCTAGATCAGGTTTAGTACATCCCCATCGACTGCAACACACTTATGCCAGCGTTTGATCCAATCCTCGAAACATTTTTTATATTCGGTTTTCGGTATTTCCATCAATGCTTCCTGCGATTTTTCCATTACTTCCTTTTGGCTGCTGAAACGCCTTCCCCGTAGTAACTTTTTAACTCGATTGAACAGAAAGAAGTCACATTGAGCCAAATTCTTCTTGCAAACGTCTCATAATGCCCAAATAATACTCCTTGTTTACTGTCTGGCCCCCTGGCAAAAATTCATGATGCACTACACCGCTGTAATCCATAAAAACCGTGAGCATTGCCTTCTTTTTTGACTGAAAACGATGTGTTTTTTTGGTCTCGGCTCATTTGGTGAACGCCATTCACTTGCATGATGTCTGGATTGCCTGTCGTACTCATAAACCCACGTGTCGTTTCCAGTAATGATCCTTGTGATTAATGTGGGATCGGATTCAGCCTCGCAAAATTTAATAAAAGTTTGCTGTTGCAAATTAAAATCCATTGCACACACATAAATAGATTAACTCTTGGCTACGTCACTTTTGAAAATGTCAAGCTATGACGCTACGATTTAGAGGGATTGTCAACAACTGATGTATCAACTTAACAAAAAAAAGAACAGAACTCAAATCGGAACAATGGGAGCGCCACATGGTAACGTAGCCGGGAACTTATTGATCAAGGTGGTATACCCGAACTACTGCGAAATTGGCTGTAATAGATGTAAGGTGGTTTGGCGATCCAGTTGGTAACCCGGACAAAACACCCAGCTTACCGGAGGGGGGGGGGGCAGTGTTGCCAAACCTGGCAATGCCGATGATGAAGACCGTGACTTGAAATAAAGCTGTCAAACAGCAAGTGGAGACATTTGCGATAGAAGCGACAGAAACGAAAAGATTTTGCCGTGAACAGTAGGAGGGAAAAAGAACGAAATTCTTAGCGGATTCATTTTGCTAAAATATCAAAGCTGAGTCCTGCTTTGTACATTAGCGATAATTGCCATTAACTATTTTTTGTACTGGATTCAAATTCGGAACGTATTCAGTGAGTAGTTGCAATGAAATTATATTACTACTCATTTTTCGTATTAAATCGCCACCAGTTACCCTGGTTCTAATTGGTCTACTCAATTCAAAATTAGATAAATATTTTCCAGTTATCATATATTTTCTGCCATGCCAATTTTGTATTTTTCTTACATTTACTGGGGATTTGAATACCTACAGGTCAGTATTAATATTGAAAAAGTTCTCTCATCTTGGTCCCGGATTTGTACTAAAAAAGTGAATTTTCTTAATAGATTAGAGTTGCATAAACTGAATTACTTAAGAAACCTACTTAAAAAAATATAACCTATTTATTTTGTCATTTTATTGTTAGCTGTTACAGTGGAGTGATATTTTTGAGATACTGGTGTTCAGCGCCATCTATCGTAAAACTTGAAAACTTTTGATTTACATGCACTTCGCACTTCATAATAAATACATTGGGCCTTACTAACAATCGTTAGTAGCGATTTAAAAAGGTCGTTAGTCGCGATTTAAAAAGGTGTTGACCTAAATATTAATACAGAGTTAAGTCTAAAGTGTACCAATAATGTTTTAATAGTCAGATTTTACTTAAACTTCACTCTTCTCAAAGAAACTACTACATTTTCATTGAATCTACTAAATATTGTTCGTTTGACGTTTTATATTCGCATTTGAATTTGAATATATTTTGAAGTCGCGTCAAAATATTTATAATTAACTAAAAATGATTTCGAGTTTCGATAATATTTATGATATTTTATTAGATATGCGTGCAGACATATCCAAGAGGTGATAGGGAAGAGCAGCGACGTACGTCATTAAAAAACTGTTAAACGTTGATAGTGGTGTATAGTAATACAATATATAAAAACGTTTTTTGAATAAAGGTACACGGTAGTTCGAAAAAGACTGGATAAGTTGGGTTACAATTCCGCATGTTGCTTTTAAAATGTCATAATTTGTTAGCGAATGTAAAAAATTTTAAATATTTTGATAAGAAATACCTGTATGCTTTTTTAATTTTTAAATAACTGACTTTCGTATTTTTTTTTTTTTTTTAACTTTCAATTGGCAATTCGTTTTTATTTTTTGAACATTTTCGAGGTTTAGCTAAAAATTATACCTGTTATAATTGTTTATTTTTCTTGGTTAAAAAAAAAAAAGCACAGGGGAGTGCACGTAAATTAGATGTCGCTATAACGTCACCGAAGGCGCTCTTTGGCGTGCGCAAAAAAATATATATATATGTATGTATTTACATACAGATAACATTTCGTTATTTATTTATAACATAATTAACTTTTGCAATTTTGCTCCTTCTATAATGTAATTAACTCATTTCTATCTGTTATATCCTTGAGGCTAATGTTAAATTTTAAAAGTTTTAGGTTAATATTGATTGAAAAATATTTGAGGTTAAGGGTATCCATATTTTTTTTATCCAGCGAGAGATAGGTGTTTTGGCGAATGATCGGCGAGTTATTACCTTCACAATTGCAGCTGTTTCCCGCATTCAACAACAGAACACAATTTCAGTAAGACGGGGCCAGTATACATAAAGCTAGAGTGGTATCTAAGATAAATAACTTCTATTAAGCTCTTAGGTAGACCACTGATACAGATTAGACTGCAGCGATCTTTATAACGGCATCACTTCCAGCCGTTATTTTGACTACTCTTTCTTTTGGGGAGCCATTGTTAGAACTGTTTTCGTTGGCCACGAAAGCAATACTTTCCACAGAGATGTTCGTTATTAGCTGGAAATACTTTATTCACTTTATCAAATCCGGAAGTTACTCCCTTATTCACCTGCATCAGAAAGGATTTCCAAAATTCAGCAACCAATGTCGTAGCTCTACCATTGGCTTAAGTTAGGAGTAAGTGCATTATTTCAATCACCAGTAAGTGGGACGGATGTTAGTGGACGGCTTTTCACCACTTTTCATTCTCGCCCATCATAGTTAGCAAGTTTCTAGCTCTTAGATGTTTTGATGGCGTAATCATTGCTAGCGTTTGTTTAACAAATAAACAAATCTATGAATATAGTCAGTTTACCTTCTCCTACGCTTTTGGCTATTTTGTGGCGATCTATTTGCTCAACTGCTACGTAGATTCCGACCTCCTCCCCGAAAATGTGTGCCGTTATTCGAATAAATATGTATAAGTATACTAATTCTGGCGATGAATTTTTTTACTACATGTATGGATGTGGGATGCAGATGCTCCTACGTTCGTACAGTTAAGTGTGCAGCAGACAGTTTCCAGCTGCAAAATTGCATATGAGCGAGCCACGCCACGTTGAAATTCGTTGCATTTTATTTTCAAAAACTCTATTAATTTTTTCAATTTCTATAAATGGCATGTAAGAGAAGAACAAGACCTTTAGTTTTAAGAGTATGTCTAAAAGTTGTCTAAAGTATTTGTAAGTACATAAACATAATATACTAAAGGCAGTTGCCAGTTGACTGCAAAACGTGTGTATATATTTAATCCGCTCCACCTCCTACATAAAATATGGCGATGAAGAAAAATTTGTGTTTTTTGTATTCTTGTAAAATTTAGTAAGTAAATTGAAAAAAGAAAAAAACAAGTTAAATAGATAATAAAAATGGCAACGAATGTAGGACGTCAAGCCGAGCGGCAGTTCTTTATCAACATCAGGGTTAATTGGAAACATTGAGTTTTTTAATATTGTATCAACAGTGGATGACCCAGCTGATAACATTAAATCCGACAAGAGCTGAAGAAGACCAAGTGGCATTTTCCATAAGCATGGCATGAGGTGAGTTGTATAAAGTTCTGAATTCCCTTGTGGCGCCAATGGATCCCGATACATTTAAGTACGACGAAACCAACGCTTTAAGTTTTATAAGCGCGAACAAAAGCAACAATAATCTGTGGTTGTAGAGCTCAAATTTTTAGCGAAGAGCTGCGAATTTGGCAAATTTCTTAAGGACGCTTTAAGAGACGATCTTGTGTGTGGGTTAAGAAATGAAAAGATTCAGGGACAGTTGCTGAATGAAGAGAAAATAACTTTTAACAGAGCTCAAGAGTTGGCAGATGAGATGAGAATGATACATCCAGCGAACACTAACGCTATACACACAACACGTAGATCACCCTATCGTAATAGTTCCTCAGAAAACAAAAATAAGTATAGGAATGAAGAATGAAGAAAGAATAACAAGTTCGGCTAAGAGGTATGGTACAGCGTCGAGAAGAAAAAGTTCATCACGGGAACAGACTCGCTGTCGGTGTTTTCGATGACAACGTTGGGGACATTTCGCTCGTAATTGCAAATCCAACATACACAAAGGCAACGGACACTACCAGAATAGACAACAGAAGCAGGTCAAATCGAAACTGAAGATGAAAATACTCTGAATATCGGCTATATCAAAAATTTATCGGTGAAATATCCTTTAATTACTAAATTATGTGTTAATAATGTAAAAATTAATTTTGAAATTGATTCCCGAGCCTGTATAATTCAGGTAAATGATTATGAAAAATATTTTAAGAGTATTTTTATTAAGTCGTATTCTAAAATATTTCCGATGAGGAAGTCGATAAGGTAAAAGTAATACATGCTTTAGAGTTAGTAGTTTTAAAAACAAGATAATAATTTCGTCCACTATTGACCCGGTCAAATGTAATGTATCCGAATTGGCGAATATTAGCCGGAGAAAACGGTGGTAATGACAGCAATCTAAACTTAATTAAGCGATAAGAAATTATTAGTTAAAAAGCTAAAAGTTAAGTTTGTAAAAGTATTTTCACGGAATTAAAATGACCCCATTAAAGAACTCGAGATTGATATCCGATTAAAACCAGAGGTCACTCTAATTTTTATTAAGTCATATGTTGTGCCATTTGGTATAAGGAAACGGCTTGAAAAGGAAATCGATCGTTTATGCTGAACTGGTATATTAGAACCCGTTGGTCACAGTTGATAGTATAAACTAATACACTAGTAATACACTAACAGTTTCAGTTACTAAATCTGATGGAATTTTAAGAATATGCATGAATTGTAAAATTACCGTTAATCGCTTTGTTCAGATGGTTCACTACCCTCTACCACTGATAGAAGATCTTTTGGCAGCATTAGAAGGATGTTATTTCTTTTGTGTGCATATCAGTTACGTCAAAGTACAAGGAATATTTTACGGTAAACACCCATAAAGGACTTTATCGTTATAATAGGCTCCCATTTAGTGTAAGTACAACACCAGCAATTTTTCAAAAGGTGTTAGATCAAATTTTAAGCAATTTGGATAAAGTTCAAGTTTATTTATCGGGTATATAAATATTTTCGTGCGGTTTTTTTTTTTTCAAAATTTGAACGTTTATTTAAGAAAAACATGTACAATAGTATTATTCAAAGTATTGCCCATATGAAGATATGACTTTTTCCCATCTTTCTGGCAATATGTGGATCCCAACCCTAAAGAACTGCGCGGGTTGGCAGCCAAGAATGAATCAAGACAATTTTTGATATTTTACTCTGATGTGAACCGTATCTCAGTGTGGGCGTTCTGCATCGACCGGAACATATGTGAAAATCGTTAAAAGGATTTTGGTAACCACAGCAAAATGAAACGCGTCCGCTTCATTTAATTTTCAAGCGTTTTATCTCCAGAAAGTGTGCAATATACTGGGTCTTAATTAAAATCAATTATACTGGGATTAGCATTATTATTGGTAATGCAGTGGATTACTAATGTTTTACATTTCCCCTTTTACATATATTATATTTTACATTATCATAAATTTTATTACATATAATTAATTATTCTAATTGCAATCTCGAACATCCTCCCTGGCCGTGAACATAGTTCTCAATGTGTTTCGACCCTTAATTTCATGTTGGTGCTCTCCTTGTCGATCACCCACAGCCATCTTCTTCTTCGTTTGTTTTGATCATCTTCGTTCGTTATTGATGTTTATTGTGTTGATTGCCGAACCGGTATAATGTGTTGTGTCGAATAAAAAAAAATAAAAAAAATTAAAGGAATAAAGGGTTTTACTCAAACTCTGAAGTATGGCGATATTGAAAATTGTAAGTTTGGTGTGTTGACCAGGTAATTTAAAGTACAATATATTGACAAATATTTCAATATGCTTTATGGGGTCAATGGCCATTATTGTTGCAACTGTACATCGTATTTGACAATGAAAGTTGCTCACCCTTCTTCTTCTGTCTTTCGTGATCGTAGTACGTGTTGGAAGTTTGTAAACGATTTGGATTCTCGTAAAGTGTCGTGTTGTCCTTGTACTCCAATTTGCGAAATGTACATTTTGTACCTGGAAAAAAAAAAACTTGAAAAAGGGCATTAGTGAACTTTTTTTTTTTTTTTGTTTTTTGTGAGAAAAAATAAGTGCATAGTATGAAAAAAATAATAATAATAAATAAAACGCGATTTCGATTCGCCGCGAAATTTTGTGCGAGTGCAATGGTTACGCATGTGTTTGCTTGTGTGTAAATGGGTGTGGTTTTGTTGACGAGTTGTATCAACAATAAATTTTAGAATTTTGTGTATTGTACTTGCCGTCGGCATTCTGAGTTTTGTGATTTGCCGTCTGCATTTTGAATTTTGTATGAATATATTTTATGAACATTTATTATTGTTGATTTTTATTGTGTATGTTTTGTAAGAGATGATAAGCAATTAAATTAATTCGCCGTCCTTATATGTGCTGTTGGTCGGAATAAACAAATTTTTGTGATCGGTCGTTTTATTTCTCCAGTCTGTGTTTTCAACTTGACAACCCGAACCAGGTTATCTGTCCCAGGATACGTGCTTAGGACGCGTGCTAAACTCCATTTTGTGGGGGATAGGTGATCATCCTTGATCAGGACTAGATTTCCTATTTTGGGTTGCTCCTCAACTTTGTGCCATTTTGGGCGCTGTTGTAGACGCGTCAAATATTCAGATTTCCATTGTTTCCAGAATAGCTGTTGTAATTTCTGGAGGCGGTCCCATCGTTGTAAATGTCCGATCTTGATCTCCGCTAAGTCAGGTTGAGGGATTGAGCTTAGAGGTCGTCCAACAAGGAAGTGTCCGGGAGTGAGAGCGGTGAAATCGTGAGGATTGTCGGTCATAGGACACAATGGTCTCGAATTAAAACACGCTTCTATTTGATGTAGAAGCGGGGTGGGTTCCTCAAGGTGAGTTCCTTTTAAGGTGGTATTTTATTGATTTCACTCCGGCCTCCCACAGTCCGCCAAAGTGGGGAGAAGCTGGAGGAATAAAATGCCACTCTATTCCTTCTTTGGAGATCGTTTCTACCATATCCTTCCAATCAAACTTCGATTTCTCAAATGACTTCTTCAATTCCTTGTTGGCTCCCACGAAGTTCGTCCCATTATCGCTAAATATATGCGAACATAATCCTCTTCTCGCGGTGAATCGTCGTAGGGCTGCGATGAATGCGTTTGTAGTAAGGTCGCTCACCAATTCGATGTGTATGGCCTTGGTAGCCAAACACACAAAAATGGCATGAAGATTTTGGCCCCCCGTCCGGAATGTGTAAATGGTTGGGAGATGCGCACTCTTTGGGCCGGTAGATTGCCCATCAGTTGGTGCGACGTTTTAGCTCGATACCGAAAGCAGATTGTGCAGCTATGTAAATATCCCTTAACACAATTTTTAAATTTAAGAATCCAGTACCTGTTGCGCAAGTATGCTGTGGTTTGCTGTAGTCCTCCATGAAACGTTCGCAGATGAGCTTCAGCAATCAAAAGCTTTGTGAAATGATGATTTACTTTGAGTATGATTGGGTGTCGTTGATGAAATGGAAGATCCGCTGTTGTAATCTACCTCCGACTCGCAAGATTCCATCAGAGTCCGTATAAGGGCAGAGTGAGCTTGGAGCTTTGGCTTTCACGTCGGGAGTGAACATGTCTGCCTGTACAAGCTTTACGGCGAACAGTGTGGCAGAATGAATTTCGACTAGAGAGAGTAAATTACCTTTTCTCGATATAGGTATGTTTCGTAAATTTGTTGTAAATCGTTGACAGTACGCTATGATCTTTATAAGTTTTGTATGATTAGAGTGTTTTGATATAAGAGTATAAAAATCATTTTTTTCTTGAATCCCCATGTAAGCTTTAATTGCCCGTTTTTCCTCGTTTGTAGTTAAGCTCGTCGGTTGTTGTGGACATTGAAACTCCCAAGATTCTCACAAAAAATCTGGCCCATTCACCCAAAGTCTGTTAGCATGTAAGGCAGAAGGAGTTGTTCCTCTGGATGCTATGTCCGCAGGATTCATTTCACTGGAAATGTGCTTCCAGCTTTCTGGTTTCACCAGTCGTTGTACTTTGGCTACCCGGTTGTTAACAAAGGTGGCACACTTAGTTGGAATAGCAGCAATGCACGATAACGCAATGTTTGAGTCCATCCACGCATATTGCTTCACATCTGGAAAGCTTAAAACCTTCGAAGTATAGTCCAGCAGTGTTGCAAGAGAAACAGCTCCACAGAGTTTTAGTCGTGGCACTGTTTGGGTTTTTACTGGAGCGACTCTGGTCTTGGACATAAGCAACTGTACATGAATGACGTCGTTTGAATCGAGAGCTCGAAGGTATATAGCGGCACCGTATGCCTTCTCGGAAGCGTCACTGAAATCGTGGATCCATCGAGGGATACGGATCGTTTCAAGTTGCGGCAATTCCTCACGAAAAGCGTTCCACTCCTTCTTTAACTCCAATGAAATAGGCTGAAATAGGGTGAAATTCAATTAGCAATGGTGGATAGAATTGTCCTTTTTGTTGGGTCGGCACCGTCGAGTTGGATGTTCTGAAAAGAAAGGCTATCATCTACTGGAAACCACTTAATTCCTAGTGTGCTGACGTGATCTGGTATATCTAAGGGCAGAGAAAAGGCAACTTCCCGCTGATCTACAAGTATTCGATCCGAAACCTCGTTGGAATTGCTTGCCCATTTCCGCAAATTGAACCCTTCTGCGGCCAGCAAACTGTTAACTTCATCACGCCTCAACACTGTTTCCTCAACAGTATCAGCTCTAGCGAACAGATCGTCTACATAAGTGGTTTCCCTCACTATTCGTGCGCCTATCATCAGTAGCCAGTTGATTGAGCGATCGAATGGCAAGGTAGGGTGCACAGTTTGTACCGAACATAACTGTTTGGATGCGATATACCTTGATTGGATTGATATCACAGTCACGCCAAATAATCATCTGGTAATAAGAGTCGGCTGAGCTGACACGGATTTGCCTGTACATTTTCTAAATGTTTGCTGTAAAGGTATATTTATGTTTTCTCCATCTTAATATAACTTCAATAATATCCGTCTGTTGTTTAGGTCCTGTCATTAAATGCTGGTTCAACGAAGTTCCGTCTGAAGTTTTGGCTGCAGCATCAAAGACAACCCGAAGTTTTGTCGTTGAACTGGATGCTTTGGACACATCATGGTGCGGCACAAAGTGGTGATAAGAAGTTTTGAGTACTTCGTCCTTGCTGACTTCGACTTCTTTCATATGTCCCAAATATAAGTACTCTTTTATACACCTTTTATACTCTAAGTGTACTGTAGGGTCATAACGAAATCGTCGTTCTAGTTGAGCAAACCTACGCAAGGCTCCTTCCTTCGAGGATCCAAGCTCAGGTCTGCTCCCTTCCTTAAATGATAACGATACCTCGTATCGCCCGCTATCCAACCTTTTCGTCGTTGCCTTGTAGAACTCGTAACATACTTTGTCCTCATATGTTTGGGTGTTTCTTCCATCTCTCAGAAACGTTGGAGTTGCCGGCTGACATCAAGTACTTGAACGAAGTTCCTTATGGTCCAACTGGGCTTTTGTACTTTACCCATCAAAATCCACCCAAGTGATGTATTCTGACTTTGCTTCCTCGCCACGGATGATTTCTGGAAGTACTATCTCAGAGTAGATGTCGTTTCCCAATAGCAGATCGACTTCGGCGGGTTTATAGTACGTCGGGTCAGCTAGAGTTAATCCGTGTATGTGTTTCCACTGCTTTGGTATTAGCTCGTGGGCCGGAAGAAGGCCAGTCAGCGATTCGAATATTAAGGCTCAGGTGCTGGTTTCATAGACCGAGTGCAAAGATCCCAACCTAAGGTCAACGTAGTTGTGGCAAGCTCCGCTGCTGACCTTCCCCAACCCGGATACCTCTACGAAAGTCCGTTTTCCCTTCATACCTAATCTCTTGACTGCCCGATCAGTAATAAGGGTGGTCTCTGAACCCGGATCTATCAATCCGTGGAGTGTAACGTCTATACCTTAAGAGGATCTTACTTTCACCAGATCTGTTGCGAGTAACATGTCTACATCGGATTCTACTGCGTGAAAAGTGTTGACCTGTTGTGTGGGCTGAAAAGCGGTAGCGTTTAACAGTACTGTAGATAAATGGGATTGTGTGAGGGTGTATGTGTGTTGGGTGGTGGTGACCGAAATAGGCGCTGCAAGTGTTGTGTAGTGTTGGGTATTTGTTGTGTGTGAATTGAATTTTGAGTGTAAAGGGGGGTTAATGTGTAAAAGGGAGTGGTGAAGTTGTTGGCAAAAGTAGCATCGGACTCTGCTGGGACACTGTTGGGTTGCGTGATGCGATTTTGTTTTTGTTAATGGTGCCCTAGAGATTTTACTGACTCCTATATCTTCCCTTTGACCAACTGCCTTCAATGTCCTAAACCTCGCTTCTAAAAATTCAGTGAAACTTTCAAAATTTGGTAATTCCTTATCTGTCCCTAGCTTTTCTTTCCAAAGTTGTTGTGTTATTGTGGGCAGTTTTTTCACTTAACAAAAGATAAGGAGAACATCCCAGTGTTCCACCGGTACATCGAGATTTTTCAAAGCGTGTCGACATTCCACTGATGTATCTAGCAATTTTTTCAGATGTGCAGCGGTCTCGTGGCTAATGTTGTCTTGTGCAAAAAAGATTCTCAGCTGTGCATTAACAAGAACACGTTTATGGTCATAGGGAGATGTGAGAATGTCCCATGCTTGTTTATAGTTCCCGTTGCCAATGACTAAATTTTGAAGGAGACGCTCGGCTTCACCGCCCAAACTAGATTTCAAATAATGCAATTTCTCAACCTCTGTTAGTGCTTTATTTGTATGTATTAAAGATACAAAAAGATCATGAAATGATCTCCAGGATTCATATTCCCCCAAAAAGACTGGTAAATTTATTTTCGGCAATCGAATGATGTTCTTATCGCTAGAGGTACTTATATTATCACTTACCGGAGTCTGAACTGTTGCTTGAAGTTTATCCATGCTATCTAATAGCGCTGTTTTGTAGCCCAGGTAATTGTCTTTAATCCTGTCGAAGATTTCCTCTAATTCATCCTTCTTTCCAGCTTCAATTGAGAATAGTCCATCGATGTTATGTTGGGTACTAATCTTGAAATTTTCCTAGAGCACGGCAATCCTGTTGGAGATGTAATTTTTTGTCCCCTCCTTCGGGGATCTCTTTCGAAAATTTTCCCAATACTTTGTATTTTGCTTTAGCAAATTCTTTTGGAGCTTTAGAGCAGTGCTCATTTTTAAAATCAATTATAAATAAAAATAAGAAAAAAAAAAATACTCGTAAGAGAAAAAAAATTAAAATGGGGGTGTATTTCAACTTACGTATCTTTTAGATTATTTAAATTGCCGGAGATCTGCAGAAAATTGATTTGAAATCGAAACGGTATCCCAGATGTGTGTCGCACAGTTGTAGCGGATATCCCAACGGAGCCTTTGCGGTAGTAACGAACTCAACGGTGGATGTGCTGTTGCAAATGGTCGGACAACGGAGATGACGGTTATAGCTGTGATTTTACTGCAATCTTTTGTTGGTCTTATGTTTTTTAAAACGCAATTAAAAAAACGAAAGAAATTGCACGACGCGAGATACCGATTAAAAAACTAACTGGTAGTTTTGTTCTTCACTTTTGTCTTCTTTAAGTTAATGTCTGTTTTTTTTTTTTTCTTATATTATAGTTTTATCACACACGTTGACTGAGTTATTATCAATCGTAAGGACTCGAAGGATCATGAAAATCGTTAAAAGGATTTTGGTCACCACACGATAAAATTAATGTTAAAAAAGGCGGAGCAAAATGAAACGCGTCCGCTTCCTTTGATTATCAAGTTTATTGTGTTTTATCCCCAGAAAGTATGCAATATACTGGGTCTTAATTATAATCATTTATACTGGGATTAACATTATTATTGGTAATGCAGTGGATTACTAATGTTTTACATTTCCCCTTTTACATATATTATATTTTACATTATCATACATTTTATTACATATACTACCATATATACAATATTGGAGTCAAAAGGGGCAGGATCTGGGCTATAAGGCGGATGGGGTAAGACTCTCTATCCAAATAGATCTTAACCGGAATAGCAACGTGGGGCCGAGCGTTGTCATGATGGAAAATTATTGCCTCGTGTCTGGTCGCATATTCAGGGCGTTTTTCGGCTACTGCTCTCTTCAAATGGATTAGTTGTGTTCGGTAGCGTTGTCCATTGATGGCTTCATCTGCTTTTAGCAGCTCATAATACAGCACACCCATCTGATCCCACCAAATACAGAGCATTACCTTCGCGCCATAAATATTCGGCTTTGCCGTTGATTTAGCTGGTTGGCCGGGTTTCACATATGATTTTTGCGCTTGGGGTTGTCGTAATGAATCCATTTTTCATCACCAGTAACAATCCGATGCAAAAATGACTTCCTTTTGTGGCGTTTAAGCAGCATGTCGGACATGCAAAACCGCCTTTCGACGTCTCTCGGCTTGAGTTCATGTGGAACCCAATTTCCTTGCTTTGGAATATATCCAGGTGCTTTTAAACGTTTTGAAATGGCTGCTTGAGTGACACTCAAAGATTCTGCGAGCTCTTCTTGTGTTTGGCAACAATCTTTATAGAGTAATGCTTCCAGTTCCTCATCTTCAAACTTTTTTGGCTGCCCAGGACGTTCATCGTCTTCCAAGCCAAAATCACCACTTTTAATTCGTACAAACCACTTTTGGCACGTTCGCTCAGCTAGCGCATGTTCACCATAAACTTCCACCAAAATACGATGACTTTCGGCAGCATTTTTCTTCATGAAGAAGAACTCCCCGCAAAAACAAAGTTAGACATATTTGAGTGAAAAAAATATTGTTTTTTACGTTTCAAATGAATGTAATGTACTGAAATGACGTGCATTTACAGTAGCTTTCTAACGCATGTTTCAATGAAATAATAAAAATGGAATAATAAAAGTAACGCCATCTCTTAGCAAACTGCTCGCAAAGTTATAGACCCAATAGATGATGTATTAGTGGCCGGTGCAACAATCAGTGAGTGTTTCGAGAATTTAGTAAAGGTTTCGGCGAGGTTAGAGGATTTTGACGTTACTATAAAGTGCAAGTTTTTTGAAATCGAAATGAAGTATTAAGGACACTGACTAAATACTAGAACTCCATCACCGGATACTGAGGGTAAATTACCATCTTACTTAAGGTTGCTACAGTATTACTTACATTCCGTACCTTATTTATCCGAAAAGTTGCATGACCTCTAAGCAGCTTTGAAAAAAGAAAATACACCTTTGAAATGAAACGAGAGATTGAAAAGGTCTTTCCGAAGAACTAAAATAAACTGCTCGCTCACTATAACCCAAAGAAACTCATGATTATTAGTTGTAATGCTAGTTCGTATGGGTAAGGTTGGACTTATCCCACATGATTGATGGACAAGAGCGTCCAGTTTTCTTTGTATCCAGTACTTTAAAAAAAGGCTCAGCAAAGATATTCCCAAACTCAGCAGTTGCTGTAAGCCGTTTGCAAAAATAGGCAATCGAACTCTCCATGTACGATTATAAAGTTCAATATCGTCCAGGGTGCAAGATGCAACACGGTGATGCTTTATCAAGGCTCACTTTGAAAATGAAACTTTTATGTTAAATTGGTTTAATATATCGAACGATTTGCCAGTTAAATTAAAAGAGATAGCCAAAGAAACGAAAAAAGACTTACTTTAAAGGCAGGTGTATATTTGGTTATGAACGGATGGCCTGAGGTCTTAGAGTTTAATGATATTAAAGCTTATTAATTGAAAAATGACTCATTAACTGCTTAAAATGGTTTCCTATTCTATTGGGATAGAATAGTTGTGCTAGTATGTTCAACTGAAGATATATTACAATATCTGCATGAGGGACATAAACCATAGGTGTGGCTAGAATGAAAAAATTAGCTAGAGGTTATATTTGGTGGATAGTTTTAGATACCGGTATAGAGAGATATGTGAGAGAATGTTAGATTTGTGCTAGGATAGAGACAAAATGTCAATCGTTTGATATTAATCCTTGGCCTAAGGTTTATGTTCCATTTGAAAGGATTCATTTAGATTTTTGTTATTTTAAGGGATATAATATCCTAGTTTTGATTGATGCATATTCTAAGTTTACAGATATAAAGGTGCTTAACCGAACAACTTCACAAGCACTTATAATAATTTTACGAAACATATTTGCATATTTCGGTCTCCCAAAATAAATCGTTAAGAATAACGTTCATCCATTTGCATCTTGGAAATTTTTAGAATTTTGTTAGAAAAATGCAATAAAAGCTTTAAAGCCACCACAATCTAATGGATTATAGCCGAACGAGCAATACAAACTTTAAGAAATTCATTAAAAAAGTTATTTATTATTTTTTATTTTTTAGACCATAAAAATAGAAACCTTCCTATGCAATGTCAGACTGATAATTTCCTTTTCCAATGCAGAAATACACTAACCACAAAGGTGCATAAATCACTGTCGGAACTCATTTGTAGTTATAAGCCTATAACTATTTTATCTAAATTGAGGAATAAAATTGAACAAAATGAGAGTTGAAAAATGTATTATAAGAAACATATTATAAGAACAAACATAAAGAAGAAACAAAGAAGAAACATAAAGGCAAGAAATAAATTGAATAATAGCACAACAAAAGCAATGTGTAAAAGTAAAGCACCTAGAAAGAAAGATACATATACGCCAAATGAAATAGTTAGATATCGGAATATAAATAGAGATTATTGTAATTATGTTCTAGCGCAGATAGTTAAAAAGGCAAGTAGGAGCTTGTATGAAATAAGTTTGAATGGAGTTAAAAGAATTGTACATGTAGGGAATTTGAAAAGAGCAAGCCATAAAAAAAAGTAAGGTTCACGCCATCACATATTAGAATTTCGGAAGAGGAATGCATATCAAATAAGCAAAATTATAATTTTGAAATAATTCTAACGATTATTTGTCTACCGGAGCAATAAATAGTAAGGAGGAAGCAAATGAATTTTTAGAGGTAAGATTGTCGGAGCGACTTAAGGCCAAAGGAAAACATAGTTACTAAAACATATTGTAAAATAATAATAATAAAATAGAATTAAATTATTGAATATGAATATATTTACGTATTTAATTAGATTTAAAAAGAAGAGGAGTGATATGTAAGAAAAGAGCAAGACCTTAAGTTTTAAGAGTAGGTCCAAAAGTTGTATAAGATAGTCGTTAGCACATAAACATACATAAACTTAAAACCAGTTGTCAATTGAACCCCAACCGTGTCTATATACTTAAACCGACCCATATAACAATACAATAAAGCGTTAAAATTACAAAGATAGAGCTTATGTCTTCAACACAATCGCGTTATTCAATACAGGTACAATTAACAATCCACTTACACTTTACTTTATCTTTTACTTGAACCACTTAATAACTCTCTTGATTCAATCTTAAAATTCAACTTTAAACTAACCTGCACCTCCTGTGGGATACAGGTTTTTATACTTTCCTGGCATCTTTTGATGATGTTCTGTACTATCTTTCCATTTAAACAGATTATTCTCTATTTATTTTTCAAATTCCCTACATATACAATTCTTTTACCTCCATTCAAACTTATTTCATACAAGCTCCTACTTGCCTTTTTAACTATCTGCGCTAGAACATATTTACAATAATCTCTATGTATTTTCCAATATCTTACTACACTTGCGGTCATAAAAACCGCACCATATCAAAATGATTGAAAAATTGTTAATAACTACGATAATAATTTTTATAATGAAATGAAATTTTTATTGAGCACTCCGCAGTAGTTTATAGGTATTTCTATCTAAGTTCCATCTGTTTATTGAATGTTTGAAAAAAGATATTAACAAGAAAAGAGCTTTTATTGCATTTTTCTAAGAAAATTTTAAAAATTTCCAAAATGCAAAGGGTTGAACGTTATTCGTAACGATTTATTTTGGGAGACCGAAAAATGCAAATATGTTTCATAAAATTAATATAAGTGTTTGTGAAGTAGTTCGTTTAAGCACCTTTATATCTGTAAACTTAGAATATGCATCAATCAAAACTGAGATATTATATCCCTTAAAATAGCAAAAATCTAAATGAATCCTTTCAAATGGAACATCGACATTCTGTCTCTGTCCTAGCACAAATCTAACATTCTCTCACATATCTCTCTATATCGGTATCTAAAACTGTTCACCAAAAATAACCTCTAGCCAATTGTTTCATTCTAGTCACACCTATGGTAGAATAGGAAACCATTTTCAACAGTTAATGAGTCATTTTTTAATTAAAAAGCTTTAATATCATTAAACTCTAAGACCTCAGGCCATCCGTTCATAACCAAATACACACCTGCCTTTAAAGAAAGTCTTTTTTCGTTTCTTTGGCTATCTCTTTTAATTTAACTGGCAAATCGTTCGATACATTAAACCAATTTAACTTATAAGTTTCATTTTCTGCCATTGTTTTCAAAGTGAGCCTTGATAAGGCATCACCCTGTTGCATCTTGCACCCTGGACGATATTGAACTTTATAATCATACATGGAGAGTTCGATTGCCTATTTTTGCAAACGGCTTGCAGCAACTATTTAGTTACTACCCTTTTTCCCATTTAAGATTTCTAGCAGTACTTTATGATCTGTACAAATAATAAAATGTTTACCGTAAATGTATTTGTGACATTTTCGTACTGAAAATATTATGCCTAAAGCTACCCTGTGCGTTTGCTGAGACATATTTAGAGTACTGGATACAAAGAAAACTGGACGCTCTTGTCCATCAATCATGTGGGATAAGTCCCACCTAATAATTTTGTGTGTTTTTGGGTTATAGTGAAAAGTCCTTTTCAATCTTTCGTTTCATTTCAAAGGCGTATTTTCTTTTTTCAAAGCTGCGTAGAGGTCATGCAACTTTTCTGATAAATAAGGTACGAAATGTAAGTAATACTGTAACAACCTTAAGTAAGATGGTAATTTAATCTCAGTTTCTGGTGATGGAGTTCTGGAGAACTTAGTCAGTGTCCCAAATACTCCACTTCGACTTCAAAAAACTTGCACTTTTTTTTACTAACCTTATAGAAACGTTAAAATCCTCTAACCCCGCCGAAAATTTTACTAAATTCTCAAAACACTCACTGATTGTTGCACCGGCCACTAATACATCATCTAAATAAAATTGAACTTTATCCAAATTGATTAAAATTTAATCTAACACCTTTCAAAAAATTGCTGGTGCTGTACTTACACTAAAGGGGAGCCTATTATAACGATTAAGTCCTTTATGAGTGTTTACCGTAAAATGTTCCTTGTACTTTGAGGTAACTAATATGCGAAAACTGATATGCGATAACTGATATGCGCCTACCAAATCAAGCACACAAACGAAATAACATCCTTCTAATGCTGCCAAAAGATCTTCTATCACTGGTAGAGGGTAGTGAACCATCCCAACAAAGTAATTTTATAATTCATGCATATTCTTAAAATTCCATCAGATTAAGTAACTGAAACTATTAGTGTAGCCCATCAACTGTGGCCAACGGGTTCTAATATACCAGCTCTGCATAAATGATCGATTTCCTCTTCAAGCCGTTTCCTCATACCAAATGGCACAACATAACAACATATGGCTTGATAAAAATTGGAGTGACCTCTGGTTTAAATCGGATATCAATCTCGAGTTCTTTAATGGGACCATTTTAGTGCTGTGAAAATACTTTTACAAACTTAACTTTTAGCTTTTTAACTAATAATTTCTTATCGCTTAATTAAGTTAAGATTGCTGTCATTACCACCGTTTCCTCCGGCTAATATTCGCCAACTCGGATAAATTACATTTGACCGGGTCAATAGTGGACGAAATTATTATCTACCATTATTATTATTAACTACAAACTCTAAAGCATGTATTACTTTTACGTTATTAATATCTTCCAAGTTTACTGGAAAAACTCCGACAACATCGACTTCCTCACCGGCAATATTTTAGAATACGGCTTAATAGAAACACTCTTAAAATATTTTTCATAATCCTTTACGTGAATTATGGAGGTACAGGCTCGGGAATCAATTAATGTTTACCTTATTAACACATAATTTAGTAACTCTAGGATATTTCACCGATAAATTTTTGATATACCCGATATTCAGAGTATTTTCATCTTCAGTTTCGTTTTCACTTACCAACGCTTTAACCTGCTTCTGTTGTCTATTCTGGTGGTGTCCGTTGCCTTTGTGTATGTTGGATTTGCAATTACGAGCAAAATGTCCCCAACGTTGTCATCGAAAACACCGGCAGCGAGTCTGTTCCCGTGATGAACTTTTTCTTCTCGACGCTGTACCATACCTCTTAGCCGAACTTGTTATTCTTTCTTCATTCTTCATATTATACTTATTTTTGTTTTCTGAGGAACTATTACGATAGGGTGATCTACGTGTTGTGTGTATAGCGTTAGTGTTCGCTGGATGTATCATTCTCATCTCATCTGCCAACTCTTGAGCTCTGTTAAAAGTTATTTTCTCTTCATTCAGCAACTGTCGCTGAATCTTTTCATTTCTTAACTCACACAAGCTCGACTCTTAAAGCGTCCTGAAAAAATTTGCCAAATTTAGCTTTTTGCTAAGAATTTGAGCTCTACAACGTATTCAACCACAGATTATTGTTGCTTTTGCCCGTGCTTATAAAACTCAAAGCGTTGATTTCCTCGTACTTAAATGTAGCGGGATCCATTGGCGCCACGAGGGATTTCAGAACTTTATACAACTCACCTCATACCATGCTTATGAAAAATGCCATTTTGTCTTCTTCAGCTCCTGTCCGATTTAATTTTATGAGCTGGGTCATCCACTGTTGATACAATTAAAAATCGTCTCCAATATTAAAAAAAACTCAATGTTTCCAATCAACCCAGATGTTGACAAAGAACTGCAGCTCGGATTGACGTTTTCTTCTACATTCGTTGCCATTTTTACCGTATTTGTATTATCTATTCAACTTCTGTTTTATTTCAATTAATTTAATAAATTTTACGCCAATACAAACGACTCAAATTTATCCTCATCGCCAAGTTTTATGTAGGAGGTGGAGCGGATTAAATATATACACACGGTTTGCAGTCAACTGGCAACTGCCTTTATTATACTATGTTTATGTACTTACAAATACTTTAGACAACTTTTAGACATACTCTTAAAACTAAAGGTCTTGCTCTTCTCTTACATGCCATTTATAGAAATTGAAAAAAATTAATAAAGTTTTTGAAAATAAAATGCAACAAATTTCAACGTGGCGTGGTTCGCCCATATGCTATTTTGCAGCTGGAAACTGTCTGCTGCACACTTAACTGTACGAACGTTGGAGCATCCGCATCCCACATGCATACTTGTAATAAAAAAATTCATCGCTAGAAGGAGTATACTTATACATGTTTATTCGAATAACGGCACACATTTTCGGGGAGGAGGTCGGATTCTACGTAGCAGTTGAGCAAATAGATCGCCACAAAATAGCCAAAAGCGTAGGAGAAAGTAAACTGACTATATCCATACAGTAGTATCTATACGGGAGGTAGCTTGGAACGTCTAATCGATTCAGTTAAACAAACGCTAGCAATGATTACGCCATCAAGAAATCCAAGAGCTAGAAACTTGCTAACTAACTATGACCGAAAATGAAAAAGTGGTGAAAACCCGTCCACTAACATCCGTCCCACTTACTGGTGATTAAAATAATGCACTTACTCCTAACCATTTCCTTTTGAATTCATCAAGTTGACTTAAGCCAATGGTAGAGCTAAGCGATGACAATCACATACTTAAACGACATTGGTTGCTGAATTTTGGAAATGCTTTCTATACAGGTGAATAAGGGAGTAACGTCCGGATTTGACTAAGTGAATAAAGTATCTATCTATCGTGATCAACAAAAACAGTTCTAACAATGCCTCCCCAAAAGAAAGAGTAGTCAAAATAACGGCTGGAAGTGATGCCGTTATAAAGATCGCTGCAGTCTAATCTGCATCAGTGGTCTACCTAAGAGCTTTATAGAAGTTAATTATCTTAGATACCACTCTAGCTCTATATGGAGTGGCCCCGTCTTACTGAAATTGTGTTCAGTTTTAAAGGATACCTTTTACGTCAAATATTTTTCAATTAATATAAACCTAAGTCTTTTAAAATTTAACATTAGCCATAAGGATATAACTGGTAGAAATGAGTTGATTATTATATAGAAGGAGTACAGTTGCAAAAGTCAATCATGATATGTCAAATATTTTATTAATGATTATAAACCTAAGACTTTAAAAATCAAACAGGATAGAACAGATAACGAAGCATTATCTGTATGTAAATACATACATATATATATATGTTATTACGCACGCCAAAGAGCACCTTCGGTGACGTTATAACAACATCTCATTTCCGTGCACTCTCCTGTGGTTTTTTTTTTACCCAGAAAAATAAACAATTATAATAGGTATAATTTGTAGCTAAACCTCGAAAGTGTTCAAAAAATAAAAACGAATTGCCAATTGAAAGTTCAAAAAAAAGTACGAAAGTCGGTTATTTAAAAATTAAAAAAGCATACAGGTATTTATTATCAGAATATTTAAAATTTTGTATATTCACTGACAAATTAAGACATTTTAAACACAACATGCGGAATTTTAACCCAACTTATCCAGGTTTTTCGAACTACCGTGTACCTTTATTCAAAAAACGTTTTAATATATTGTATTACACCTTTTAAAATTGCGACTAACGATGCGTTGTTAGTAAGTCCCAATGTATTTATTATGAAGTGCGAAGTGCACGTAAATCAAATTTTTCCAAGTTTTACAATAGATGGCGCTGAACACCAACATCTCAAAAATATTACTACAATACATCACTCCACTGTTACAGCTAATAATGAAATGACATTTCTCAATGCAAAATAAATAGGTAATTTTTTTTAAGTAGGTTTGTTAAGTAATTTAATTTATGCAACTTTATTTAATCTATTAAGAAAGTTCACTTTTTTAGTATAAATTAGTGACCAAGATGAGAGAACTTTTTCAATATCAATACTAACCTGTGGGCATTCAAATACCCAGCAAATATGAGAAAAATACAAAATTGGCATGGCGGAAAATATATTGCACAGATTTCAGGACCTTAATGCTATAAAGAATGATTTTATCTAAAACAATGATAACTGGAAAATAATTATCTGATTTTGAATTGAGTAGACCAATTAGAACTGAGGTAACTCGTAGCGATTTAATACGAAAAATGAGTAATGGTATAATTTCATTGCAACAACTCACTGAATCCAGTACAAAAAATAGTTAATGACAATACTATTCCCAATTTTGGTGATTTGCCTTTCTATGCAGCCACACCAAATCACCTTTGTTGAAGCTGTAAGATTTCGCTTTGATTACAGCTCGGAGTTCAATACCAGCCGTGACCGAACGACTTAGCCCAAGCATCATTTTTTTCTCTTTCTATTCCATTTTCCGAAAAACTTAACACATGCTTTGGCACCATAGGTGTAGTCATACCCACATGAGTGTTAAGTTCTTTAAAAAAAACCTAATCTTTGCGGTTTCTCGGTAGCTTCATCTCTTCTTTGGTGCTTTCATACACTATACGACCCTTGTTGCCCAAGTCATCCACATAGTCGTTCATATACTTGTACTCGTATGTCCTGTTCAACTATGAAAGGCATTTCGGAAGTCCATTAAGAAGAGAGGTATGTGTCTATCCCAGTCCTGCGGGCAGCTGCCGGTGACCCTGGTCAGATGCTCATTCAATGTCTTATTGAATAACTCGACCATTGCATCAGATTGAGGGTGTAGTGGGGCTATCTTTGTTTTTCTTATTCCCAGATTGAAAGACCTCTTATTCACGGTTTCGCCTTTATTCAGAGTGTAGCTCTATTGGGACCTCAAATCTGCTCACCTGTTCTGATACGGTCTTAACCTTTTGAATTGGGATCTCAAACACTTCCGGTCACTTTATTAAGTAATCCATGACTACGAGGGTGCATTGGTTGCTATTAAAGTTTTCGGGAAATGCGCCAGCGATGTTAATGCCTATTCGATCGGACATTGCTCCGATAAAGTAAAGTGTGAGTTTCGATGATTGGACGCTTTTTAAGTGAGCTGTAATTGTAATTTCGTAGTTTCTTAAATTTTCTTTATTCTCTTACCCAAGTGTTATAGAACAGTAAAGACAGTGATTTTCGTAAAATCAAACTTATCAAAGGATTGTTGCTGCAAGAAATATTCCTCCTGTTGGATATCTCTCACCAAAATAAAAATCGGTTCTGATCTTTGAAAAGATTTTATTTTCTGGAATTTAATTCATAATATAAATAAGAAATAGATTAAATTAATAAATTTTTACATTGGTATGAGCAAAACGTGAGTTATAATTCTTTCAGCAACCAGCAACTTTTGGAACAATCTGCAAAAACGTTAACTCGGTTCCCTTTCACAAAGCAGCATGTGCTTTAAGCAGAGCAGATGTATAGGGTTTTCCAATAGAGCCTTGACAACCTTGAGTTTAATTTTTTAACGCACTCTTTCACTAATCATCAAACCGTCACTGTCAGTTCTTTCAGTAAACTCAACATTTTCATCATGGTAACGTACACTAACAAACTGCTTCGTTCCCCGATTGGGTTCTGGAAAAGATGCGCCAAGATGATGAATTTCATCGCAAAATCATCTTCAGTGATGAAGCTCATTTTTGGTTCAATGGGTTCGTCAATAAGCAAAATATGCGTTATTGGTCGAGTGAAAACCAACATGTGTTTCATGAATCACCACTTCATCCACAAAAAAATAACTATTTGGTGCGGTTTGCATGCCGGCGGCGTTATTGGGCCATATTTCGATCGTCACGTTACTGTGAATGTTCAGCGTTATCGCGCCATGATTACCGATTATTTTGGCCCGAATTGGAAGATATGGGCTTGGTTTCAACAGGATGGTGCCACAAGCCACACAGCACACGCTACAATCGATTTATTGTAGAGTAAGTATGGTGAGCTTGTTATCTCAAGACATGTGCTAGTCGATTGGCCGCCTCGTTCGTGCGATTAACCGCCGCTTGACTTTTTTCTGTGGGGCTACGTTAAGTCATTGGTTTATGCCAACATGCCAACGACGTTGGAAGAGCTCAGAGCCAACATTATACGCGAAATAGCGGCCGTTTCGGCCGAAATGTGTGGAAGAGTCGTTGAATTGGGTCCAATAAATCGACCGCTGCAAACGTGCCCGCGGTGGCCATATGAACGAAGTCGAGTTCCATTCATAAATGCTTGGATTGTACTTCAAGCCAATAATAAAGTTTTTGAAATATCTGAAATGGTTTGCCTTTTATTTAAAAAAAAAACTTTGTCAAGTCGTTATTAGAAAACCCTATACTTATAGTGGATGAGAAAGAGAAGGCGAGTATTTTAATTGTGGAAGACACAAGTTGTCCGGTGTTGCCAAACTACATTTTGAAGGAATATCTTAAGAAATAATGGATCACAAATAACTGTTGGGTGCTGCCCAAATATCGATTTTGGTTGCGAATCATCATTTCTTCTTCGGATAAAATAGATACAATTTTCTGCTAAGTCGACCGTTAGCAGTAGGATACAATTGCTAATGATGTTATCTCTAATGATGTGTCTTTGCTTGGAGACTAAGATTCTTTTATTATCGTTCTTTAAATCCTCTGGTTTTTGTAGTTTCAGCGCTTCGATGAAAGTGGTGGTATTTCGGTTAATAGTTGTGCACGCTATTTTATATATGCTAAAGTGTGTTTGAATACATTTGAAGTGCCTCTGAGAGAATAGTACAGAGAGAGAAAGAAAGATTTCTCTAAATTATAGGCGATCTATTATTTCTTAAGATATTCCTTGAAAATGTGGTTCGGCAGTACTGAAAAACTTTTGCTATCCTCAATTAAAATACTCTCCTTCTTCTTCTCCTTCTTACCCACTACAAGTACATATATCTGCTCTGCTTAGAGCACATGCTTCTTTGTGAAGAGACCGAGTTGACGTTTTAGCAGATTGTTTAAGAAGTTGCCGGTTGCTGAAAGAATTATAACTCACATTTTGCTCATACCAATGTAAGAATTAATTAATTTAGTTTATTTTTTATTTATATTAGGTATTGAATTCCAGAAAATAAAATCTCTTCAAAGATCGATGTTTATTTTGGTGAGAGCTTCCAACAGGAGGAATATTTCTTGCAGCAACAATCCTTTGAGAAGTTTGATTTTACGAAAATCACTGTCTTTACTGTTTTATAACACATAGTGGCCGGAAGTGTTCGAAATCCCAATTCAAAAGGGTAAAACCGTACTAGAATAGATAGTCAACAACAAGGTGAGCAGATTTGAGGTCCCAATGGAGCTACACTCTGATCAAAGGCGAAACTGTGAATCAAAAGTCTTCCAAAATGTGTGCCAATATCTGGGAATAAGGGAAACAAAGATATCCCCCTACACCATCAATCTGATGCAATGGTCAAGTGATTCAATAGGACCTTAAATGAGCATCTGACTAGGGTCATCGGCATTTGCCAGCAGGAATACACACATACCCCTCTTCTTAATAGCCAGCCGAAACGCTGTCCATAGTTGAACAGGACATACGAGTACACCATCTTAAATCTTATTTGGTCAAACAGTTCGGTTGTCGAGTGAAACAAAATTTAGATCCCCATTTACGGAGCCCAATAAGGTGAACGTCTATGTGGATGACTTGCGCAACAATAGTCGCATAGTGCATGAAAGCACCCAAAGAGATGAACTTAGTTAACAACCGCACGAAGACTAGGTTTTTTTTAAAGAACTTAACACTCATGTGGGAATGACTACACCTACAGTGCCAAAACATGTGTTAAGTTTTTCGGAAAATGGGACAGAAAAAAAAAGAAAGATGCTTGGGGTCAGTGGCTATTTTGCTCCATGGGTGACTAAATTATTAGTCTAGATTGACTTGATGTTGTATTTAGGCAACCATTCATCTCACAATATTTTAGTTGCCTGAAAAAAGTCGTTCGGTCACGGCTGGTATTGAACCCCGGACCGTCCGATTGGGAAGTCAATAAACTACCAGTTGAGTTTTGTTAATGTATACGTTTCTCTGGATATTTGAGGAATTAGAATAAGACCAAGTAATTCGTGAGTATTTTTTTTGATTTCTAAGGATTGGTTCTGTAACTGATGAAGCATTTTTGCGAGTTCTTTGTGGTGCAAGATTTGCTTACGAATAATGGTTAATTTTGACATTATTCTGAAATGTTCTAAAATTCTGATAGGTTGTTTTCAATCTACTGATAGATTCTGAAGTTTTATACTTATATTAAAAAAGTTAATGTTATAATTTATCTGGTTTAAGTACTGAGTAAGTCTGAGGGCTATTCCGTTTGATTGGATTATGTTATTTAGTTCTTATCGGGAGTAATTTACGTAATTTTCTACTTTTTCTTGTTGTCTGTTAGTTTGATTTGCTAAATTTAGAAACCTGTATTGCATCCGAATGTTCACCACTGTAATCCTCTCTGTTTTCCGAATTTAGTACAATGCTTTTTGTACTAAGTTCGTAAATTTTCTTCTTAGTTTACTTGCGTCGCGGTCGCCTGCCTCCATATTGCCTGTCCTCGCCGTGTGCATATATTTGGTCAGATGCTATCTACCATACAAGTTTATGCTGTATTTCTTTGACTTTTATATACCATATAGAGATATAGGGTCATTGAAATTAATTGCTCTAAATGTTAGGAGTGAGTTGCTAATTTTTTCAATGTATATATTTTTGGTGTTCTGAAAGTTTGACAACATGTATTAAATTATTTAAAATTTTAATAGATTTGGCTGGACTAAATTTCAGTAAGTATTCAGTTCAGTTTAAGTATTCCGTTATTATTCGTTAGGTCATGAATTTCTCGTTTTTATGTATTGGTCGTTAGTGTTATCGTCGTATTAGTAACCTGAAATCTACGTTCATTTTTATTTTTACTTTTATGCAGTTTTTTTTTTTTTTTTTGTTTTTGTTTTTTAATAATTATAGCGACTTTCCTATTTTTTTTTTCTAATATGGTGCTTCCTATATATAGGTGTTAGTTTTTTTTTTTCTGTTTTCTTTTTTTTTCTGTATATTACTGTGCCTTTTCTTAAATCTATTGAATTTTATCTGTCTTTGTTTAGTTTTGTTATATTTCGTAATGCTAGTTTTTTAAATTTATCTTTAATGGTTGTGTAAATGTTCTCCTTGTTGAGTGTTCGTTGTTAAACTGTTCCTTTTCATGAAATACATGTGTCCTACCATACAATACTTCATATGGAGTACATTTGGTGGCAGAATGGATAGAATTGTTATAAGTGAGAATAGATTCATTTAAAATTTATTCGTGGTATCTTGTTCTGTTTTGCCTATACGAGTATATTACCCACTAAATTCCTATGAGTGTAGAGTGTACACGCTCCATAGGAGAATTAGTTTGCAATTCAATTTCTCTTTTTTTTTTATAATGTACGGCTCAGAAACGAATCATAATGTTTCAGAGTATGGGCTTGAGAGAGTATACTGATGAACACTCATAACGAGAAATGTGTTATGGCTTAAGATTTGAAGGAGCGGTATGCTACTGCCGATTTGAATGGAGTGCTGGTGCTTAAAATAGCAATAAAACAAAGTGAGATAAGAAACATTACGTCGATCTTTAAAGGAATCGATTGACTGATTAATACAAGTATCACCTATGAGTCTTATCGCAAGGTTTTGAATCCTTTCTAGAAGGTGCAGAGATATTTTAGAAGCACCTGACCAGATCTGGGCATTGTGCTCCACATTTTCTGCTGATGAATTCCTTTTATATTGAGGCTAGATCAAAGAGGAACCCTAGACATTTCGCAGCATTTTTGGCGACATCTAATATGTTGTCATTCCAAAGTAAGTTGTCACTGACACACATACTGAGAATGGAAAGTTTTTCGGTTTCGACGATGTAAGTGGCATTCATGGATAACGGCTGGGTATTTAAATTTTGCTTTAATGACAGCAGACAGTAATGAGTTTTGGAAGCATTAAATTCCACTTTGTTTTTAGTTCATTAATGTTATGTTTATATCGGAATTTAATTTGGGGGGTGGCTGTGGTGTAGTAGATATGCATAGACTCCTCAAGCAGAGGTTCGCGAGTTTCGAATCCCGTGCGAGGCAATTCTCTGAAAAAGTCTTTTCATTGAATTTGTATGTAGTTGTATGTAAATCCAGTCGGCGTCAACTTTGACATGAAGGCATAACACTGATGTTGCCATTTTTCATCTGCTCGGCTTGCACACTGGTTTTGCCAGTGAGGAAGAACACCTCTTCAGAAGAAGGGAAGGTATACCGCCTGGACCATCGGTTTGGTGTATATTAAGACTTTTAAGTGCTCCTGCTACTACACGAGTGCGAAAGTGGATTCGTCCCTTTGAAGATTCGAAGCACTAAGTTCAAGTCGAACTGTCAACCTGTGCGGACGTGTTTTTTCTTTTTCTCCCGTATACCGAATTCAGTTACTTTTCTACTTTCCTTCTTAGCCCTGTAAACTGAAGACCAATTTGCCAATTTTTCAAATTTTAAATTTCAACGCCGAATGGGTAGCATGCAATGGTCACTGTGGAAAATCATTCCATGCCACATGCATCGGACTTACCCGGAGATACATTACCTACCTCAAGGAGCATTACAGTCTCTTCAATTTTTACTACGACGAGAGTGAAGAGATCACCCTGGCTCACGTTATGCTGGAAATTAAATGCGACTAAGTTATATATTTATTGTGTAAATTTACTTATTCATTTAGATTGTTTTCATTGGTTTATTAAATTGTTTAATTTATTGAATTTATACGTATTATTATTATTTATTTATTTATTTGCTTAATTTAGTTTATTAATTTATTTATTTGTACAATTTATTTATTTATTTATTCTTTATATATCTATTTATTTATTTATTTAATTATTTATACCGGGTGAGTTCTTTAACTTGAAACATCCAAATTACTCGAAAAATACGCGATATCGAAAAATTCACAAGGTTCTGAAGGGGACATAATGATAATGATAATTCCTGATTTTCATTGCTCAGTCGTATTGCTCGTAGGCTTGTCATTTGCTTTTACATACAGCGTTTAGCATAACCCAGAAACAACGACGTAGACGTAGCAGTATTTTGTTTCCTTCGGGGTGATTAATTAGAGTGGGTCCCCTTGGACCATTGAATTCTTCCTATTTCGACGTTTATATGCCAGTGCAGTGGTATCTAATACTGAATGAATAAGACCTTTGAGACAAAGTCCTGTGCCCCATTGAGGAGTACGACTGAGCACTGAAAATCAGGAATTATCATTTGAAAAATCAAAAGTGACCTTCGTTTGACCTTGAAAATGGGTCTCAAGATCAAACTCGTTGTCACCATCTTATGTCCCTTTGAGAACCTTGTGACTTTTGTCTGAAACATTTGGATGTCTCAAGTTAAAAAACTCACCCTATATATCATTTGCATATTTTTTATTTATTTATTTACTGTATTTATATATCGTTTGCATATTAATGTGCTTTCTCTGTCTTTTTTTCTCTTTATATGGAAGGTCTTAGTCGTGTTTCCTTCTAAATCACTTATTTTTGTTAAATATTTTTTTTTTGTTAAAAATTACATAAAATAATTCGTTGAAAGATCGATATACTAACCTGTATTGTAAAATGTGCGGTAACAAACCAAATGTAAACTATTATGCGTAAAATAAATCTATCTTTCTTTCTATCTATCTAAATGAAACAACGAGTCTATTAATGCAATGCTAACCGAGAATAGTCATATAAGCAGAACTATCCATGACAGAATAAAAAAGATTGAATACTCATTAAACTGCATGGACAGTAATGTGGAAGCCTACAAGCACTGGCAGCAATCCAAAATTTAACCAAAAACCAATCTAATCTCGACAACGTGAGCGGAGCGATCAAATGTCACTTCGATGGATTAAAAGCATTCCTCAAAACAAATTTTGGTAACCTCCTTAAATCCAACGTACTCACACTCAAAAACGATTTTTTTAATCTTATCCGTACTGATCTCGACTTACTTTTAATTCTCCTCCAAAACAATACATCATACCCCGCATACATCAGATTCTACGCTTAATGACCCTAAAAGGTGATTGACGTCGGCAAGGAACTCAAAGCAACTCGGGTAATCGTTGGCGATATTGGTAAAGAAGTGAGATTCATATTGAATTAGTAGACACGGAGTCTTAGTTGCCATTATTTTCAAATACACCTCCTGCCACCCCAACAACTGAAACCGAAACCGCGCTGCCCCTACCATCTAGTATCCCGCCCGCTGCCGCTCCATGAAAACTGCTCAAACAATTCGGAAGTTTATAGACCCTCTTCGACCGATTCTAAAAGCATTTAGACCATCCTGCCTTTCACCTCCACTCCAAAACATCCCTCGTACATTTAACTACCATAATGTAAGAGGTCTTCACTCTAAAACCAATGCTGTTCTACGTAGATTGCATGCTCTTTCCTTTGATATTTACGCCCTGACTGAAATTTGACTCCCGACATAAGGAACCAGGGATTGTTCGTCCCTACTTTAATGTTCTTCGCGATGACGATCCTACCCGCACAAGGCGTCCTACTGCCGATCCACAGCAGCCTTAACTCTTCTCCCATTACTATATCTTCATCCTCTAGAGTCGACTTTGTCGCAATAAAAATATCACTCCCTTTCAAAACCCTTTACGTTATATGCTGCTACATTCTATCAGCTCAACCTATCGAATCTTACCAACTTGTTATCGATGCAATCGACCATTTAATTGACCTGTCTTACTCTATTGACGATATCGTTATTTTTGGCGACTTCATTTTTCCTCAGCTCCTCGATTTTCATCGCTTCAAATGCCAACTCAGTTAAGAAATGTCTGTTCGCTTAACAGACTCAGGTCTATTCCAAGTCAGTGGTATATTTAATTATATGAGCAGGGAATTAGACCTTACATTCACTGAACTCCTCTATCCCACTTTGTTCTCTATTTCGCTTAGCAATCGATAACTACCACCCCTTCCCCCTTCTACTTTCATTTTTTCAAAACTCTTCATTTCAGTCCACTCCCCCCACTTTCATAAAGCAAACTTTCACAAAATCAGTACCCATCCCAGCAGATCAAATTTTAACTTTTACAACCTAAATATAGTATAAATGATGCCTTATCCATTTTTTATGAAGAAATATTTATTTCTTTTTCCTTTTACGTTAGTTCACATGCACTTTTGCACTTTTTTCAACTTTAAACAAAAAGAAAACAAATCTAATATTTTTTTGTGTTTTCTGATGTTTTGGAAACTATGCAGTACCTAATTTGGTAGCCAAATTATTTGGAAAGTAACATGAGTAATAATAATAACAAAATACGATACAAAAATACAAACTCAAAATCAAAGGTTATTTGGCATTGTATCAAAGTGTACTGTAAAATAAGAGGGTAAAGGGACGTAGCGAATTGAATTCAATATGCTATATATCACTGAAACAAATTGAATTTGAATTTAGATTGTTTTTTGCATTTTGATTGATTGCAGGTTGAATATTACTGAAATTGGCAAACATCGTTGTCTGATAGAGTTGTTGGCATTTTGTACTAGTCCTCCCTGGTATAATTATTTACACCCGGCCAGGATTGGAAAACCTCCTTCATAACCCCGATCCACAAAAAAGGATCAAAGAATGAAATAACCAACTATCGTTCCATCGTTAAACTTTAACAAATACCCTAACTCTTCAAAGTATTTTGTATGAAGCTACATATAAGCCTCCAAAACAAATCACTTAATTCCCCTTAACCACATTGCTTCCTAAAAGGTAGGTCAACCACCACCAATTTCGTTGAATTCGTATCTTTTGCCCTCTCTGCCCTAGAGAATGGCAACGAAGTTGATATAGTTGCAACCGATTTTAGCAAAGCCTTCGATAAAATATCTCATCGATTAATACTCTTCAAATTATCTGCCCTCGGCTTTGAACCCATACTGTTAAGAAGGATATCCTCTTACCTTGAAAACCGTTTTTACAGTGCTCGTTTTACGTCAGCCCACTCGGCTCCTTTAGTGACCACCTCTGGAGTTTCACAAGGTAGCCATCTCGGTCCCCTTCTTATTATATTAACCATAAATGATCTCGATAGGATCAACAAACTCTCGTCTGTCTCCCCATGACGCTTTCCTCCTTCAACAAGATATTAATAGTTTTTCGATCTGGTGCCTCAAAAATTGTTTGGATCTAAATATCGCCAAATGCCAATCCATCACCTTTTCACATAAGCGGCACCAATCTCTTCTCGGACACTACCTTCTCCATAACCAACGTATCTCCCCCGTTCAATCTCTTCGCGACATCGGCATTTTGTGTGATAGGAAGCTCAACTTCCGTTTACATATGGATGGGATGGTTCTTAAAGCCAGCTCTGCGCTAGGTTTTGTAAAACGATGGTCAAAAGAATTCACCAATCCATAGGCGAACAGGTCCTTTATATTATCTTTGTTTGCCTTCTCCTGGAGTATGCCAGATAAGTATGGTTCCCATATCATCATGTTCATATCTCGAGAATCGAAAGCATCCAGCGCCGTTTCCTTCGATTTGCTCTTCGAAGTATAAACTGGGACGATCCTTTTACTCTGCCCCCCATCAAAACCGTCTCAACCTTATCAACTTAAACACCCTTGAGGGACGAGGAGATGCAGCCGACTTTCTCTTCATTCATCGACTATTTCCAGATCATGTTGAATGCGCGTCCGTTAACAACTCTATTTTCCTCGGAATCTACGTACCGCTCGCCTTTTTTATGTGCCAACCCAGCACACCTCCTGTGACGTGACCGAACCAATCTCCCGTATGCTACGAAAAATCAATTCGAACCCACCCGTCTTTGACTTCCACCGCACCACTTCCTACTTATGTTTTTGACGAATGACCAAAAATTATTACTACCTTTGAGACATTGTAGTATTTTTCGCCTTAGTCTTTGATCGTTTTGAAATTTCACACGCTTAAGAAAGGCGTTGCAGTCATTCCTAGCTCATTTGAATTTTTTCGGTTTTCCTCTGTCGGAGTGGATTAGTAGGTTTAAAAAAATATTTCTCTAACTTGACAGCCTCTTTACAGCTTGAGTCGTACCACTCTTTTTCTTTTAATTTTATTCTCTTTGTCCGATGAGGGTTGAAGCATCTTATTCCGAAGAGAATAATGTCTGTGATCATATCAGCAGCGGCATCCATTTCCAAAAATTGAAAATGACAACGACAAAGTGAAATAACGCCGACCATTGCTTGTGAAACAAAGCCGAATTTAGAGAGAAAGCAAAAAAATTTGCAAAGCCAACTGTACTTGCTGGAAAAACAAGTGAACTTTACCGTAATCAATGTTTGTTGGTTGTAACTCGATGTGCAGTTATCTCATTAGTTGGTAAACTTTGAGTGATACACATCGTTAAAATGGCTAGTTTTGGTGAATCAGTTTGTATGTATGAAATCTGCGAAGCTTTTAGGAAGGAAAGCGAACTTTTATATGTACATACCTGAAACAAAACAAATACATAAAATTAAATCAATTCAAGTTTGAAAAAGGTGGCTCGCTTCGCTCGCTAACAAGATTTCACCCTTTTCTTCGCAGGGTTAAGACGCGACTTCGTCGCTTCGCTAAGGGAATGTCACCAACTGTCAGGCAGGCGCCTATAACTTCTTAGCAACTGTCGTTTAGTTATAATTGTAATTGGTCGATTTGACATGGTACCGTTTATTTTAATCATTTTTATGTTAGCATGATATGATGACAATTAATTTATTTTTATCATTTTTAGCATGATATGATAACAATCGATTTATATTAAAACCATATTAAAAACAATGAAAAGTGAAATAAGGCCGATTTGAAATTATTTGACTTTCATAAAGTAAAATAAAGGTTGCTGGGCTTTTGTTTGGTAGGGATTTACTGGTGGTTTCTGACGATGTGAAACATAGAGGTGTTTAATTGAAAAGAAATTGTACTTAAGTAAGAAATATTGGGTTGCTGTTGAAAGTTTTTTTGGAAAGAGATTAGTGGTTGTTACATGAAATAATGCTGAAAAGGCATACTCGCTTGCTGGAAATTTGGTCTGAATAAATTCGATTCGTTTATCTGAATAATGTAAAAATAAATTTGTTCTTATTGCATTCCAGATAAGGGAGGTGCCTTACATATTAAGTATTTCATTGGCAGGGCAAATAATTTTGTTTCTTATTGCTCTAAGTTTGAATTTGGCGTGAGATTTGCTATCTATTTGTGAAACTTATGATAGAATTCCCCCAACATTTGTAATAAACTTGAAGAGAAAACATGGATTGCCATCGAATTTTGGAAAATCTTTTACTGCATTCGGTACTCTTAGGGCGAGAAAAATATAAAAATTTAGTGTACTAGTAGGGTTAGCGGATAAACCCTTGGTTCATTATTTTGTGCCATTTTACTTGCATTTAAACCTGAATCAGAAGCACTATCACTTAAACAAGACTTAGAACTAGTATAACATAACTTATGAACGAATAACTGCGATCTTACAATAAGTGGCTTTTTTGAGATTTTGGGCATTGCGGAGAAGGATTTTGAGAACTACTACTAACCTTACATGCATATTGTTTCCTCCTTTGTCTTCTGTCTTCTGGTCCTGATATGTCCTTCTGGTTCTGTTGTGTCCGGTCTTCATAAAAGATATTATTTTTCACAACTTTTTATTATCGATAAACCGTCGATAAACCATCGATAAACCGTCGATAAAATTTAGAGTCAATATTCTTTCACTACCTATAAACCGGAAACTCCCCTGTGCCAATTACGTTCGGTAGATATCCAGACAACAAAAAAATAAACTTCTCTTTACCCTTTATGCCGCAAGGTCGGCAATTTTGTTATTTATGCAAAAATAAGTTGGTAAAAAAAGGAGTATCGAATTAAAAAAAATTAATTAAATAAACTAAAATAAATTTAACGATTTAAAATTAATTATTTGTTATCATCGACACCACATATCAACATTTTAAACCTAGGAAATACGAAATTTTTTGAAGCAGTTGTTTTGATTATTGTAGCACAAACTAATTCCACGTTTCTCACAGCTTGTTTTTGTGAAGCCCTTGCAGTCTGAAAATTTGGACCTCATCCGTTTATCTATCCAAACTGGCCAGTTCCCATATTGGTCCAATCTCACATCTTTCGGAGGAACGTTTTGTTTTGAATAAGACATTCAACATCGCTTCTGCGCTTTGTACGGTTGACTGTCTTATATTTACAAAGCGTCTCTACTATATATTATATATTCGGAATTCAGCAAAGTTGAAAGTTTTGCAGGTACTACCCTTTTCAGCTATTATTCGTCTGTATAAAAGCCATGAATTACAAATAGCAATGTCTAGGAAATGGTAAAAAAATTCGTATGAACCAACGCTTGCTACGCAGCTTAATTTTATAGTGGCCCATAACAGAGTCTAGAAGGTCTATTCCACCCAAATTTCGATTGTATTCTGCCACGACGAAAGGACGTTCAACTGAAATGTGTTGTTTTCGCAACTTGTCCCACCTTCTTACTACAGATGTTGGGCGCTTTTCTGCAAAATTAGATGCTAAAGAGACGATTTTGTTGTCCCTTCAAGCGACACAGCTACGACAACTCCGTTTCAGTTACCGACGTATTCTACTGACGTTCCATGCGGTTATTTCTTAAAAATCTTCTCATCTGGCAAATTGCAGTTGGGAATACCGTTTTTTCTTATGCCAAAATGCCACTACTGGACAAGTATTCAATAAGCAGGATCGAGGTGTAGTAATTATCAAAAAACAGCTGGTAGTTCTGATTGATAGGCACATCACATGCAAAGCGGACTACCGCATTAGATAATGCCCCTAATTCAGGCTCGCTGACTGCGCATATGTTTTCCTGTTCACTATACACTTCAAATTTATATGCATACCCAAAAACACCACGTATCACAAACAGCTTGAATACCCATTTATGAGGTTTATCTGGTAAATACACACTTCAAGCTTTCGTTGAACACATTTGTTCATCTACCGACAAATGCGCTTCAAATGGAACTTTTTTAAAGTTGTGATTGAGTGCCTTTATCAACATTCGGATTTTATATAATCGATCAGAATCAATACGGTCATATGGTAGCATTTTGCTGTAGTCGTAAAAGTGCAATAACTGCCTAAGTAATTCGTTTCAAGGGCAATATCTCCCGTACTGGTGCAAAGCTTGTGTTTTTAGACAAATACATTTTTACATTTGCCATATGTACTATTGACATGTAATACTATATACTATACCAATGGATTGACGTATTTCTTGACTAGTTAAATTTACTGGCTTATTAGCATCTTTCTAAGCAGAGTATAAATTAGTCTGGTCTCTTATGAGTTTAAGACATTGAAACATGAAAATATTTCAAATGGAGTATCCAAGAAAAGTATCTCTGAAGGTAAATTATCAGATCCATGGAAACGGAGTTGGTTGTCGTTTAAGTTGAGACTTTTCGATTTCCATTTAATACTAGTCTTAGGCACACGATAAGATGTCAGTGGAGCAGCTGTGGAGCTAGTACTAGGAGAAGGGGAGGCCAGACTTGGATCTGCAGCAGTGTCAATGTTCTGAGTATTGTTGGAAGTAGTTGCTTAGGTGCTGGTATACCGAACATCATTTTCCATGTCAGGTGGTAACTTTTGGTCATCATCAGAACTTTCATGCTCATCCGGCTCGAAGCTAACCGTCGAATAGGGGACATCGTCGTCGTCTGAAAGATCAAGGCCATCTTCATCTGTTTTCCCATTCTTCTAATATTTTTTCCAGACCCTGAATACTTAAATTATGCAATTTATCACTCATTGTGATCCTCAAAAAGAAAATTTCTAATTCAAAAATAACATTAAATAAGTATACCACAACGCGCAATGTTGCACATATGTAACAAAACATAATCAGAAAAATAATAAAGAAAAACGCTTTTGCTAAAAAAATTTCATTTATTACCGAAAAACATCTTCTTACCTTTTACACACAGCAATTTCAACACCTAAATATCAATTTTTCACAAAAAAAAAAAACAATTTTCGAAAATAAATTCTTAGAGCGTAAAACTTGTTGGTTCACGTTCATCATTTCAATGACATACAAATTCAAATGTAGCCATCTAGTCAGCTGATTTGTAACTTATCCGTTAAAATGCTTTGTTGTTGATGACAACACTGAGTAAAGTCGCTCGGCATTTGCTTTATTTTTATTTCTATATAGATAGTATGTTGCCGAAATGCAACATGGCTCCATAAAGGGTTCACAAAGGTTGAAAGTTTATTGACCAAAAAAGCAAACTATTTCTATTTTACATAAGAGTTTATAATATTTATGCTGACAATTTTACTCGTATAAAAAGCGTGTGAAGGAAAATGAAATTAGATATTAGATAAATCGTGAGACAATTTTTACGTACTGAATGAAAAATGCAAAGTTAATAGTTTATTAAAAATGAAATGAGCGAAAAACGAGCATGATAGGAATGGTTTTTTGAGATATGACTCCTGACTGAGTTGTATTTAAGTCCCGCAACTCGGTCTATCAATCTGAGATTTATTATGCAAAACATCACAAACAACAACAATATAAGTACTGCAATAACAGATGGAACTGTTTTCGAGTACGTCAACGTCCAGCTGACAAAACAAAACAAATACTTGTGGCTAAGAAAAGAGAAAAAGCGAAATCCGATGTGTGTGGGAAAGTGCTGGACGAATACTAGCAAGAAGAACTGAGAACTCACAGCCTAAATATAATAATAAGCACTATTAATGATGTAAATAAAATAACACGCATGCAAAATAAATAATAACATTGCTTATGATTAATTGCAAAAAGTAAAAGAAAGTCTCAAAATGGAAAACGCAAGCAGTAACGATAGTTTATATGAAGACTTCAATTGTAACGGCATAAATTTTTGATGAAGTAGAGAAAACAATTTCTGCTGCCTATATTAAAATATAGTAATCAATGAGAAAAAATTAGGATTGTTTTTGCATAAGGATGAAAGGTATGTTAAGCTATTTGAAAATGATTGTCCTAGTAGAAATAAATATTAAAGAAAAAGAAAAGTACTATAACATTGATGGTTTTACACCAAAATTTCTTAATAGAAGTTCGAAAATGGTTTGAAACATCTTAAAAAAGGACTGATGTGATAATATTTGTTAATATAAATATCAACGTTAATGACTGTAATAAAAATTCGGTTAAAGTCTACTTGAAAATATTATCATCGAATGGATTAATTAATATGATCAAGAAGAATACCAGAGTTGATTCCAACAGAGGAACATCAACTCTGTAAGATCACATCCTAATACGAAACTCAAAATTGTCGGTAAAAATGCACTCCGCTTTAGTGAGAGTGGTTTGTTGGACCATTATACACTTTTATATAATCACTATTCAAATTCTACAAATAATATTAAAAAAAATATTCTCACGTTTTACATCTGAAAAAAATGTAAACGAGTAAATCCTTTCAACTGACTGGCAACCACTTTTGTATGAATTTGATGTTGATACTCTATGTAAATGAGAATGTTCGTTCATTTTTATAGGACATTTATATGAAATTAACAAAATATAAAGTAGTTAAAATGAAATACGAAGAAAATAGTTAGATGTCGAACAATTTAATTAGAGAATGCAAGAAAACAGATGACCTCTATCGTAAATGGAAAAACAACCAGTTAAATAAATCCTATGAAGTCGAATAAAAAATTTTCAGAAATCAGTTGAATAAAAATCAATTGAATATAATAACGAAAATCTAACTTTTATACAAAAAAATTTAACGAATTCAACGAGCAACCCAAGAACGAGCAACAAAGAATACCAAGAGCTACCATTACATCCATTAAAAACAACGTTATGGGGTGGTGGAATCATTGGTCTATATTTCTTCAAAAATGAGGTAAATCAGAATATTACAGTCAATGGCAACCGTTATAGCGCCTTGTTAACGGACTATGTGCTTCTTGAAATTCAAGCACATGATCTCGGTGGGCTTTGGTTTCAACAAGAAGTGCCACGAGTCAGCACACTTAAGCACGTCAAACTTTTCTATCTGTCAAAAACAAACTAAGTATTCTTAAAACTGTGAACATTTTTTCGGGACATGTGTACCAATATAGCAAAAAATAATAATAATCGAATGTACGTTGCCCGCGAAACTTACTTGACCAAATTTTTTAAAAAAAAAGTTTATTGTTTAACATTATCGTTCATCAGAATGCACATGAAGTATCAATTGAAATTGGTGAAAGCGAAATTCTTTAACAAAGCCTGGAAAAGATTTTGAGAAGATAGATCTTACAACCTGTTCCTGTTCATTTTACAAACATTTTCTCTATATATTTATGAGTTTCTGTGTTTAAATTTATATTATGTTAATGCTTTCTTATTAATAGATTCATTTTTTCTTTTTTGTAATTAAATTGTAGATACCTTTAATTCATATATTTACTCCCAAAACCTGTTTTAAATCTTTCTGAAGTTTTGCCATTATTTTACATATAAGCTGTAGTTCATAAAAAACAATAGTATTTTCATATTTTTCTAAATCTAGATTTGTTGCTTTTAATATTATTTTTACTGATGTTTCAAAATTAATAATTCTCACGTACTCCTTGTTCCAAAAATTTTTGTATCTTTTACTCTTTTACTATAATAGGTGTAGTGAAAAGTAACCTCCTTAACCGCCAGAATGCGCTGCTACTGCAAAAAAGCTTATGGTGCCTTAAAGTCCATTCATATTTAGACAGACATGCCAAATTTCAGTGCGATACTGTCTTTAGTTTTTTTTTTTGACAGCTGATTGTTGTTGACGTGTTTGGCATCATGTTGAATATGGACAAAAACGATTTTCGTTCTCCTATAAAACATTATGGATAAATATTATGGGGCATAATGCTCCGTCAGATTACACTGTCAAATATTGGTTTCGAGAGTTTCGTGGTGGCCGGAACTCCACAACCGATCAAGTCCGCAGTGGCAGCCCCCCGATGCGGTTACAGAGGACAATGTCAAAAAAATACATGAAATGGTGTTGGCTGACCAGAAAGTGAAAGTGCGCGAGCTAGCAGATACCACAAGGACTAGTACTAGGACTATTTTGGGCAATATTCCTGCCGCTGGGTGCCTCGCATACTCACTCTTGACCAAAAACACGAAGGCGAGAGCATTTCGAAAGAGTGTTTGGACTTGCTGATACGGAATCGGGCGATCTTTGGCGTCGATTGGTAGCTGTTGAACACCAAAGAACAGAATGAGTGCCCGGCAATGGACTGAAGCCGGTACGAGTGCTTCGAAGCGGCCGAGGGAGGCTCGATTGGTCGGAAAGGTTATGGCGTCGGTTTTCTGGGATTGTCATGGCATACTCTTCGTGGACTACCTCGAAAAAAGAAAAAGCAGCAACAGCGAGTATTACTGTGTATAATTGGGGCGATTGAAGGCCAAAATCGCTGCAAAACGACCTCACATAAAGCGAAAAAAAAAATAGTTTTTGCAAAACAATGCAACGGCGCACAAGAGCATCGCAACCACAGCTAAAATCAATTACTTACGGCACCAATTGCTGTCGCATCTACAGTATTCGCCCGGTTTGACTCCCTCGGACTATTATCTTTTGCCAAACCTCAAAGGATGGCTCATCAATAAAAAATTCAGCTCACGCGAGGTAATCATCGACGCCACGTAGGAGTATTTTGCAGACCTTCCGGTCTGAACGGGATCAAAAAGTTGGAAAATCGCTGGAATAAGTGTATCAAACTAAAAGGGACTATATTGAATTAAATAAAAAAAATTTAAAAAAAAAAGAATTTTTTATTCCCAAGGAGGTTACTTTACACCACACCTAGTAATACCATTATTACTAACTAATCAGAATTACCAATCCATAGATTCTTTCTATTTACAGATCGTTTACCGAATATATTGTCACAAATTCTCACATTAGAAAAGTTTAAATTCATTGCCATATTTTCATCTTTTACACAAAATTTACTGGAGTTGATAAAGGATCATTAAATTCAATATTATATTTGAGACTGGTTAATTATGTTAAAAGTTGGAAAAATAAATTCTTTATTTTCATTAATTTTAGAACTATCATAGATGTAACATAATTGGCTCAGACTTTTCTTGATTTGAGAGTGGTACATTTTTTGAAAATTCATTTTGTAGTTTCTCTGAACTATATTTAAGTGGAGATATATCATTTTTTAAGTATTTTGTGTTTGTTTTTGTTCCTCTTTAATAGATTTTAAATAATTAATTGTACATTGTTAAACCTCATATAATTCTGCCTTCAAATTATTTGAACTTTCATTTATATTATGACTATTAATAACTGATTCAAGAGAAATATATATGGTTAAAGATAATAATTGATTCGTTCCTCCTTTATTCAGACGATATTGCTTGAGTTTAATTTTTAAAGCTTTTTGACACTTAATATAATCTCGTAAGGTTGTATCTAAAATATTTATTTTCGTCAGTTATTTATAAATAAATTTATTTAATTTCATACTTAAAAAGAGATTACCAAGTGCAAAAGTATTACATAAACCAGTTTAAATATATGTTGAACGATGAAAAATTATTATTCAGGGAATAAATGAACTATGTGTCATTGATTTACTTATATAAAAAATTTACTGATATAAAAATTAATAAATGGTATGTGTTTGATAAATTTTAAAAATTTGTTTGGATGAAACCATTAAAAATAAAATTATTGAAGAGGACCCAAATCCACCCAAATTACTTCATACTGATTCTGGAAAAAAATTTTTAAATTCAAATTTTACTAAAGTCTTGAATAAATATGATATAAAAATGTGTCAAACTTTCAAAAAAATCTGTAAAACAATGAAGGAAAATTTAAAAGTTCAATTTACAGTTCAGAAATTCAACAGAGTACCAAAACGATTGATGTACTTAATTGATAAAATTTTACGTGAATACAATTATTAAAATATTCACAGAACTATTGGAATGAGACCATGTGTGGTAAATAAAAAAAAAACAAGAAATTTCAAATAAAATTTTATATCTGGAGCACATCAACAAAAGATGATAACGTCGAAGCTGTGAAAAAAGTATTCTGGAAAATCGTCGAATTACAATAAGAGAAGTTGCTGAGGATTTTAGCATACCGGTCGACTCATGTCATGCAATTTTTTCGTTTGTTTTAGGCATGAGATTTATGTCAGCGAAGCTTGTTCCGAAACTTCTTAATTTTAATCAGAATTGGCTTTGCTCAAAAGGGTCCTAACTGGTGACAAATCATGGGTATATGGTTAAGATATCGAAGCCAAAGCCCAATCGTGGAAGCAATCGGAAGAGCCAAGACCGAACAAAGCACACCAAGTTCGACCAAATGTCAAAGTTTCGATCACTGTTTTTTTTTCGATTACCAGGGCTGGGTAATCGGGGGGGATTACTTTGAAAGGGACAACACTAATATTGATCAATAAATAAGTTTTATTTTTCTTGAAAAGATATAAAGTCACTTTTTGTTACTTTTTAACACACCTCATATATTACCTTTTCATTATCATAGAAAGTCAATTTAAACCTCTTACTTACTTTATAAATGCCAATTTAAATTTTCATCGCTCTTGAATCTTTTAGTTAATAACATTCTGTACTGACGTTTTTGTAAGTTATATATAACAATTCTCTACTGAAGAAGAGATCCAATGTGTTTAAGCTTAAATACAATATACTTTTTGAAAGAAATTAATATTAATCAATTGAAAGGAAAATAATGAGAAACGAATACTTAAATTTTGTTGTTATTCAAAGCACTTTCGATTTAAAAAAAAAAAAGATTCATTTATTTAACTCGAATTCATTAAGTCACAAAATATCTAGTTTTTAATTAAGATTCTTCTTTAAATAATAGATACGTGCTCTAGTAGGATAATAAAAAAGAATAATGTACATATAGGAATGAAAGGGAAAAAAAAAGAAAAGAACGCGTAGGCAAATTGATTTGATGAAAAGATTAGGTTGACCGACTTGACTTCTGGACTTATCACACCGTTCTGCCTCAATAAGAAAATAAGAAAAAAAGTAAATTGTAGGCTAACGGGTTAGTCTCGAAATGACCACTGATGCGAACTTCACTTCCCAGTTGGACTTGTCGTTAAGTCGGGCGAGTAACAATCGCTATGTTCATCGTCGTCATCTTCCTCGTCCTCTGAGTAATATGTCTTCCACGGCTTCATGTAGTCAGCAGCTGTTGACGTAAGATTTGGTCCTTCATACTCTCCGAATTTCCTGACATCGTATCTGTCATTGCGTTTCTTGTATCTTGTATTATTGTATCTTTGACTTTTGTAACTTGATACGGGCCACAAAATTTGGGAAACAGCTTAAGACCTATTCCGAATTGTGTGCGCTGTATAGCCACGAGATCACCGATTTTGTACTTGTATACTTATACTTATTTTCATTTTCCTCTTGCAACCTCGGCGCTCATGTTCAAAGCTTGGACACATCTTATCCTCTAGTATTTAGGCCAGCTTTTAGCTCGTAAAAATCTACAAACCAGTAAGTATCAGAAAAGGTGTCTTTTGCGAAGATCTTAAGGTTGTAAGTTTCAAAATTCGCTAAACACGGCTTACATGTTGGTACCACTTTAATATATTTTCTACCGAAAGCTTGGACAAGACTTCAATAACGACTTTATTAAGTCGTTTAACTTGCACGTTAAATCTAGAAACTCAGTTGTTACAAGATCATCGTGTATATTGTGTGATTCACAATATTGCTTAAACTGGTTTGTGGTGAAGGCTGATCTCTTATCTGTGATTTACCTGTGTGGATTTCCAAAAACATTGGCCTACAGCTCCAATTACTTCAGAACCTCATCCATTGCTGTACCTTTCACCGGGTATATCCAAACAAGTTTTGAGAACGCGTCAACAACTATGAATAAAAACTTATAACTCTTCGCCGTGGATGGTAAGGGACCTACGTTGTCCATATGAAAAATATGAAGAGGTACGTCCATCTTATCAACAGGACTAAGGAATTCTTCGCCTTTGCCAGTTTTCTTGATGAATGAATACAGCTTACACAGCTTCCAGAAACCGGGTTTATAATTTTGGACAACTTTGGTGTAAAATAATCTCGTCGACTTAACACCTCAACTATACGGTCACTAAAGTGTCCTTGCTGGTGTACTTTCTGCTTTGGTACAACCAAAAGATAATCGCCATTTACATGCTTGTAGATTACCCCGCCTCATAGAACAAAGTCTTCATACTAGTTTGACGATTTCCAAAACTCATCCTTCGCTTGCGCCCTCTTCGCTGACTCCATAACACCATTCTCTATAATTAAAACAGTCGGGTACTTACTTAGTGCATCAACGTGTTGCATCGATTTCTGGATCTTTGATGTACTGAACAATTATACTCTTGCAACTGAAGAGCCCAATTTGCGATTTTCCTATTTAATTCCTATATGTTGTAAGGAGTCTTTTTGTATAATCAATAATAGCATTGAGACGAACAAGTATTTTGTTCACGATCAAGCCGTTATAATACTCATGGAATTGGTATATTAGTATATATATTTTGATCGTTAAATTCTTTAAATAGCGGTATTTTATAGTATATTTGAATGAATATGACTACCGAGTATTTTAAAAAGCATTTTTAAAAGGCACTTTCCACTTTGGATTGCATATATTTTTATTTATTACCCTGTACTCCGCCCCTCAGTCAAAAATGTATCTTAAAGGTTTTACATGCATTTTAGTAATTAGTAAGGATAGTTATTTTCTTGATCCGTGTTGTTGATATGTGTTGACATCCTACCTGTTCGAATGTTGTCTAATAATTTAACAACAGAAATAATAACGTTTCTAATTCCAGACCAGAATCCTAATTTCTAATGCTTCAGATCTGCTAGCATTCTAGCATTTCCTACAATTTTATTTAGATGTAAACTGTAAGAAGTATTTTAGTATTTTCGTCAAAATATTTTAGACTGTTTACTAAAGGCTCTACTCTGTCTAAAAAAATCTAAAATGTAATTATCAGTACCTTAAATTCAGCAATTTTGTGAATAAATTCCATAATTAATCTAAAATTATCCACTGGCATCCATTTGGTACTCTCGTTAGAAGTTTTTATTGACTGCTTTGCAATATTGCGATATTGGAGAGAGTTATACGATAAGCATTTTTTTACTTGTTTTTTTTTTTTTTTTTTTTTTGACAGGGCACTTCAAGGGAAACTGATTTAAATATTACTTTGTAAAAAATAGAGAGGGCATTGGCCAGAGATAGATTGGTTAACTCGAAGAAAGCGCTGCTTAAATAATTATTGATTTTGTGAAAATTGTAAGAGGTGTGACTTACGCGGGGAGGCGACTGGAGGGAAAAGGTGTTATGGTCAGTTGTGAAAATGAGATCTAATTGCCTTTCCATGTTGTTGGAAACGACATTAATTTGAGATATTCCTTAGTAAAAAATAGTATAAGAAGCGACGAAAAAGATAAGTCTTCAGATAGAGTCCATTTGAGATGAGGCAAATTAATATCCCGGAAAGTAATATCATCAAGAGGAATAATTCCTAGTTTTTTATGTTGTGGGTAAGATTAGTGTCAATTAGAGCGTAGATATCAGATAGAGAAGCGTAATATTGATGCAAAAATGAAAGATTTTTACAACGCAGGAATCTCACGTTCTGTTAACAGAAGATGAAATTTCGAAAAAAAATTTAAGGTGACTGCGTTGAGACTCTTTAAGAGTTTCCGTACTTGCACAAAGTTTTCTTAGATTGGTATAGTTGACACCGAGAGGGTGTCAGCCTTTCTGCTGGATGGATGTTTTTGTTTTTACTCTCGTAGCACACCGAGTCAGATATATATATATACTCTCTTATATTTTTGTATTTCTAAGCCTGATATTAGATAAAAGCGTATGTGTTCAGAGTTGAAAAGTGTCAGTATGAGGGGCTGAAGCTAGATCGGAAGAGGCACGTTGACATTGTGGTTTCGTTTGGGGTGGAATAGTGGGAGTTAGAGTATAGCTGCGAAGCTTGCAACAGAGAAAACTGTTTATTTAACATTCCAGTTGGAGCAGGATTTGTTACGATATGGATTGTAGTTACTTGAAATGAAAAAAAACGCGGAGAAACATAGCTATAAAAGAATGCAATCTTTGCAGAATGATCTTCAAGTCACATAGGAACTGTAATGGAATAGTTTCATTTCAATGACTTTAAATACTGCATTTAAATTCTCTTAGAAATTATTAATATTCATTGAATGCGGTTAGTCGATTAGTCCTGGGAATCATTAAATGCATTCAGTCGGATTGGAAACTGATGAATTAAATGAAGACGTTTGGAGTAAAGAATGTGTTTGAAAAAAAATGAGATGAGAACTTTAATCACTAAAGCAGAAAGCTAATTTTATTATAAATTTGATTTCGGGCATGTGGGCATACGGGCGGCTACCAAAAATAAATCGAAATCGTGAAATTAAATTCTTCACCACTTGTTTAAGAATTTGGGGCGGTATATCGGAAGTAACGTGAATGTTGATTTCCAAGTTGTCTATGGTTTATAATTTACCGGCACAGACAAGCTAAAGATTCATTTATTTAACTCGAATTCATTAAGTCACAAAATATCTAGTTTTTAATTAAGATTCTTCTTTAAATAATAGATACGTGCTCTAGTAGGATAATAAAAAAGAATAATGTACATATAGGAATGAAAGGGAAAAAAAAAGAAAAGAACGCGTAGGCAAATTGATTTGATGAAAAGATTAGGTTGACCGACTTGACTTCTGGACTTATCACACCGTTCTGCCTCAATAAGAAAATAAGAAAAAAAGTAAATTGTAGGCTAACGGGTTAGTCTCGAAATGACCACTGATGCGAACTTCACTTCCCAGTTGGACTTGTCGTTAAGTCGGGCGAGTAACAATCGCTATGTTCATCGTCGTCATCTTCCTCGTCCTCTGAGTAATATGTCTTCCACGGCTTCATGTAGTCAGCAGCTGTTGACGTAAGATTTGGTCCTTCATACTCTCCGAATTTCCTGACATCGTATCTGTCATTGCGTATCTTGTATCTTGTATTATTGTATCTTTGACTTTTGTAACTTGATACGGGCCACAAAATTTGGGAAACAGCTTAAGACCTATTCCGAATTGTGTGCGCTGTATAGCCACGAGATCACCGATTTTGTACTTGTATACTTATACTTATTTTCATTTTCCTCTTGCAACCTCGGCGCTCATGTTCAAAGCTTGGACACATCTTATCCTCTAGTATTTAGGCCAGCTTTTAGCTCGTAAAAATCTACAAACCAGTAAGTATCAGAAAAGGTGTCTTTTGCGAAGATCTTAAGGTTGTAAGTTTCAAAATTCGCTAAACACGGCTTACATGTTGGTACCACTTTAATATATTTTCTACCGAAAGCTTGGACAAGACTTCAATAACGACTTTATTAAGTCGTTTAACTTGCACGTTAAATCTAGAAACTCAGTTGTTACAAGATCATCGTGTATATTGTGTGATTCACAATATTGCTTAAACTGGTTTGTGGTGAAGGCTGATCTCTTATCTGTGATTTACCTGTGTGGATTTCCAAAAACATTGGCCTACAGCTCCAATTACTTCAGAACCTCATCCATTGCTGTACCTTTCACCGGGTATATCCAAACAAGTTTTGAGAACGCGTCAACAACTATGAATAAAAACTTATAACTCTTCGCCGTGGATGGTAAGGGACCTACGTTGTCCATATGAAAAATATGAAGAGGTACGTCCATCTTATCAACAGGACTAAGGAATTCTTCGCCTTTGCCAGTTTTCTTGATGAATGAATACAGCTTACACAGCTTCCAGAAACCGGGTTTATAATTTTGGACAACTTTGGTGTAAAATAATCTCGTCGACTTAACACCTCAATAATTAATATTCATTGTATGCGGTTAGTCGATTAGTCCTGGGAATCATTAAATGCATTCAGTCGGATTGGAAACTGATGAATTAAATGAAGACGTTTGAAGTAAAGTATGTGTTTGAAAAAAAATGAGATGAGAACTTTAATCACTAAAGCCGAAAGCTAATTTTATTATAAATTTGATTTCGGGCATGTGGGCATACGGGCGGCTACCAAAAATAAATCGAAATCGTGAAATTAAATTCTTCACCACTTGTTTAAGAATTTGGGGCGGTATATCGGAAGTAACGTGAATGTTGATTTTCAAGTTGTCTATGGTTTATAATTTACCGGCACAGACAAGCTAATTCACATATTCCTATAGAAAATAATCCAAAGGTTTCAAGTCCCACGATCTTGAAGCAAATTCACGGATCCATTACAATATATTAGGCGCACCTTGAATTGTTTGTTGGAAAAACATTAATGTCAATCATTTGGGAAACCAAAAAGTTCGTAATCATGTATGTATAGCGATTTCCATTTAGTGTAATGTTTTTTGGGTTTCATTATTTTATCATCATCATGAATGATGACCATTAATTTCATCAACCGCTAAAGCAAGAAACTTCGTTTCCATTATGGCTTATGGGTTTTCTTCCCCAAATGTGACAATTTCGCTCTTTGACGTAGACATTCGAACAAAAATAAAGGCCATCCACTGAACAAAATTTTATGATGAAAAAGAGCACTTTTGTTTTCAGCTCATCAGCATTCAGCTCACACAACTTCAAATTCCTGTACGAACTGCATCTTAGAAGCTTATTATCAAAAATCTTTTCGCAAATCCTTTCATAAAGTGGATGGTCATGGCTCTAATTGACGTGCAGGATGGCGAATGAAAACGTTCGGGATCAACACCAAGCTCAACCGCAGCAATTTGCTCCACAGCAAATAGGTTTCGCAAACTTAATCACTTAGTATTGTAAAGGATGACCAAATAAGAACGATAGGAAAAACAAATTAAATAAAACAACAACGGTGTGAGATACAAAGTCGATTCTGGTTTTATTTTGAAGCTACGTTCATGCCATTATGTGTGGAATAGCATATCATTCAAATAGCTGCCTCAGCTTTGCTGATATTCCTTCAACCGATCAGTTAAATTTTTGATGATTCGGTTCAATATATACAGCGTTATTCCCGCAATAACGGGAATAACTCTCTAAAAAAAGTCTATTTATAGAATTTGCATTATGTAGTTATATGAAAATCCCGTCGGCGTCCGATAAGATGATTTTTTGCCCAAAATCTGCATCTTTGGGCAACATTTCCAGTGCCCAGTTGGCGTACGCATTGTAATCACGCTCAAACTTTTGCATGGTGCAGCGAATTACCTGCACAACTGCACTTACAACTGACTTTTGATAATATTTTTCTGCACGTTCGGCAAGCCTGAAATGATGCATGGTGAAATTTTATTGAATGTTTTGAAAGCTGGATGTCATTGGTAACTTTGCAAGCTGCTGAAACATAATCGGAAAACCTATCATCGCTATATGGTCACTAAATGTATCAGAGGTAAAGTGAATCAAGTCCAGCTGAATTTTTTTGTGAAAATATGAATCTGAAATTTTATTTTTGCAGGAAATACAATTCAAAATCTTTTTGTTTAACCAATTTGGTTTACGTACGACAACAGTCAATTTGGTAAATTGGTTAATTAAATATCCTAATAACTAACATAAAGTACAAAAAACGGACTTAGTTGACCTTATTTCTGAACAAATCAATTATACAAGATGGTAAATTCTACTAATACTTTTGTAATCAGTTCCACTAAAGCAGTAATTGCACACTGTCTGAAAAAGGAAAAAACAAGCATACTATTACAAGCGTATGCACTACGCAAATACAGCCTCAACTTGTTTCTTTGAGCGCGTTTTGAATCCTAGGATTAAAATTTTAGTCAAACCTAACATATGGAATGACAAATTTGACATGACATTCTGGAAATGCAGGTGACATTTCCATATGTCATAAAAGTCATAATTCTATATTTAATTCTAATTCTTACTTATAATTTGCCGATGCTTTATAAAAACTACTAATTCAGAGTATTAGAAAAGATAAAATGGGAGAAATCGAATATTTTCCGAAGGATTTTTCTCCTGAAACGAGTGAGGATATCTTCATCCGCTTTTCGTCTTAAGTCTTACGACTTAATTGTGTTCTTAGCCCAAAAAAAACGCGATTGGCAACAGTGATTCTTCGTTTTGTTTTTATTGAGGAGTTGTTGGCAGAATTTATAGCAGACTTAAAGTAGACAAAGTCCTTAACTACCTCGAAATTATATATAAATATAAGTACCTCGATTTTGACGTTCTATCTTTTTCGTCCCTTTTAATCGACAGCATATACCTGATTTTGCACTCATTTTCCGCTTAGCACATTTTGATAGCTTTTTTTAAATACTAGCGAATGCACCGGCGACAGCCTCTAAGTTGTACTAATTATGTCGATATAAACCGCATACGCAAATAGGTGCACAGACTTTGAAATATTGTGCCTCCAGTGTTCACTTGTAAGTTACGCACAAGTATGATGTTAAAGAATTAAAAAGTATTATTAAACACCACCTCTTATCCATTTACGACCCGTCGCGACGACGAAACCAAGTTCTCCAAATCTATTTCTTCATCCGAAGACTCTGTTCTCGCTCAGGAAGCCTTTGATACGTTTTCCTCTTGGTGTCTAAAAAATTGATTGGAACTTAATGTCTCCAAATGCCAATATTTTCGATTTTATTTTCTGCAAGGCCAATCTATACCCCAGATTCAATCCCTTCGCGACCTTGGAATATTACACGATAGAGAGTTAAACTTCCGTACGAATATTGATAATCTTTAAAGCTCACTTTTATCAAAGAATGGTCAAAAAATCTTTGCAACCCCTGTGATTCAAGGTCACTTTTAAGTACCCTTGTCCAGCCCCTTCTCGAATATACTAGCCAAGTGTGGTCTTCGAGGTGGTCAGCTCGGTCATATATCCGAAATCGAGAATATTTAAAGTCGTATCCTCCGATTTTTTATTCAAGGATTATCATAGGATGTCACTTTTATTTTACCTTTCTATCGTTACCGCCTAAAACTTCTTAAATTGAATAAATTCGAAAAACGCATATACTCAGCTAACATTCTCTTTATTCATCGACTGCTCTCTGATTCCGTGGATTACGCCTCCAAAACAGTATTTTTATTTTCAAAAAAGAAAACAATTTATCAAACAAATGAGTGATGAAGCAAAACTTTCACTTAAACCGAAATCGGAAAACTAGCTGATTTTTGGCGTTTTGTTCATCAACCTACATATTAGGGAGACATTTTTTGTCTTAAAATCAAGTCCACCTCTTTACTAAATTGATTTAATTAGTTGCTGACAATTATCCTTATTGACAGACAAATAACTTATATAATTACATGATTTAGAGTAATCGAAAGACCGTAGTCTGGAGAGTTTAGTATTTTTGTTAGGTAATTTTTTTCATGGTAAGACTGCAAACCAAACTGAGCAAAAGTCGGCTTTCAGCTGATAAATTAACTGTCCTTTTTTGTCAATTCAAAAATTCTCTCTAAAACAAAATTATTGAATTCGTTGAAGCCATTAATATCTATTGAACTCATTACATCTTAAGTTAGCAGAAAGAGAACATTATATAAATAGGTGACGGACTAAGTTCACTAACAAAGCTAATAATAAGTAGTAATTTAATTGTTGCGAGGTTTTTTAGTACTAACTTAATTTGTAAGTACTTACTTACAAATTAATTACTTAATTTGTTAAAATCTCGAAGCCAGTGTCTATAATTTTAATATTTTGGCACTATGAAGAGAGTTCTGAAATTCAGGTTAAGTTTTAGTACGGACGTTTCTTCTATCATCTTAAATCCCGCAGAAGTTCCTCTAAGCTTTTTCCAATAAACAAAAAGTTATCCACCAGAGTGAGCCTCTTCAACATAGGCTTGCGCTAATCGCAAGTATGCATTATAACTCGTAATCCTTAAAAATGTTCTTATGTATAATTTCTTCATAATCTATTAAATAAGTTCCGAATAGTACAAATATGTCAAATTAATTTATATAGGGTTTTCTAATAACGACTTGACAACTTTTTTTTTTAAATAAAAGGCAAACCATTTGAGATATTTCAAAAACCTTATTATTGGCTTGAAGTAAAATCCAAACATTTATGAATGGAACTCGACCTCCTTCACATAGCCACCGCGGACACGTTTGCAGCGGTCGATTCATTGGACCCAATTTTCAACGACTCGTCCACACATTTCGGCCGAAACGGCCGCTATTTCGCGTTTAATGTTGGCTCTGAGCTCTTCCAACGTCGTCGGCGTATTGGCATAAACCAATGACTTAACGTAGCCCCACAGAAAATAGTCAAGCGGCATTACATCGCACGAACGAGGCGGAAAATCGACTGGCCTATGTCTTGAAATAACACGCTCACTATACTTACTCTTCAATAAATCGATTGTAGCGTGTGCTGTTTGGCTTGTGGCATCATCCTGTTGAAACCACATGTCGTCCAAGTCCATGTCTTCCAATTCGGGCCAAAAATAATCGGTGATCATATCGCGATAACGCTGACCATTCACAGTAACGTGACGATCGTTATCGTCGACGAAAAAATATAGCCCAATAACGCCGCCGGCATGAAAACCGCACCACACAGTTATTTTTTGTGGATGAAGTGGTGATTTATGAAGCACATGTGGGTTTTCACCCGACCAATAACGCTTATTTTGCTTATTGACGAACCCATTGAGCTAAAAATGAGCTTCATCGCTGAAGATGATTTTGCGATGAAATTCATCATCTTGGCGCATCTTCTCCAGAACCTAATCGGAGAACGTAAGTCGCTTCAAATGTTTCATCTTCTTTAATTCTTGAGTCAGCTTGATCTTGTATGGGTGTAAACCAAGATCTTTTCGCAAAATACGCCATAATGTGGTCTGAGCGATGCCAAATTCTTGAGAATGCCGTGGAATTGCCTGATTTGGATCGTTTGCTACGGACGTCTGAACGGCAGCGATATTTTTGACACTTCGAAAAACCCGTTGTCTCACTGACACGGCAACATCAAACAACGAATATGTAGACTCAAATTTTTGCACTACTACTACTAGCCTGTCTACTAGGGCTAAAATTACGAACGAAAATTGGAGTTAACGCTCTTAAAGTTGCAGTCACCGACTCCGAATAGCTGTAGAACATTTTTATAATTCGCAGACGTTGCTCGTTAGTGTACTTTACGATGATGAAAATGTTGAGTTTACTGAATAAATTGACAGTGACAGTTTGATGATTAGTGAAAGAGTGCGTTCACAAATTAAATTCAAAGTTGTCAAGTCCCTATTGTATATTGTATTACAATAACCCTATACAATATAATTAATAAACTCAACAAAAAATAATTAATTACTTAATCCTTCTATGTTACAACTTAATGTTTTTAATTCGTGTAACTGACCTCTTTTATTAAAATGGATTTCTTCTTACATGGTAAAAAGAGATTTTAGTGTTCGGTTTAGATTCGCCCTTTTTGTATCATTTCTGACCTCATCTGGAGTTCTACAAGGCAACCATCATGGTCCTCTTCTCTTCATTATTACTACTAACGATTTTGAGAGGGTCACTAAACACTCCTCCCACTCCCTTTACACAGACGACACATCATTTCTTAAAACTATTTATCCTCCGTAGCTACCCTTCTTCAAGAAGAGGTTGATTGGTTTCAATCTGGTGCCACAAAAACTGCCTGCAACTTAATATAGGTAAGTGTTAACTTATTACCTTCTCACGTTAATCTCACTTGCCTCATTCCCGACTTTATTTTCTCTATGATCGACCAATTCTCCTGTATGTAATCAGATTTCTTTTTGTTACCTTCGTTCGCCCCCTGCTTCGGTATGCCAGTCAAGTTCAGTCCCCATTTCATCGAGTTCATATTTCCCGAATCGAGGGTATTCAACTTCGATTCCTCTGATTTTGACTCCGTCGTCTGCCCTGGAACGACCCTTTTTAACTCTCTATCCGGACCGCCTAAAACTTCTCAACATGAATTCGTTGGAAGAAGGTAAAAATATTGCTCATTATTTTCATTAATCGACTGTTCTCACGTTCCATCGACTGGGCATCTTATCAACTCTTTTCCCTTCAACATACGTAATCTACCGATTTACCGCACCTCTTATGGCTCCAACGAACCAATCGCCTATATGCTCCGAAAGGTCAACTCAAACCTCTCCGTTTTTTATGTCAACCTGAGCAATCCTCGTCTCAAACAAGATCTCTTCCACCATTCCCTTGGTCCCGAGCTCTTAAGTATTTCTTTTAGTTTTCAAGTTAGATTAAGCTTGTATTAAGCCAAATAAATTAAAAAAATGACCGTTACTTTAAAAAAGATAGGATACGTAGGACAATAAGTTTTATAAATGAAAAACAAAGGACAAATGAATATAGAAATAGAATGATAATTGTGTAAACTATTTTAACATGCAGTAATGCCAATTTTTATGATTAAGTGTTACACAAGTTTGATACGTATTAACACTCCCGTACGTAAACGATGCCGCTGATCTGATGTTGTTTAGGTCATCTCATCTAACTTGCATCAAGTCAAGTAGGGCTGACTTCGCAATAAGTCTTCTGCAAACGCCGGTTTCAGTTTTGACAACAGCGCTTCGTTCTACCCCATCTCTAATCATATGAAACTCTACGTTCATAATATTACTCTCCGGCCTTCTCTTGTGACCTTGTGAAAGTTTTAAGACGGGTTGGTGGTAGTTCTGCTATGTTCGGTGGTTTTAAAAGTGCGTTTTTAATATTACAATAACTTTAGTTTAACGCAATTTTCTTAAATTCAGTTTTTATTTGGATAGTTTTTTTTTTTTTTTTTCGACGCAGAAACTTCTCTGGATTTTGATTAAACAGGGCCAAGCACGTTTTTTAAGTGGTCTCACGATTGCGCTTGTTCTCCAGTGTGAGCGAACGCGGCACTCATCGCGCGGACAGGTTTCTCTTGCCCAAAATCTCGTGCAGGATATGGCTAACCCTTTCAGTTGAGTTGCCTGCCAGTTCATGGAGTTCATGAATTTTGTCAACATTAACACGATGTTTTGAAATGGGTGGCAAAACAAAACAAAGCGTCGGATTGCTACCAAATTTTGACAGTCGGTCTAAAAGAGGTTATACTAAAGAGGTAATACTAAAAGGTTATACTCATTTTGTAGCGTGCGCTCAGTAGCACCACCTTCTTTCAAACCGGGTACTCATTAAACAGCCTTCGTATATTTGAATGGAAGAAGATTTCCATATTTGAATAGCAGAAGGCTCTGAAGAATGGAGACTTTTGGCGAATATTTCGGTAATTTTTTTTTTATTCAAATAGCCTACGGGTTTAACGTACCCTTAAAATGTTTTCACATAGCGTTTATTTTAAATGTCTGAATGTTACAATGCCAAGAAAATAGAGGAGAAAGCGAGTTGTCTGACTTGGGAACGTATCACGATATTTCAGAGTACATCCAAAAGTGTGGTTAAGGGTATACTGATGAGCATTCATAGAGAAACTAGTGTTACGGTTGAAGGTTTGAAGGGCTGGAATACTGCCAGACAGATACTAGTAACAGAACAAAGTGAGAAACGAGACATTTCGTCGGTGTCCGAGGGTATCCATTGACTGGGTAATATATAAGTGACATGGAACACCGGATATTACAGAACTTTTGCGAAATATGTCAGGGGAGTATAAATAACAGCGTCTCACAAGAAGTGTAAGTTGATTCTAAAGTGGAATATGAAATGTGAATAGCGAATAGTGGAAGGGTAGTTTAAGAAAAAGATAAAGAGATGCTTGAGAGATGCGATTGAATCCTAAATTATAATTGTATTAAATAAAGCGATTGCATTGAAAGGAATAAGTTCTACCATTTGTACCGCATAAATATTTTACAGTATTAACAGTAACTTTAATGAAGAATGAACGCGGAACGATTAAATAAATTACTATTCGTTTGAATGAGCGCTCCATTAGTAGTGCGAGGATTCACTTTTTACAACAATTTGAATACAGCTCTGGATATCTATATAAATTATTGGAAATTGGTTTTTAATAGTTGGTTTTAATTTGATGCCCTATTCTATTAGTGGAGCAAAGGTTGTTGCCATCTTTGAAAGAAAAAACTAATTAAGCTTAGAAAGCGAACACCTTATCGGTAATTTTAGAACTGGAAAATTTGACGTCGAAAACATTAAAAAATTCGTTGGAATGACAATTATTTAGTTGCATACTTTTCCTCTTTTTGCATTGATGAATTCTTGCATATGTTGTTAGGAGCTTATTTGTTTAATCAATAACAGCATTGAGTTAGTTAGTTAGTTAATTAGACTATTTATTTTATGAAATGCATAAATACAATTTTAAATACAATTTCTTAGTCTTTATCGGTTTGGCTGAAGGCCGTCTACCAGACTGACATTTTAAACATTTATAAGCAATATTTATACCTATTTTTATAGTTTGAAAATTTCAAAAAGGAAAAAAAAAAATTCAAATTACAAATTAAAAAAATTTCACCAATTATGCTGTTTCGAAAATGTGGGGCAATGGTTTTATATCAATATAATGCATCTCAACCTCTGCTACCGTTGAGTATGCTTATCACTTCATCCAATTCGAGGGTAGGTATTCCAAAGATATTGAAACGGAACTTTGTTAAAATGGGGTATACTGCTAGGAAGTGGTACACATACTCTCGTTGCATATGGTGCACAGTATACGAAGATCTGAGCGGTGTGGGATATAATTAAGGGGCAAGAGTTCCCCCTTTAGTCTAAAAAACGTGCTCATCATATCAGTGGATATGCCACCTAAGAAGTACGTTTTGTCCCGTAGATTGTGGCTCAGTTAGCTATAATAAGATCTGTGTTGGGATGCCACCGCTTTATTTAGAAATTGATTATATAATCTTTGACCGGTTTTTTCCAATAGGTAGCTAAGCTCATTCTTTAGAGATACTAACTGCTCATTGGGGGTAACAGATAGATTATATTCGCATTCAGATGCCAGACTTTCTCACTCTTATACGCATGCTCCCTTTGTCAATAACATTTGCAATACAACTATTTTCAGTACTCTGTCTTCATTCATTGCCATAACTCGTACCGCATAATCTAAATGTAGTTTGAGAATATCCAAAAGTAGGGGGGCAATTCCTTTCTCTAAATAAATCCTATAAATAGGTGAACTGCTCGGTAATCTGAGTGTCCTTCTTATAAAATAACGAAGAAACTCTTCTACCCATTAGAATGGTGGATATCTCCATATTTGTGCTTCATAAAGGACTATGGAAGATGCAGTTGCGCAGAATATTTTCAGATTCGTGCTTTGGAATTTATTTTTATTGTTGATGCAACAGCACGGACAGCTTTGCTTCTGCTAATTTTGATGTTAAGTACCTCTTCATATTCAGGTTCAACTAAATCGAAACACGTTAATATTTATACTAGCGCACAACTTTAATTGGCTCACCCTGATACGTCCACTTTTCTCGTCGGCGGTACGTCCCCCCAGCTTACCTGAAAATCATCATCTTTGACTTTGCTAGGTTAAGAAACAAGTTCCACGTCTTGCAGTGGTTTTTCAGTTTGTTTATTATCAGCTCCGCACCTTCTATAGTATCTGCAAGGAGAGCCATAACATTTTCAAATAACCGCGCAGGAATTTGTGTTCTGCTCTATTCCTCCTTTAATAACGTAAATTATGTCGTTAATATATAAAATAAACAGCAACAAGGATACATCCTTGTTTGTTTACACGCAACCAGATAGACGTCGCGTTACCTATACACTTGATTTCTTCTGGTGGGGCTACTTAAAAAGTGAGGTTTACAGAAAAAAGCCAACAACACGTGAGGACATGAAAAGACGAATAACTGAAGCTTAATGGAAGATTACGCCAGAAATACTTCTCAGTTCTGTTGGTATATATATATATAAATTCTGAAAAATGAGTTTTGGCTCAAGCTCAAGAAGTTCCAAATAACACATGATCTTACACCGCAGCAGAAAAAAGGTAGAGTCGAAAGATCAAAGGTGTTGCTACGCTTGCAAGAAAGTGGTGAGTTGCCGAATTTTTTTCCGATAAGTCGCCATTTGTTATAGAGCAATATGTCAACAAACCAAATGACCGAGTTTACTTGCCAGAGAGGTCTTTCGAAAATTTACACCTTCGGACGGCCAACAGAAAGCAGGCAGCACCGATTGTGATGGTTTGAGCTGCCATAACCGCCGATGGTCGCTCTCCGCTCGTATTTTTGGACCGTGGCGTCAAAATTAATACGATCGTATACCGCGAAACTGTCTTAGAGACAGTATTGAAGTCTTGGGCAAACAATCATTTTGGTCGAAGACCGTGGACATTTTAACAAGTCTCGGTACCATCTCACAAAGTGCGCGTCAACCAAGATTGGTTAAAAAACAATGTCCCACACTTCATTTCTTCGACAAAATGGATTGCAAATTCTCCGGATGCAAATTCGTTGGATTTCTCTGTCTGGGGTATTTTGAAGGCGAAGGTTGGCACTATAAAATACCACAGTTTGGATCACCTCGAACAACAACTTCACCGGGAATAGACCAAAATACCGCAGAGCCACTTGCGTGCAGCGTGCGATGCTTTCTTCGGTCGTCTCAAGGCCATTATTCGCGCCAAAGGTGGACATATTGAAAACTACTGACACCATTTGAAAACTGATGAATTTTGTAATATTTTTTGCCTTGCCACAATAAAATATATCAAAATAAAAAAATTATAGCATTTTAAAAAGTTGCATGTATATACCATATATATGAATACATGGTAATAAAATTTGGAATTGATGGAAGTTAATTGCAACTGGAAATTTAATTTTAATTAAATGTGTACATAAATACTTAAGTTGTGTACTTGCTGTAATTGATGTTGCTGGTAAATCTGGAAGTTTGCTTTCAGTGGTATTGCAACGACTGGAGATTCGCCGGATTGGATATATCCTTTCCCTTTCGTCATCATCAGCGGCCTCACTTAGATCAATACCTGCTATTGTCAGTAACCGTTCGTTTTCTGTTGTCCGGGCTATTTTAAGACAATGAAGGTCATTTTAATTTCTTCTCCGAAATAGTTTAGTTATTTGCGGGAACATATTCGTGTTGCTGGTGATTACAGCCCGAACCTTCTTGTTCCAATACAAAGTTACAGGAATTCTGTAATTCTCTTATATTAAAGTTTGAATATTTTTAATCGACGACTTCAGTGTCCTAATCTTCGGGTCTTGTCTGTCAGTTAACTGCCTGTACAGGTTTTTGAGTCTTGACAGAAGTCTACTTTCCTATCGTAACAGTGCGTCAATAGTAGGGTTGCGGAACAAGTCTTCGTTAGTCGTACGTCGATACCGGGGTATTGTAGTTTGTTTAATTGTCTCGTCCATTCGTTTAAGGTACTTGTCGATCTCCTCGTTTGATATATTCCTATTGGACGGTGGGTGGAGCGTGTGGGGAGTACTCTTGTCAACTTTGCAGAGAAGCGTGTCCATTGATTATAACTGTATTATAGTTGTAAGAATATCTTTGAACAAAATCCTCCAATTCCGCAATTTCGTTGGGTACAGTAATTTCGGTGCTAAAACTGCAATGGTCATTGTCATACACGAATGTGCGCAGACAGTTTGGCGTTTGTGAATTCGTACCTGCCAGTCATATACGTTCGTCGTATAGCAGTAGACCCAAATAATCCTTCGCTTTCAGACCGAGTCTATACATGACGTTATGCTGACCCCATCAATCGAGAAGTAGTTTCCCTCTATTGGTATTTGGTAAATTATTTCCCCAATCTCTATATTTAAGCGTTAAACTCCCCGATTATAAAACAATTCTCCCCCGATTCCAGCCTCATAACGCTTTTGCTCCTTTTTAATTTTTCCCAGTGAACCACCTGGTAGTCCAAGACATACGTAGACCATCTAGACAGCTTTCGGGACTGAGCCGCAACAGGAAGAACTGCAGACGCTGTTTCTCCCGCCTTGCTTTAGTCATTCGCACTCCTTCTCTTTGAGCAGTGGCATGATCTCCTCCGGGTCAGAAGACGATTCCAACCCCATCAGCAGCATCGATTGACGCTTTTCACACTTCGGTGTGAATGAGTAGTGCTCCGTCGTCGTTTCTTTTAGGAGCTCTTTTACTTTCGCGTAGCCCTCCACTCTGTTACAGCGCGCTCTTTGATCGTTCCCAATGTTCCAGTAGTTATGTTGAGTTCTTCTTTTATGCCACTTCTACCAATTTTTTTTAATTTTTTACTATTTTTATTACTTCTATCTAATGGAGATGTTTTGTCACTCTCTAAGGAGTCGTTTGCCCTCTATCTGTGAACTTCTATAGGCCAATCTGCTTGCTGCATACTTTGCAGCTAGTTCAATACTTCCGGATTGTGCTTTGTCTTCGCACACGTAAATAATTCTCAATGACTGGCAGTCTGATTTTCGTCGAAACGGGTCTACTGGTGATTTGATGGCATGTCTCACCGAAGAGTGAAACCAAAGGGTACATCAATCTGGAAAAAGCAAGATAGTTGCAGTTGATATTTCTAAGGCATTTGATAGAGTTTAGCACCAGGTTCTTTTGTCGAAAAAGTGTGTTTTTGGCATCGTACACACAAAAAATTCTTAATGACTGGCAGTCCGATTTTCGTAGAAACAGGTCTACTGGTGATTTGATGGCATGTCTCACCGAAGAGTGAAACCAAAGGGTACATCAATCTGGAAAAAGCAAGATAGTTGCACTTGATATTTCTAAGGCATTTGATAGAGTTTAGCACCAGGTTCTTTTGTCGAAACAGTGTGTTTTGGGATCGATAACTCTCTTCTTCAATAGATTAAAATTTACTTTCACTCACTCAAGTTGTTTTGGATGGTTGTAAGCCGGATGCTCATAAAATAAATGCTGTTGTATCCCAGGACTCCGTTCTTTCTTTGACACTCTCTTGAATTTTCATCGACGATCTCTAATCCAATATCTTTCTTTGCTGATGACAGTACTATCTGCTTTTCATATTAATTTTCTGATTCATGTTCCTGCTCTTAAGCTGTAGAACGGGAATGGCAACGTATGTTAAGCTCTTTAAATTCTGCTATTAACAGCATAACTAATTGTGGAACTGTAGTAGAATTTAATGCTTCCAAAACATACAGCTGTGACCTCTCCATAAAGCGAAATTTAAACAATTAGCCATTGTCCATACATGGCATTTGCACCGTCGAAACCGAAAAACGTTCCATTCTTGGTATGTGTGTCAGTGACAACTTACATTGAAATGACCGTATATTCGGTGTCGTCAAAAATGCTGCGAAATGTCTAGGATTTCTTCAGCGATGTAAGAAGAACTTTACGTGCTCTGATCTGGCCTCATTTGTCTGGCATTTATCCGCCTGAAATTGGAGTACAATGTTCACATCTGGTCGGGTGCGCTCAAAACATCTTTACACCTGCTAGATAAGATAGAAACCACGCGGTAACGCTCATTGGTGCTAGTAATGTAACTCAGACAATGAAAACCCTATAACACCGACGTAATATCTCATTCTCACTCTATTTAATGGCTATTTCGACCACCAATGCTCCATAAAAATCGCCAGTAGCATTTCGCCTCTTCAACCTTTTAACCGTAAGTTAAAGCTATCGTGAATTCCGCGGTCTCCGGATCATCAAACGCTTAATGATTATTTGCGATAGACATAAGGCATGCCTTCGGTATTCTGGGTGTCCGAACATTCTAGCCAGCCAACATTGACTCGGATCGCCATGTTGTCGCAGCCAAGGTGCGAATGCGAATTTTCCAAACGAGAAGATAGATTATTCTGCTGCCGTCAGGCAGAATAAATCATTCAACTTAGAAGATGATAGCGAAAAATAGACCAAAATGGACTAAGGATGGCGATAACTAAGCTAAAATTCAACAAACCACCTCGACCTAACGGCATACCGGCCGAGGTACTTAAGGAAGTCGGAAATGACCTTGTAGAGAGCATGCACCAATTTTATTCTTAGATTTGGGCAGAAACGTGTTAGCCGGATGAATGTGACGCTTAGTTAAGCACCTATTATTGATTTTAATACAGATCTAGTAGTAGTATTTATCTTCTTGGCTTAAGATACAATAAAATAATTCAATAAATATAAAAATTCAAGTTATAAATATAAATTATAAGAAAGATTGGTGACATTAATTATTTGAGTATGGGTATAAAATAGTGTGGAATATCACTTCAATTTAGTAGAGCGAAACTAAATTAAATTATTAGTAGTAGTATTCAAAAAAAAAAAAAAAGCAAGAAGAAATTTCAAACTACAACATTACCAAAATCATGAAAATAAAGTAATTTAGAAAAAAGAAAGAAAAATGCTTTTCATTGAAAACAAAAAAAAGGTATTTTATTCAAAGTATTGGCCATTGCTAGCTACACATTTTTCCCACCTTTTAGGCAATTTATGGATTTCATGCCAATAAAACTCTTCGTCTTTTGAAGCAAACCAAAAAGTCACCCAATTTTCGACTTCCTCGTAGGATTCGAAGTCCTGCCCGGCCAATGCGTGTCCCATCTATGAAAACAAATGGTAGTCGGAAGGAGCAAAGTCTGCTGAATACGGCGAGTAGGGTAGCAGCTCCCAGTCAAGTGCTTTGGTTGTACCCTGAACCAGTTTTGCTTTGTGTGCAGGTGCATAGTCATGGAGCAAAACTACCTTGCCCTGTCTTCTGGCTCATTCTGGTCGCTTTTCGATCAATGCATGGTTCAAATTGATGATATGTTGTCGGTAGTAATCTGTATTAACGATTTTACTAGGTTTTAGGAACTCGTGGAATACCACACTTTTCTGGTCCCACCAGACAGACAGCATTATCTCCTTACCGAATCCATCTGGTTTTGCAGTCGAAGTTGATGGTTCCCGGATTGACCCATGAGTTTTTCCATTTAGGATTCTAAAAATATATCCATTTTTCATCGCCAGTAACAATTCGATGCAAAACGGTTTTTTTTTATTGTGTCTTTGAAGCAAAATTTCACAAGTGGTTTTTCGATTTTTCATCTGCCTTTCATTCAATTCATGTGGCACCCATTTTCCAGATTTTTGGATCTTTCCCACAGATTTTAAATGGTCAGAAATTGTATGTTGTACAACATTTAACATTTCTACCATTTGTTTCTGATTCAGAGTGTCATCAGCATTCATTCAATGTTGTTTGCAATTCGACCCAAGTAGCTAGAGACAGTTTCATTACTATATAAAATATTTACAGTGATTCAAAAACTATTGGCTTACCTACCTATGTGACGAAAAAAAGGATGTAGGACAAAAACTAGTAGGACAACGAAAATGAAGAGTATACGAGTATATACTTATTGTAAATAAAAGCAATAACATGATTTAACAAAATATATTAAGAAAGTATTAATAAGCTTTGCATTTGTATATCAAAAAGTGTTCGCTGAACCAATGACCAATGTAATTTTTCTCTAAGAACCGTAACTTCTATTAGAAAAAAATGTGCAAAATATACGCGTGGCTCAATGTTTGTTATTCAAAACGTAAAAATAGAACAGTTCTTCCTTTTCAAGTTTTTTGTGGTAGATAGTGATTTTTTCTTAAAATGGGTCGAAAAAGAAACGAAACATCAGTGGATGAGCGGATATTTATTTTAAATCTGCATAACTGTTGTCTAGCGATTAGGTCTATTGCTAAAAGCACTTTTGGTATCTGGTAAAATTAATATATTCAGTGTACCGCGATCGGGCCGACCATGAATTTAAACCGAAAGAGAAAAGCCTGCGGTAATTACAAAAGTAAGGCAAGGGGATCTTGCTACACAAATTCACAAAGAAATACAAAAAGAATTTGGTGTCCAATTTATTGTTAACACTGAAAGAAATGTCCTATATGATGCTGTTTATCACAGAAGAGAGATAGTAAAAAGCCATATATCAGCAGCATCAGCAAACAGAAGAGGCTTTAATTCGCAAAAAAAAAACCATAGGAATGAATTAAAATAGTTTTGGCACAAATTTGGGATAGACAAAAAATACCAAACTAGATGAAAACAAAAACCTTAAACTAATATTCAAGCATGGGGGTTGATCCGTCTTAACGTGGCTTTATATGAGTGCCAAAGAAGTTGGTAATTTTCACTTTATTGATGGTATACAGGGTGAGTTTTTGAGTTTGACATTGAGACCCATTTTCGAGGTCAGACGAAAGTCACTTTTGATTTTTTAATGGGAACCCCTATTTTTTCTCGTAATCTGCGTGAAAAATTACAATTCTTTTACATAAAACACTTTTTTCAAAAATGCGTTCTTCTCCCATCAGAGGGCGCCATAAAACTTAACACATCAAAATTACTCGAAAAGTACGAAATATCGCAAAAAATGTTTCAGATAAAAGTCATAAGGTTCTGAAGGGGTCATAAGATGGTGACCATGAGTTTGATCTTGAGACGCATTTTCTAAGCCAAACGAATGTAATTTTTGATTTTTCAAATGATAATTCCTGATTTTCATTGCTCAGTCGTATTCCTCAATGGGGCACACGAATTTGTCTCAAAGGTCTTATTCATTCAGTGCTAGATACCACTGCACTGGCACGCCTAAGTCAATAATCGGTTTCGAACGTTGCTGGTGTGTTAGAAGGTAGAGATTTGTTTTGAGGTAGTCATTATTGCTTCGAGAGAAGTTAACACTAAAAAAAATAAAATCATATAGAGACCAGATCTTTAACTTATCTGAGAGTGTAAGATGTGCACTCTGCCCTTTTTTCTGCTTGAACGAAACTGTACTTCGTTTAGAAGTTCGATATTTGTTTTGAGAAACTGATTATTATTAGTAACGTTTTCTAGGTTAGTAATGCAGGCTATTTTATTTCAAGAGAAAATTGAAATGATATTGATTTATGGAGAAAGTGGAAGGAACATCGATGGTGCTGCTGCTCTTTACGCCCAACGTTTCCCTGACCAGATACGATCGCGCGCTTCCTTTTATCGGGTCATCTAACAATTCACTGGTGAAGGAAGTGTGCAACCAAAGAAAAGAAATCGGTCAGATAGGGTGGCTGTTGAGGTCAATGAAATAGCAGTGTTAGCTGCCTTTGCCCACGATCCTCACATTAGCACTCGTTAAATAAGTCGTGAATCAGGAATTTCTCAAACAACTGTCTGTAAGATATTACATCGGCATAAATACCATCTCTATCATGTTTCAATGCATCAAGAACTTTCTAGTGAGGATTTTCGCAACCGGGTTTCCTTTTGTCAATGAGCACTTCAGCAAATTGAACAAAACTCCCTTTCTTCGCCAAGGTGTTGTTCTCTGATGAATCGACTTTCACCAGTCACGGTATAGTCAATCGACATAATATGCATTACTGGGCTACCGAAAATCCTTTTTTGTTGAGACAAGTTGAACGCCAGCACTCTTGGAATGTTAATGTTTGGGCGGGAATTATTGGGGATAAATTAATAGGTCCATATTTTATTGAAGGCAACTTGAATTTCGAAAAGTATGCAAACTTCTTGCGGGACTATCTTCCAGTATTACTAGAAGAACTGCCATTGGAGTTGCGACAAACAATGTGGTTTCATCGTGATGTCCAGCCCATTATTCCCAAGTAGCCCGGGGCGTATTAAACAATTTTTGCCATCAACAATGGATTGGTCGAGGAGGTCTGAGGCAATAGCCTGCTAGATCACCTGATCTTACGTCACTTGATTTCTCTTGTGCGGCTACTTAAAAAGTGAGGTTAACAGAAAAAGCCAACAACACGTGAGGACATGAAAAGACGAATAACTAAAGCTTGCCGGAGGATTACGCCAGAAATACTTCTCAGTTCTGTTGGTTCATTTAGAGCGCGGATAGAAAAGTGTGTTGAAGTGAATGGTCCCATTTTCGAGCATTTGTTGAAATAGTCTCAGGAAATAACCGTCGAAATGGGAAGAATTCAATGATTCAACAGTGGGTGGCAAGGGGCATACTCTAATTAGTCACCCCGAAGTAAACAAAATACTGCTACGTCCATGTCGTTGCTTCTGGGTTATAATAAACGCAGTATGTAAAAACAAATGACAAGCCTACAAGCAATACGACTGAGCAATGAAAATCAGGAATTATCATTTGAAAAATCAAAAGTGACCTTCGTTTGACTTTGAAAATGGTTGTCAAGGTCAAGGTCGTGGTCACCATCTTATATCTCCTTCAGAGCCTTGTGACTTTTGTCTGAAACATTTTTCGCGATATTTCGTACTTTTCGAGTAATGATGTCTTAAGTTATATAGCGCTCTCTGACGGGAAAAGAACGTATTTTTGGAAGAAGCGTTTCACGTAAAAAATTGTAATTTTTCACGCAGATTACGAATCTGTCAAAAAAAAATTGGGGTTCCCATTAAAAAATCAAAAGTGACCTTCGTTTGACCTTGAAAATGAGGCTGAAGGTCAAACTCGTGGTCACCATCTTATGTTCCTTTCAGAACCTTGTGACTTTTTTCTGAAACATTTTTCGCGATATCGCGTATTTTTCGAGTAATTTGGATGTCTCAAGTTAAAAAACTCACCCGGTATACCAGCAAAGGAATATATTGGACTAAAAGTAGCAGATAGACATCTGTAATGAAAATTAAAAGGAGTGTCGGAGACAGAACGGAAGCCTGGGGCACATCAGCATTTATCTCGTGAATATCATACTTGAAACCAAGACAATTTGCATTGAGCGTTTCGAAAGATAATTTTTGACCCATTAAAGAGAATCATCGAACCCAAAAGCACGCATTTTCGACAAAAGAGCCTGAACCCTTAGAAATGTCAAGTGCGAATGTCGTCTTTTCGCTAGATTGATGTACGCTTTGGTTACACTTTTCGGTAAGACCTGCCATCATATCACCAGTGGACCTGTTGCCACGAAAACCGAAGTTGGTTTGGCCCCCTGAATATTCGACGCACTCAAGTGTAGACGGGGCAAATCACAGTGTTGATCTGGCGGAAAATCTGCAGCAAGCAGATTGGACTTGTCCAAAGAGCTAACTCCAGCTGAATGTCATTGTAAATGAGCGCTGAGACGCAGCATGAGGCAGAATTTCGGATGTTTTTGACGAATGACCAACAATTTATACTACCATTATGACGTTGTAGTATTTTTTGCCTTAGTTAAGAAATTAGCTTTAAAAAAATTGTAAATGACTTGCGTGAGTAGGCGTCTGGAGGGGAATGAAGTGGAAAATTAAGTAAGCAGGGTTGGATGAAAGTTATCAATAGTTGAAATTGATGAGGTACAACATGATACTGACGAGTTAATGGAATCAGTTTTAAAAATAAGGTCTAATTGCCTTTTTATACAGTTAAAGACATTTCACTAACTTGACATAAACTAGGTCTATTAACCGATCTAAAAAGAAACATTGCTTGGTAAAAATGGTATGGTATTTCATCCCCAGATGGAATCCATTTCAGCCGATGCTGAAAGATATGATATCATCAATATGAACATTTCCTGCTTGTTTTTATATTGAGAGAAAAATTAATTTCAGAAAAAGCGGTGATATCAAATGGGAGAGCAAGAGATTGACGCAAAAGTTTTAGAACGCAAGCCTTTTACATTCTGGTAATAGAAAATGAGAGAGAGGTTGTGACATGACTTGTTTAATTCGGAAAAAATAATGTAATCAAGTCGGCTACGTTGGATACGTGAGATTCTTTAATAGGAAGGCTTTCCTACTGAATGGAAACCGTCATGCTTGTTTTTACCTTCGTAGCACACCGAGTTAGATTTACCATGTAGGCGAGTTATAAACGTATATTCTCAAACATATTTTTTATCTCTTAGCTTGATGTTTAAATTAGAGAAAGGGGTATATGTTGAGAGTTGAGAAGTGTCAGTTCCAGGGGTTGAAGCTAGATCGGAAGAGGCACGTTGATTTTAGGGTTTGGTTTGGGATAGAATAAAGAGAATAAGAGTATGGGTGAGAGGCTTAAAACTGAGAAAAATGTTTTTTTAAACTTGATTTGGAACTGGATTTGCTACGAGTTGGGTCTTGGTGATTTGAATTTACTTGGTAACTTATTTGCTGTTTTTTTTGGTAGATTTTTCCTGTAGTTTTTATATCTTTCGAAGATTAAAATTGTTGCTGGCTAGATTACAGAATAACCATTAATATTTTGCCGGAAAATCGAGCTTGAAGCTGCGCTTGCTCTTGTGGTAAGATGTTGGAAGCAAATTGCAGTGACTGACGGTGATGCCGTTTCTCTTTTTGAAGAAACTCGAAATTCTATCAAAATCATCGTTTTAGGGGTGCATTTGGTAAGAAGCGTGGTCACAAATTCCTTCTTGGAATCAAGCTTGACTACCCTATGTTGCCACTCAGAACATGATCACTTTGAAATAAGGTGATTGGTGAGCTTTCGTGGGCGGCGACCGGAAGATTCTCAGATCTTAAAGCGAGCAAAAATCGACTTCGGGTTCTATTAATACAGTCATGAGTGATGTATTATAGTGAAAATTCGGCAACGCGTGGATTGGTATGCCATCGATTGTGAAGAGTAAGTAAGTTTCTTCATTTCTAGATCTCACAAAGTCTAAAGCTCTCAGATCTGTAATTTGCTAATCCATGCATAATATTTTTTTAAATTTTGTAAGAACGACTATATTCTGGACTGAGTTTTCCAAGTCTTCAACATTTTTAACACAAAATGATAACGGGATCTGCATACATATCTACATATGTAGTGTGATACGTATTAACTGATTAAAGAAGGTGTTTGTGAGGTTGTAAAAAACCGTTTTTTTATTCAATTACCAATATCTTTAACACTTCACTATGCAATCTAATAGACGATAAACAATCATTTTTTTTGCTTTCAATTTGACTTTATGCTTTGACGCCTTGCATCTATTATTAGTTTTAATAAATATCACTTTATAACTAAATGTTTCGCAATAGTCTGTATGACTATTATGATCTCGATCAACCGATTATCGTTGACGATTTAGTACTTTACTCACAAGTTTGTCTGCTGCCCATTTAAGCGTTTTATTCGAAGAAAAAAACGAGAGTTCAACAAAGGAGTTCATACTTATATCAGTATATCAGTAGAAATTTAGTGAAAATGAATAAAATTGAGTGACTTATTACTATAAATGGAATCTCCGCTCCGTTTGCCCGATCCACAAATAGCATCGACCCCTTCAATTGCACCAACTGTAGAAGTAAAAGTCTCCTCAACATCAGATACAAGATCTTATCTGTTATACCACCTTGATCAAAGTTTATTCAGAAATTTAAAAATACAAGTTTATTCATCTAAATCTATATTTTCCTCTTTATATGATCGGTTTTAGGTATGTCCATCAATGCTTCCTGCGGCTTTTCCATTACTTCCTCTGGGCTGCTGAAACTCAAGTGAATTTGGTGGCTGTTGGATGGTATTTGTTGCATTTTTCGTCAAAAAATTACGAATAATGATGGCACTGTGCGACGGTGCGCTATCGTAATGCAAAATCCACGAGTTTTCTGCTCACAATTCTGGTCTCTTTCGGCGAATTGCTTCACGAAAACGTCTTATAACGCTAAAATATTACTCTTTGTTTACTGTCTGGCTTCCTGGTAAAAATTCATGATGCACTAGACCGTTGTTATGTATGAAAATCGTGATTCTTCTTTTTCGACTGAAAATGACGTGTTGTTTTTTTTTTGTCTCGGCTCATTTGGTGAACGCCATTCACTTGCCTGATGTCTGGATTGCGTGACCCACGTCTCGTCTCCAGTAATGATCGTTTTGATGAATGTGGGATCGGATTCAGCACCGCAAATTATCTCTTTTGCGACGTCAACACCTTCTCTTTTTTGCATGAAATTGAGGTCATTTGGCACAAACTTTGCTGCTACACAAAATATCTTGGACGGATCTAAAGGCAATGCTCAAGTCCTCTGCTATCTCTCTGATGGTTAACTTGCGGTTATAGACCAAGAGTTCTTCTACTTCATCAATGTTTTTTTCAGTTTTCGATGTCGATGGTCCACCACTGAGTTTATCATCTTCGATTGACTTACTACCACTTTTGAACCGCTCGTGCCACTGGTAAGCGAACGTTTTCTTTAGAGAATCGTCACCGAAACACTTTTCCAACATTTCCAACATTTCCAACGTTCGCGTGCCATTAAATCCGTTTTTTTAGGCAAAATTTAATACAAGTTCGTTGTTGCAAATTTAAATCCATTTGTAAATATGTAAAAAATCACCAACACACACAAGAATAGATTTACTCTTGGTTACGTAACTTGTGCAAATGTCAAGCTATGACGCTAAGATTTAGAGGGAATGTCAACAACAGATATATCAACTTAACAAAAAAAAAACAGAACTTAAATTGGAACAATGGGAGCGCCATACGGTGACGCCACCAGAAAGTTTTTGATCAAGGTGGTATTATCTGATTGTCTGCAACTTTTCGCCAGCAGTCTGATTGGTTCCTATCAGTGCGGTTTCAAATCAGGAGAGTCCACAATCGACGAAATATTTTCACTTCATCAAATCCTGTGAAAAATTTAAGAAGTACAAATTGATAACAATCTCGTGTTCATCGATTTTGAGGCCGCAGATGATACCACTTATAAAATATATACAGCCTTGTCTATTTTTGGCATCGGTGCCGAACTTGTGTGTGCAGTGACGATTGAGAACGCTCATTACTCTGTCAAGTAACCGAGGTCAACCGAGACCTTTGATATTAAAAACGGTTCTGAATAAGTTGACACGCTGTTATATGATTTCTTTAACATCATACTTGAAAGAATTGTGCGGAACTCACAAGTAAGCACTGGAGCCACAATCTTTCAGAACTCTGTGCAACTATTAGCGTACGCCGATAATATCATCTTAAGTGAGTGAACTCAGCGGGCTCTCAGGGGACAAACAACATCGAGGAATTGAACCGAACGTCATTATGGATCTTGATCATCGAATCCCCGCAGAAGCATGAATGAAGATATCCTCAGTCACTTCGAGAGAAAAATCTTTCGAAAAATATTCGTCCGCGTTTGCATTGGCAAGTTGAGAGGTGAAGATTCAACAACGAATTATAAGTCAGAAAACTGCGCCTCAGTCGCCTAAGATGGGCAGAAGATGTAGAGACACCAATGCTCCGACCGAATCCAACCCGGAAGGACAACGTTATAGAGGAATCCGGAATGCGCAACTGGTGTTGTCGTTTTTGAATTTTTTTTTTTTTTTAGTTTTATATTAAGCTTTTACTTTATGTTATGTACTTACATATATTATCTACTATAATTTACACTATTTCTAACGTATTTTAATATACACACTATAGAAGTATGAGTATTAACGGAGAAGAGACAAATGAAGGTAAAAATAGTATTAAAATGGAAGCCCACAATACCTGCGACTTTCTCGGTAGCACTTCCGCCTTTTTAGAACAAATCCTCCGGTTCTGGATTTATGCAGGTAGAATGTATTATTACGCAATTTTGCTCAGGACGTTTTAGAATCTGTTCTTGATTTTATCGAAACACCTCACACTACAGGTGTCCTGTGGAATTTAAGAAAACCTTAGTTAAGATAAATTTATTGAGTGAGGAACGTAGAATCAAAAAGCTTTTGTCTAGCGAATAAGGTGGAGACTAAAAGTCTTCTGATTTTTTAAGGTCATTAAAACAACCTACAGATCATTAATATCGTTTTGATAAAAGTGTAATGATAGAAGCGTTATGATATAAGCGTACAGGACTCAACATCCTTGATTGACAAATATTTTGGAAGCCTTTATTTCGTCTAGGTATATGCAAAAATTTAGACCTCAGTCAATAAAAATTTCCTCTTCATCATTTCCAACAACTCAGGATGCGGCAAAAACCTGGATTATCTAAATGAAATCTGTGAAAAATATCGTAGTTTAACCGAGGAATTTGACGGATTTAGGCAACGAAAAAGAAGTTCGGTGGACCACCAACAAGCACGCAGGTCAACAAATTTGTTATTATCACAAAAAGTGGGGTACAAATGCTTGAAAGTGCATTGAACCTTGTCAGTTTAGTTCACAAGTAAGGCCGTGTCCTCACATTTACAAAAACCTTTCAAAAAACTTAGAATTCCTAGTTGAAAATGCAGTGAACAGTTGGAAATCATCCCCTCCACGTCGCATTTCATAAAAGGTCCTACTTTATAATCTTATATTTTTAATAGACATAGGCGCTGATCTTTCAGTAGACTTACACACAGCCTTCAAGGAAAGAAGAAAAATCCTTTCGTCTTCTTGCGTGTATGTGCAGCCAGTTGACACGGAAATCATAACGTTGCTCCAAATAGATCTAGGACTTCAACGATCATTTTCTTACTTACACAGTGAATAGGTCAAATATAAGAGCGGATTTTCTTAATAAATTCGGGTTACTGATTAACCTTAGAAATCGTAGACTAATAGAGTCCTTCAGAAACCCACAAATCTATACATCCCATACTATGACTACCACAATAACTCCGCGATTGTTTTTAATTAATAGTGAATTTGATAGTTTATTAAGAGAATTTACCACATTAACAGAGACATTAACACATTAACATTAACATTAAAGCTCGGCACAATCACTTTTCTGTAGACCCCGTGGATAAGACTCAGCAAAGCGTACCGCAGCTCGTCTTGAAGAAGAAGGCGACGATTTAGGACCTCGCAGGGATTACAGGCGCCTTCCGTGTCAATACCCAATAAGTATCCTATACCCCATATCCATAACTTTTTAATGCAGTTTCATGGCTGCACAATTTTTTCGAAAAATAATTTGGTCAGGTCGTACCTACATATCGCCTCATAAAAGGTATACAAAACCGCTATAATCACACCCTTCGTGCTCTATGAGTATGTTTCGAACGTGAGAAGTGCGAGCCAAAAATTTCAAAAATTTATAAATGAAATCGTTAATTATATTCACTTTGCATTTTCTTACTTGGACTGGCTTCTCATAGCTAGTAAAAATGTCGAGGAGCGTTAAAGTCAGCTGTTCTTACTTTTTCGGCGACAGAAAATGGTATTGCTCTTTCAAAAGAGCGAGTGAAAAACAACAACAAATTGACTCCCCCTACATCTATTCGCCAGATTTGGTAATTTATGGGAATAATAAACTTTTACAACCGTTTCATTCTCAATGCTGCCAAATTTCTGTCCCTTATTCATTCACACTTGGCGAATTTCTTTTACAATAAAAAAATGGATATCTCATTTTACTTGGCTTAGCAGTTGTCATGATGTTTTTAAAAAAAATCCAGACTATCTCCACTAGTGCGACCCACTATTGGCCCACCCAATAATGTGTAGTATCACAAATGATGCTTCAAATATTGGAATGGAAGTTGTTTTGTAGGAGTCAAATTTTGGAAAGCGGAAACCACTACCATTGTATTAAAAAAAAAGTTCAGTGACTGAGCTAAAATAATCGGCTTTTGACAAGGAGCTCCATGTATCTAGTAACAAAGCACTTTCCGTACATCGTCGAAGGCTGGGAATTTATAATACTTACAGACCATAAGTCGCTTACATCAGCAAATACTTCGAAATTAAAGCGCAGGCGCCGTCAAACTCGAATTGATATCGCCGTTTGCAAGTTATATCCGACACATTAAACGCAAAGAAAACGTAGTTGACAACTTCCTTTAATTTAAATTTCCCAGATGCAAACTTTTTTTTTTTTTTTTAAACAAAAACGAACTCAACACTCAAGTGGGTATCAATATACTTTCATCGCCTCAGCATGTGTTAAGTAATCTGGAAAATGGGATAGAAAGAAAAAGAAAGATGTTTGGGCTCAGTGTTAAATTTCTCTTCATGGGTGGCAACCAAAATTTAATTGGGAGACTAAGTTCTTGGTGTAAGTTTGCTTGTTGTTGATTTCAAATAAAATAGGTCTCTATTTTATAGAATAGAATTGCATCAAATGCAAAACCCCAGTCAATCAACACACCAACAACGCAAAAAAACGTCTGGTGCGATACGGGTATGGGAGTTAATCGCCCCTTTGTTTCTCAAGATTTCATTTTCCTTCACAGTTTTACTCACGATGGAAAATGCTTCATCCAAGAATGAATAACTTCAACATATTTCTGGCTTAAAGATACATAGGCACATTAAACCCGAGATTGAACGCTTCAGGCTTTGAGCATGTACACATTTTTTTTTTATAATCCCGTGCGCGTACCGAGGGGATATGAATACCCCTTTACTAGCTTTTTCTCCAGGGAGCAGGCGGGCGGTGTAGTAGTTTAAAACTCAGATGTATTAGGCTACAATATTTTTTCCAGAGGTGGTTGTCAAACTGGACGGACGAGCCAGTGCATCCTCAACCAGTGGGTCTTAATACATGAGAGTTTTTAGTTCGTTACATTTAGCCCAGCCAGCAACCACTCCAACATCAGTGTTATGCCTTTAATTCAGAATTGACACCAACGGGATTTTCATATAACTACATACAAATTCTATGAAAAGACTTTTTCAGAGAATTGCCTCGCACGGGATTTGAACCCGCGACACTCTGCTTGACGAGTCTATGCATATACCACTACACCACTGCAACCATTGTGGCACCATTTACCCCTACACCTTTACAATTGTTGATAGATTTACAAGCCAGCCAGAAGCATATTCCATTACTGACATGTCTGCCTCAAATATTTCCAAAACGTTTATAACGTTTAAAACAAATATTTCAATACTTGTTGAGATTCGGTATTCCAAGTGAGATAACCATTGATCAGGGCACTCAGATTTCAGTCAAAACTTTTCACGAAAAAGCGAATTTATTAGAAATAGAACCGCATTCTAACAACAGCGTACCGCCTTCAGGTTAACGGAATGGTTAAATGCTTCCACCGTCAGCTCAAATTATCACTTATCACTCGAGAAAATAACATTAATTGGAGTAACGCAATCTCTTTAGTGTTGTTTTCAGAGCAGTGAAAGAAAACTGAACTTGTCTACGGACAAACTATAAAAGTGCCTGGTGAATACTTTGTTCTCTCTCAATCGGATAAAGAACGTGACCCTATAAAGCTACTGCAATCGTTTAAAACAACTATGCAGAAGTCATCCCGGTGAACCAACTGAGTCTTCTTCGATTTTCTTCATTTTGCACCAACCTCTGTCTGATTGGTGGCTTAAAATTTAAAAGAGTGTACTCACGCTCAAATTTTTCCACGGTGCGCTGAATTTCCTGCACACTGAAGTCATGATGACGACCGACCTCTTGACGAAATTCATGTTGCGTATTTGCAACTGAGCCAAAAGTTTGATAACATTTTTTTTAACAATTTCCGCACATGCGGGATGAAATGGCAAACCTTACTGAATACTTTGACAGCTGGATGTCTTTCATTATTTTGGCAGCTGCTGAAACAACAATTGGAAAAACTATCATTGCTATCTGGTCACCCGTTATAGGAGAGTTATTTTGATATTTCCTCTTTACTAAGGCCCTTACAAAATAACGCGTAAACTACAAAAACAATACAGAATAAGAAGATAAAGATGTCTCTATTTCAATTGATATGCTAAAAGCAGCTCACTGTAGGTCAGACAGAACAAGAACCGGTTGTAAAGCAAAGACTAAGGTTCAATTTATAATTCAATTAATTAAATTGTTACTAAACCTATATTTTATGCTTCGCTGGAGGCGGATTGTGTAGTGATCGGCCACACGCTTCGACTAGAACGTTGAAATGAGCAGCAGATAGTCTTGTGTGTGAAGATGGTTGACTGTAATCGGCTAATAGAGACCACAATTTGTACAGACTATTGCAGAACATTTAGCAATAAAATTATGACATGATTTTACATGATTGTTCCAGTAAAATAGATTGCAAAGAATGCAAAAGTTTTCTTACTTCGCGTGTGTGAATACTCGTATATCTAAAGAAGATGCTGACTATTTTAAATCTAGTGGTTAGCCGCTGCATTCGGACAAATGTGCTACGTTAGTACGCCGCTCTCTCCACTCACAACTCCCGGTGACTCTCCTAACAGTGAACGTGTCCACCTACAGCAACGAAAACGAAGGTCAATGCACTCTACACATGATATAAGCTAAACTGACTAAATTGGAGGAAGAACTGTCTTATTTGGAGGAATCTCACCGTGCGTCGGTTCTTCTTCTTCGGTTCCAAATAAATGAGCTGACAACCGAAAATACTTACCTTACATCAAGGGTCAATATTCTGGAGAGTAAATTAAACTAGCAAAAACAACGTGTGTTCAGTAATTTTCTTGAGTCTGTTTGTATGTCTAACGTCAACGACACTAATGCGATGAAGACGGCACAACAGATTTTCTCTAAGGCATTGTCTAACGATGTGCCCGTAACTGAAACAGCGAAATGCTTTGCTAAAAAATCCAATCAAAATCGCTAGTCTTATATATAAGGAGCGAATAATATGCGCCAAAAGACAAAGAAAAAAAATACTCTCAACACTCATACGACTGTTATCGATTGACCGCTTGTCAGCAAAAGTATCAGAGTGAGCAGCAGTAATAAAGAAAGGGGTACCGTATACATCAATGACTCTCTTACTAAATTTACTCAGGCTCTCTTAATGAAAGTCATTTAAATTTAATCATTTAATAACCTAACACTCATTTAGTGCTTCAGTTTCTATTTTAATTATGGAAATTTGATACCCCTACCGTCAATCAGAAAAATTCTAAACCCGAAAATGTATAGGGTGATTCATCGTGAGGTTGGATTTATAATGTAAAATAAGACACATAAATTTGAAAGTGAACTTAATATTTTTACTATCGGTTAAAAGAATAATTCATGATATTTAATTTTTTAAAATGATATTGGCCACGACTACGTCTGAGGTGATCCATTTGAAAGGTCCAATTTTGGGCGACTCGTTTGAGCATAGCGACTGGTATCTCGCGGATAACCCGAGTAATGTTGGCTTCCAAAGCGTCAATCATAACTGGCCTATTCCTGAAGGCCTGAGACTGCTTGAATTTCAGAAAGCACATAGTCTGTTAACGTGGCACGATAATGGTTACCATTGACGGTAGCTTTCTGATTTGCCTCATTTTTGAAGAAATATGACCAATAATTCCATCACCCGATAAACCACACAATACCGTTATTTTTAATGAATGTAATAGTAGCTCTTGGTACTCTTTGGCCAAGTTGCTCATCAGCCCAAGTACGGCAATTTTGTTTATTAACGTATTCATTGAGCCAGGAATGGGCTTCATCGGTGAGCAAAATTTCACGATAAAACACCGGAACAAAAATTATCACACAGTGTGGAAATCCTACACCTCTGCTTTCCACAAACTGGTGAGCAGATACGGCAACTGGTGGAAATGTTAGAAGATGGGAAAAGACGTTCAATACATCAACCTATGAGAGACGCAATTGAAAGCATTAGATCCCTATATGAGCTTTCTGCTATTCAACTGAAGGCGAAAAAGCAAAAGAGGTATTAAGGAAACATAACTCATCACAAACCTCTCCCTGAGAAACGCGCAAGAACCCAAGAAAAGGCAAGGTCAAAATGGAGAAACCCCGGAACCAAAGAAAAAAAAAACTCAGGCGGTATAGGAAAAAGGAAGGAAAAAGAAAACGATATTGGAGGCATAACTCCTAGCATCAAGGAGAAACACCTCCAATCCGACAAAACAGAAGTCAAACGATGGCAATGAAAATGAGAAAAACTAAGAAGGAGACTAACAAAAAGAAGCTTGAGGCGAAAAGAAGTAAGTCGGACGCATTCGTCATTAAAGCAAGTGAACGACTATCTTACGCGGAGATTCTTCGTAGCGTAAAAGCAGACCCCAAACTAGAAGCTGTTGGAAAAGCGGTATCCAGGATAAGAAGGACCCAGAAAGTAGAGCTCCTAATACATCTCAAAGACAGAAGAGCTTAGAAGTGTCATTGGCGAGGTTTAAGGAGAGCGAGCGAGTGTAAGGACTCTCACACATTGCACTACCATCGAGCTAAAAGACATCAACGAAGTCACCGGAAAGGAGTACATTTGCGAGGCAATAAGGACTTAACTCGGGGTGGAACTACAACCAGCAGACATATTATAATTGCGAAAAGCGTACTGTGGGACCCAAACAGCAACAATTGGTCTGCCCGTCGGATTAGTAAAGAAACTGTTAGATGCAGGAAAGGTAAAAATTGGATGGGCTATTTGTCGCATTCGGGAGCGAACGCTTCTTCAAAAATGCTTCAAATGTCTTGAATTTGGGAATATAGCCAAGCATTGCAAAAGCAGTGAGGACCGCTCCAAGCTATGTAGAAGGTGTGGAACAGAAGGCCAGATAGCAAAGAACTGCGATAAGGAGACATCATGCATGTTCTGTAGAAAAGAACACGCAAACGATTCGAAGCATGTAGCCGGAAGTAGCAAGTGCCTGGTTTTTAGCAAGACCATCCCCAACAAGAAAACATGAAGATAATACAGATTAACTTAAATCACTGTAGAATTGCACAGGATATCGTGACACAAACGGATAGTGAAGAAAAAGCAGTCGTTATTTTGATAAATGAATCGTATAAAACTCTGGACAACAATATATGGACCTGCAATAGGACAAAGCTGCTGCTATGTGGATATGTGGAAGGCATGCCTTTCAAGAAACTAACGGACTTACGGAAGGCTTTGCACGGGCCAAAATAAATGACATATATTTTTACAGCTGCTATGCACGTCAAAGCTGGACCATTAACGAGTACCAGGCAATGCTAGACAACCTATCCGCCGATGTTCGTGGTAGAGCCCCTATGGTTATCGGCGGCGACTTTAATGCATGGGCAACCGAGTGGGGTAGCAGACTTACAAACGCCAGAAGCCGTAGTCTGATAGAAAGTTTTGCAACTCTTAACATAGGCATTGCAAACACATATCGTAAGGCAGGAACGGGCTCGATTATTGACATTACGTTCGTTAGCAATTCCCTCTTGCGAAATATAAAATGGTGAGTCAGTCAAAAATACACGCACAGTGACCACCAAGCAATAATTTTTAAAACATAGGAGAAGAGTACGGTGCAACGCGCTAAACGAACGGGCCCATGATGGAAGGACACACTTTTCGACCTGGACGCGTTCGAAGAAATCATAAATACCGGAAACATAATTCAAAGCGGAACAGCTGAAGCCTGTAAACAACAACTCGTCCGCATTATCACTACTGCATGCGATGCATCAATGCCAAGAAGAACGGGTACTAGAGGAGGAACACCATGCTACTGGTGGAATGAGGAAATAAAAAAGCTTAGAGCAAAGTGCTTAAAAGCCCGACGCAAAGTCCAAAGATCTAGGAGAAGAGATCGCTTTGAAGAACACCTTATTGGTTTTAAAAAAGCAAGACAATATGTTTTAAAAAACTTTGTGAAGAAGCCGACATAAACCTTTGGGGTACAGCATACAAGATCGTCATGACTAAGATAAAGGGCAGCAGGTCGCCGCAAATAACATGTCCAGCAATCCTAAACTTCATAGTAGAACAACTTTACATCTACTATGTACCATATCATTAGGGAGACCAACACGGAGGACATCCCAATAGTCAGAGCGGATGAACTCATAAGCGCGTGCAGGAAGATAGGCGACAGTAAAGCGCCCGGATCTGATGGCATACCAAATAAGGCACTAAAATCAGGCAGACATGTTTATGGAAACAATTCAAAAATGTCTTGAAGAAGGAGTTTTCCCGGACGTTTGAAAACTACAACACCTAGTCCTGCTTCCAAAGGGAAACAAGTCACCTGGGGAACCGTTCTCGTATCGTCCAATATGCCTTCTAGACACAATGGGAAAAATTTTGGAACGGATAATATATGCTAGACTGCTCGCGGTAGCAGAAGAGAGAGGAGCACTATCAGACTTTTACTTTGGGTTCAGAAAATCGCGGTCTACTGTTCAAGCCGTAAAAACTGTGGTTGACATTGCGGCTGAAGCGATACAAGGAGAAAGATTGCGGTATGATACAAAAAAATACTGTGTAGCGGTGACTTTGGACATCAACAATGCCTTTAACTTGGCGAAGGGGGCGTTCATCAGAAAATCACTAGCCAGTATGAATACGCCATATTACATGCTGAGGATAGTAGAAAACTACTTTACCAACAGAAAATTGAGGTATGAAACTGATGAAGGGTTGAAATACTACAACGTTTCAGCTGGGGTTCCACAAGGATCAGTACTCGGTCCTCTCCTATGGAACATTATGTATGACGGAGTGCTAAGGCTTATGTTGCCGAGAGGAGTTCAAGTAATCGGATTTGCAGACGACATTGTCATCCTTACGGTGGCAAAAGAAATAAAGGAGATAGAGTCAGCCATAAATCTAGCGATTATTCGCATCAAAGACTGGCTAGTATCTGCCGGTCTAGAATTAGTGGACCATAAAACGGAAGCCGTCTTAATTACCAGTAGAAGAATTGTGGAATAAGCCAATATACGGGTAGGACATCAAATAATCCGATCAAAAGAATTAATCAAATACCTGCGAGTAATACTTGATAACAGATTACAGTTCAAAGCACATGTAGAGTACTCCAGTAACAAGGCTTTACTGCTGCAAGGAGCACTTTCTCGAACACTACCAAACATTGGTGGACCTGGATATGCTAGGAGGATTCTCCTATCTAGAGTAGTCAGCTCAGTTCTCTTATACGCTGCTCAGGTCTGGGCGGGGGCACTCGCCATAAAAGCAAACAAGAGAAAACTTTCGTCCGCATACAGGCTCAGTGCATTAAGAGCGATTTGTGGATTTCGAACAATCTCGGATGAAGCAGCCTTCGCGATAGCAGGAATAGTTTCGATCGACATTCTTGCGGACGAGGAGGATAGCTCCCCTTTGTGCCCAGAACGCACAAACGAGGAGGAAGATACGGAGCACGCCATATTTCATTGCCGGCGTTTTTCGCAGTATAGAATTAATCTGCCCAGTCCAATTGGACGGAAATCAGCACATTTGTGATAATTGTGCAAAACGAGCGAAGAAGAATAGAAAAAATTAGAAGAGCTAAAGAAGCAAATAAAAAAAGAATAGCATGATCCACTAACCAGCCCCGCGAAGTAATACCTAACGGCATTCCCGCGGGGAAAGTGGTTGAAGGACGTAGTGGTGTGGATTAGTACGTAGGCGCACTCCTGGCATCGAATATTCAGGTGTTGCGAGTCGTGCATGTTGGTGGCACGGGCTACCGCATCTTTAGAAGATTATCACATCCATTGGCGCTACCAAAAAAAAAATAAATAAATAAATAAAACACCTCTCCCGCCCCTGGTCGTAGTACTGTTGCTGGAACTCGGGCACTGCCGTTAGTGTATTTATCATACGGGCAGTGACTGAGTGTATGTAACAACTGATGGATAGCGGGTTGTGTGTGAAGATTTTGTTGGTGCACTGTTTCATATTGTTTTAAGGGCATAACACCTACAGCAATTTGATTCGGTAGGCCATCCTCAGAATTTTTACTTCGCAGCCTTGCTTAGTATCGTCGATGTTTGCGTTTACTGTGTTTGTTTTTAATTATGACTAGGGAATTCATGGTGGACGTAGCCAATATACGCAGGCTAAAAAGTAATCACTTTTCTGCGTACGTTCACGTCTGTAAGTACCGGCCAGCTGTTTTGGCACTTAGTGAAACACAAGTAATTCCCCGCCCACACCTCTCAGATCACTCTGATCTGAAGCTACCTGGCTACGAACTAGTGTCACTATTCTTTGCCCATCGTGGTCTCGCAATTTATGTGCGTAGTGATGTAGCTTACCAAATTCCACCACGCTGTAGTCCCTGTTCCAATCCGGAATTCAATTTCATGTGGTTAAAATTCCATCTCCGTAAGCAAATTATCCACTACTGCTTTATTTACAGAAGCCCCAAACTGGACAGCAACTCGACCTTCCACGAGTTTGATGCGCTTTCTGGCTCCATTTATGAATTGTATCCCTGTATCCTCATACTGAAATCGTGATTACGGGCGATTTCAATATACACAATTCTGGTTGGCTTCGACATTCTGGACAGACAACACCCGAAGGACGGTGTGTTGAGATCTTCGCTGCGGAAAATAACTTAACCCAGCTTGTAAATAAGCCCACACGCATACCAGACGTTGATATTCATACCACCAACACCCTGGACTTGTTTTTAACTTCTCACCCTGACAAGTACTGCGTTGATGTGCTCTCCCCTCTAGTCTCGTCGGACCATTGTGTCATATCAGTTAAATTCTCGTACACCCACCACACAGTTAGAGAAAACATCCCTAAAAGAACTGTATGGCAATACGAGAAAGCCAATTGGAGCGGACTTAACAACTTCTTCAGGAACTGGTCGTTATGTTTCCTCAAAAACGACGTGGATGCCGCTGCTGACATGATCACAGAAACTATTCTCTTTGGAATGAGATGCTTTATCCCTCATCGGATGAAGAGTATCAAACCAAAAGAAAAGGCATGGTACGACTCGAGCTGTAAAAATTCTGTCAGGGTTAGAATATTGTTTTTTCCGTCCTAGAGTACCAACCCGAAAACGAAAACCGAAAAAATTTTAAACGAGCCGGAAATGACTGCAACGTCTTTCTCAACCGTGTGAAATTCCAATACGACCAAAACCTGAGGCAAAAAAATCTGCCTCAACCTCCATCCCAACGCTCATTTACAATGACATTCCAGCTGTCAGCTCTGTGAACAAGGCCAATCTGCTTGCTGCGCACTTTGCGGCTAGCTCAACACTCCCAGATTGTGCTTTGTCCCCGCCTACACTTAAGTGCGTCGAATCTACAATAGGACGAATCCGCTTTCGCACTCGTGTAGTAGCAAGAGTACTTAAAGATCTCAACATAATGGTATATCGCCCCTTCTCCTGAAGAGGTGTTCTTCCTCGAAACACGAAAACTTCTTAGTGACCAGCAATATGGTTTTCGTAGCAACAGGTCCACTGGTGATTTGATGGCATGTCACACCGAAAAGTGGAACCAAAGCGTACATCAATTTGGCAAAAGCAAGATAGTTTCACTTGATATTTCTAAGGCATTTGACAGAGTTTGGCATCAGGCTCTCTTGTCGAAAATGCGCGCTCTTGAGATCGATGACTCTCTTCTTCAATGGATAAGAAATTACTTTCGAAACGTTCAATTCAAGTTGTTTTAGACGGTTTCAGGTATGATCTTCACAGAATAAATGTTGGTGTGTCCCAAGGCTCTGTTCTGTCTACGATACTCTTTTTAATTTTCATTAATGATCTCTTGTCTGCTACTTCTAATAAGTTCATTCATGATGATTTGCCAAACGATACTGAATAAAAAAAGCCTATTGAAAATCAAACTTTTCGAGGGATCATCCTATATTTAAAAATAGTTCCTTGTCACTCATCTGGATTCTTTTGCTTCCATTGCAGATTTTGTTTTTGTGTTTGCAATTTGAATTTATGATTTCGAGAAAGACGGTTACGTCATACCCGTGCTCTATTTTATTTTGAAAAGAAATTAATCTTCCGTTGCCATGTCTTGTTTGCATATTTATCTGTCTACAGACTGCACATTTTCAATGTTGTGACGTTTGTAAATATTTTTTCTGAGCTCTCATTAAGGAATAATCAAAAAAATTAATTACATTAGATGAATTTAGTATACAGTGACTCCAAAAACTATTCGCTCATCCACCTATGTGACGGAAAAAAAGACGTAAAACAAAAACTAGTGGGACTATGAAAGTGATGCGTATATATATTTATTGTGCATAAAAGCTCTAAACAAAAAACAGAAAACCAAAAAACAACTGGGATGTCACATGATATAACAAAATAAATTAAGAAAATATTCAAGACCTTCAAAGTTTGTATGTCAAAAAGGATTCGCTAATTTATATAGAACTTACAACAGCGACTTGCTGACCGCCGACGAGTGCTCAACCCGCGCGTACAAAAAAAAGTTCACTGCAGTGCGGTGCAGCTTATAAATGAGCTCACACGTATACCAGACGTTGATAGTCATAACGCCAACATCCTGAACTTGTTTTAACTTCTTGCCCTGAAAAATACAAGGTCAATGTGCTATCCCTTCTAGGCTCGTTAAATCACTGTGTCATATTAGCTAATTTCTCGTACATCGACTACGCAGTTAGGGAAAAGATTCCTAAGAGAACCGTATGACAATACGAGAAAACCAATTGGAACGGACGTAAAAGCTTCTTTAGGAATTTTAACTGGTATGTTTCCTCGATAACGACGTGGTTTCCGCTGCTTATATGATCACAGATACCATTCTCTTTGGAATGAGATCCAACCCCACTGAGGAAAACCGAAAAAAGTTCCAACGAGCCAGGAATGTAAAATGAAAAAAATGAATGTGTGAAATTCCAAGAGGCAAAAACTACTAAAATGTCCCAAGTAGTAAAAATGTTTGGTCTTTCATCAAAAACATTAAAAATTCTGCCTGATTCCCCATCCCAACACTCATTTACAATGAGATTCCAGCTGTCAGCTCTTTGGACAAGGCCAATCTGCTTGCTGCACATTCATCGGCCATTTCAGCATTTCCGGAATATGCTTAGTTTCTGCCTGCACTTGAATGCGTCAAATCTTCAGTGGGACAAATCCACTTCCAAATAGTGTAGTAGCAAGCGTACTTAAAGATCTCAATATACACAAATCTGCTGGTCCAGATGGTTCATCTCCCGTTCTTCTGAAGAGGTGTTCTCCCTTGCTGGCAAAACCACTGCGAGAGCTTTTTTATCATTACTGTTCTTTAGGTCTCTTTCCGAACAGACAGAAAACAGAATTTGTCCATCCCGTCCCTGAAAAAGGCGAATCTTCTTCTTTCTTTCTTCTACACACCAAATGCACACCCTTCTTTTCAAGTGCATGCAAACGCTGATAAACTGTCAGTTTAGGAAATATCTCGAAACGCAAAAACTTATGTATGGCTTTCGTAGCAATAGGTCCACCAGTGATTTGATGGCATGTCTTACCATAGAGTGGAATCAAAGCGTACATCAATCTGGTGAGAGCAAGATAGTTGTAATTAATATTTCTAAAGCATGTTACCGATTTTGGCATCACGCTCTCTTATCGAAAATGCGTGCTCTTGGGATTGATGACTCTCTTCTTCAATTGATTGGAAATTACCTACCGGAACGTTCAATTCAAGCTATCTGAGATAGTTTAAAGTCTAATATTCACAAAATAGATCCTGGTGTGCTTCAAGGCTCCGTTCTGTTCCGACACTCTTTTGAAATTTCATAAATGATCTCTTTTCTTCTGCTTTTAATTCAATATATTCCTTTGCTGATAATAAGACTCTCTCCTTTTTATATTCGCTCCCGGAATCACGTCCCTGTTCTTCGTGTGTAGAACAGGAAACGGCAGTGTATGTAAAGCTCATTAAGTTCTGATATTAACAGCATAACCAATTGGGGAACTATCAACAGAGTGGAATTTGATGCTTCCAGAACCTAATGCTGTAATAAAAGTGAAATCCAAATACTCAGTCATTATTCAATAATGGCACTTGCATTGTCGAAATCGAAAAACTTTCCATTATCGGTATGTGCGTCAGTGAGAACCTACGTTGAAATGACCACATATTTGATATCGGCAAAAATACTGCGAAATATCTGGGAACTCTCAAGCGATCTAAGAAATATTTCGCCCCCTCTCATCTGGCCTCAATATGTGAGTCATTCATCTGCACAAAATTGGAGTACAATGCCCAGACCTAGTCAGGTGCTCCTAAAACATCTCTGCACCTGCTAGATAGGATTCAAACCCGTGCGATAAAACTCATAGGTAATTTTTACATCAGCCAATTAATTGACACCCTTGCATACCAACGTAATGTCTCCTTTTTTTCTTTTTTCATAGCTATTTCCACCACCAATGCTTCATAGAAATCGCCACTAGCATTAAGCTCATTCAAACCATCAACCGTAACACCTGTCTTGCTATGAATGCTCATCTGAATACCCTCAAGCCTACTTTCGGAAGTACTCTGAAATATCGTCATTCATTCGTAAGCTGTATAGCTCTCTTATGGAATGGCCTGCCAAGCTATCTATTTCCTATTCATTATAACTTGCAAAGATTTGAGATTAACGAACATCGGTATTTCTCTATTCCTACCTACCTGATTTTGTTCCACAAACATTTTAAAGGTACTCAAATTCCTTGAGCGCACGTTAATTATACAGGGTGAGTTTTTTAACCTGAGACATCCAAATTACTCGAAAAATACGCGATATCGCGAAAAATGTTTCAGACAAAAGTCACAAGGTTCTGAAAGGGACATAAGATGGTGAGCACGAGTTTGACATTGAGACCCATTTTCGAGGTCAAAGGAAAGTCACTTTTAATTTTTTAATGGGAATCCCTATTCTTTTTGACAGATTTGTAATCTGCGTGAAAAATTACAATTCTTTTACATGAAACACTTTTTTCAAAAATGTGCTGTTTTCCCGTCAGAGGGCGCCATAAAACTTAAGACATAAAAATTACTCGAAAAGTACGAAATATCGCGAAAAATGTTTCAGACAAAAGTCATAAGGTTCTGAAGGGGACATAAGATGGTGACCATGAGTTTGACCTTGAGACCCATTTTTGATTTTTCAAATGATAATTCCTGATTTTATTGCTGAGTCGTATTGATCGTAAGCTTATCATTTGTTTTTACATACTGCGTTTATTATAACCCAGAAACAACGACATGGACATAGCAGTATTTTGTTTCCTTCGGGGTGATTAATTAGAGTGGGTCCCCTTGTCGCCCACTGTTGAATCATTGAATTCTTCCCATTTCGAAGTTTATTTCCTGAGACTATTTCAACAAATGCTCGAAAATGTGACCATTCACTTTAATACACTTGTCTATCCGGGCTCTAAATGAACCAAGAGAACTGAGAAGTATTTCTGGCGTAATCCTTCGGCAAGACCTAGTTATTCGTCTTTTCATGTCCTCACATGTTGTTGGCTTTTTTCTGTAAACCTCATTTTTTAAGTAGCCCCACAAGAAAAAATCAAGTGACGTAAGATCAGGTGATCTAGCAGGCCATTGCCTCAGACCCTCTCGTCCGATCCATCGTTGATGGTAGCCTTTGTTTAATACGCCCCGGGCTACTTGGGAATAATGGGCTGGACAACCATCATGTTGAAACCACATTGTTTGTCGCAACTCCAATGGCAGTTCTTTTAGTATTACTGGAAGATGGTCCCGCAAGAAGTTTGCATACGTTTCGCCATTCAAGTTGCCTTCAATAAAATATGGACCTTATTATTTATATCGAATAATTCCCGCCCAAACATTAACATTCCAAGGGTGCTGGCGTTCAACTTGTCGCAACCAAAAAGGATTTTCGGTAGCCCAGTAATGCATATTATGTCGATTGACCGTACCGTGATTGGTGAAAGTCGACTCATCAGAGAATAACACCTTGCCGAAGAAAAAGGGATCTTGTTAAATATGCTGAAGTGCCCATTGACAAAAGGAAACCCTGTTGCGAAAAACCTTACTAGAAAGTTCTTGATGCATTGAAACATGATAAGGATGGTATTTATGCCGATGTAATATCTCACAGAAAGTCGTTTGAGAAATTCCTGATTCACGACTTATTTGGCGAGTGCTAATGTGAGGATCGTGTGCAACGGCAGCTAACACTGATATTTAATTGTCCTCAACAGCCACCCTATCTGACCGATTCCTTTTCTTTGGTTGCACACTTCCTTCACCAGTGGATTTTTGGATGACTCGATAAAAGGAAGCGCGCGATCGTATCTGATCTGGGAAACGTTGGACGTAAAGAGCAACAGCACCATCGATGTTCCTTCCACTTTCTCCATACATCAATATGATTTCAATTTTCTCTTGAATTGAAATAGCCTGCATTATTAATCTGGAAAACGTTACTAATAATAATCAGTTCCTCAAAACAAATATCGAACTTCTAAATGAAGTACAGTTCCGTTCAAGTAGAAAAAAAGGGCAGAGTGCACATCATACAATTTCAGATAAGTTTAGGACAATTTGTCTCTACCTGAAATTTCTTTGAGTTTTACAACAACAACGTTGGAAACCGATTAATGATTTAGGCGTGCCAGTGCAGTGGTATCTAGCACTGAATGAATAAGACCTTTGAGACAAAGTCGTGTGCCCGAATGAGGAATACGACTGAACAATGAAAATCAGGAATTATCATTTGAAAAATCAAAAGTGACCTTCGTTTGACCTTGAAAATGCTTCTCAAGGTCAAACTCGTGGTCACCATCTTATGCCCCCTTCAGAGCCTTGTGACTTTTGTCTAAAACATATCTGTCAAAAAATAGGGGTTCCCATTAAAAAGTCAAAAGTGACCTTCGTTTGACCTTGAAAATGGAATTCAAGGTCAAACTCGTGGTAACTATCTTATCTTCCGTTCAGAACCTTGTGACTTTTGTCTGAAACATTTTTCGCGATATCGCGTATTTTTCGAGTAATTTGGATGTCTCAAATTAAAAAAACTCACCCTGTATAAAGCAGTATTCTCTGCTTCTCGTATTCGTTCCCGGACTCACGTCTCTGCTCCTCGGCTGTAGAACGGAAACGGAAGCGCATGATAAGCTCATTAAATTCTCCCAAAACTCAGTGCCGTAATTAAAGCGAAATCTAAATACCCAGTCATTATCCAAGAATGGCAATTGCATCGTCGAAACCGAAAAACTTTCTATTCTCAGTATGTGTCTAGGTTTCCCCAAGCGACAAAAGAAATATTTTACCCCCTCTGATGACTCCTCTATGTATAAGGCATTATTTTGCCCAAAATTGGAGTACAATGCCCACATCTAGACAGGTACTCCTTAAACATTACTTCACCTGCTAGACAGGATTAAAACCCGTGCGATAAAACTCAAAGGTGATACTAATCAGTCAGTCAGTCAATTGACACCCTTAAACACCGACGTGTTCTATTTCCACCACCAGTGCCATATAGAAATCAATAGACAATAACAATTCATCGCTTTAAACCTTCACCCGTAACACCCGTCTCGCTATGAATGCTCATCAATATTCCCTCAAGCCCATTTTCGGACGTACTCTGAATTATCGTGATTCTTTCCTAAGCCATAGAACTTGCTTATGGAATGCCCTGCCGAGTTCTCTATATCCTATTCATTGTAACTTGCAAACATTTATCACCAATGTACATCGGTATTTCTCTTTTCTTTCTCTCTGATTCTCCTTCACAAATATTTTAAAGGTACTCAAATTCCTGCAGAAACGATTCATCAAGAAATGTTCATGGAGCAAGATATTTTGGGTGCAGATACATTGAAAGAAGCAAAAGACAAAATAAGAGACATTAAGTTAGCAAAAGAACTTCTCGAAGGCGTATCCTCACATGAACGTGAAACTTTGTTTATGATGCCCGTGCACTAACAAAGCCATCTGAAGACTTTGGGAATTAAGTGGGTGACTCTGATAGATAAATTTTCTTATCAACACATGCATAAGGAAAACCAACCACCGGCAGGGCGATCTATTTTGTCAGTAGTAGCGCATTTGTTCGATCCTATGGGTTGAATTGCGCCATGTAAACTCATCGTACAGCAGCTTTGCATTCGTCGATGCAAATAGTCGATGTAGAAATCTTACAAGTGTTGAACATTTTCTATAGCGATCTAGAGCCAGTCAATAAGATACAGTTTCCACGTTGGGTTGGCACAACTGGTTAATAAACTCCCATCCGATTACATGACTTCCTCGACTCTTCAGGAAAGGCATATTGAGCAGCGGTGTGTTTGAAATCAAAGTCGCACCAATAAATTCGACCACATAGATTTATGTGGAGCGATAATACTGGCTAAACTTCTTAATTACATTCAACAGACTCTTGAGTGGAGGTGCATTCCCACTTTCGCTTGGACTTATGGTATTCCAGATAGTTGTGCTTGTTATTTGAAAATCACGACGACGTTTGAAAGTTAACTCTAGAACACTTCCTCAAATCAGTACTGGAGATCTAGAGCTTTTAACAGATGAGCGACTTCTACCAGCTAAATGCAATCTTGGGCGAATCACTAAAACATTACCTGGCTCAGACGAAATAACAAGAGCTTCTCAGCTCAAAGCGCAGAACGGAGAGCTAAGACGAACTATTATCAAACCTTGCCCACTGCGTTTCAACAAGAAGATCTGATTATTACAATCCTTTATTCAACATTTCGTCTTCAACATTATCATCTTTAATATTCGTTTTCAAGCAACGATGGAGGTTTCAGTCAAAAAATAGACCACTTTAACAATTGCTGCATCACACAAGCATACAATTTATTCTTATATTTTTTATTTATTTTATTTTTATCCTCTATGTTGCCTTTACACGTTTGTAGTAATTCCTTATATTTCATTTCACGTGAGCTACGGAAACACGTGCACAAGATATCAAAAAGACAATATCACAGAAGGCACAGATAAACATTTAAGATTTCGTTCCCGGGGTTTTCCCGCCAATATGACCAAAAGCGAATGGATAAGATCTTCAGTGTCACACAAGGGAAATTTCATTAGAATTATTGACAGCTTTGTATCACATACAATCTTCTTTTTAAGGTCAATAAACGTCACTTATTTTATAGTGTCTAAGTACGAAACAGCTCTATTTACGTATGTCCCCTTCAGAGCCTTGTGACTTTTGCCTGAAACATTTTTCGCGATATTTCGTACTCTTCGAGTAATTTTGATGTCTTAAGTTTTATGGCGCCCTCTGACGGGAAAAGAACGCATTTTTGAAAAAAGTGTTTTATGTAAAAGAATTGTAATTTTTCACGCAGATTACGAATCTGTTAAAAAAAAAATAGTGGTTCCCATTAAAAAATCAAAAGTGACCTTCGTTTGACCTTGAAAGGTCATACATATAGTTTCTTGCGCCTTTTCTTATAGATTTCTGCTATGTTCACAAGTGTAAATATTTGGTCAATTGTTGAATACTTAGATTTAAAACCTGCTTGAAATTCATGCAAAATTTTCTTGTTTTATTAGCCTGTTGAAGAGTACAGCTGCAAAAAACTTCGTTAACGCATTCAGAAATGATATTCCTCTACAAAAAGCCAGGTCCTCGTAGTCTCCTTTTTGTGTAACTGGTATATTGTCGCTTTGCGAAAGCTCTCTGAGAAGTCCGCCGTTTCGAAGATCCGATTAAATTCTGATGGCAGCGCTGTTAGAAATACGGAGGTTCAATTCTTGTAGAATTCGATGAGAACACGATCTTTGATTAACGAAGCAAAGAAAGCTTCGAACTTCTTGTAATATAATTAAGGTATTCAGGAATTCCCCTATAGTCAAAGGTGCTGCGTAATGAAAAGATGCAGAGATCTGCGGTGTGTTAAGGATCTAAGTAAAGTGGTCTTTGAGAATGTATACTTGCAGGCATAGATCGATAACATTTTTCTTTCTGTTTACAACCTTTACGGCTTTCTAGAACTCTGCTGATCATTTCGATCTATTAATTATATCTACATTTTGCTGATCGTATACTTGTTTTTTCGAAAGGCATAGCTGCTTAATATATTTATTCGCCAAAGCGTAGAGAATTATAAATGAGGTGGAATTATCGTATAACACAGTAATCTTAAATATGCAAAAGAAGCGTCCTTGGCTCTAATGGATTTCCTATTATATAACTTTTGTTATTCTGACTCTAATATTTTCACCTGTAGGAGTTCCTTGTGGAACGGCTCTTTTAATGATCTCCATTAGAAGTTCGGTACTGAAAAATGTATTAGTTTCGCTTAACCTTCTGATCTCCGCATTTAATTTTTGCTGGTACGTATCTCGGAATCCGTCTTTCCATATCAACTTTGGTAAAAGCCCTAATTGCACAAAATTTATCGAGTTAGAAGGAGATGAAATCTTAAATGTTTTGATTGTCACTCTAAACTCGCTGAGTGTGGAAATTCAAGATCCTGACACAAAACAATAATCGATGACTGAACATGCTGTGTCGCGAACAAAAGTATATTCGCCATTTGGGTCTCCTTCACAACTCCCATTCAGTACTTGGCAATCTAAAGCATATGCCAGTTCAAAGATTCTCCCACCTTTTAAGAATTTTGAGTCAAACCCACTAGCAAAATTATTTTGTGACAGCCCTATTCTATTTGATCTGCTGATCCTTATGCGTTTAATAATTCCCTTGTTTTATCAAAGTTTTGCTGCCAAAAACCACAATTTAAATATATTGGGACTATCTGATAGCTTTTGAAGTCCATTTTTAGTTCCAGCTTAATAGCTTCTTCTACTTGCTTATACGTTATATATACCCTTTTTAACTGCTTTCTGTATCCGAATATTTGAACTCCACTTGCCCTTCCATACAAATTGTTTTTACTGCAGGTATGCTTTTTAATTCTTATTGCGAGAAAATACTTTTAAGAGTAAATTTTGTAAAAAGTAAAAATATCGAATTCATTAACATAATTAAAATAATATACAAATAATAACTTATTTTGAAGCCCTGCTATATTATAACTTAGTGATTTCATTTTTGATTGATTTTCGGTGTTCTGGTAGTTTTCGCATGTGTACTGCGGTTGAATTTTTGAGAGCTCCCTTTGACGTTAGCTTGTTGTGTTTTTGCATTTTTTGTATTAAATTTGTTAAAGATGCTAGTAACTCTCCGAATATTTTTGAATTACATCCACGTCATCCTTATCGCCATATCTCAGTCCGTTGGATAGATCCCAGTAAAATATTTTCTCGTCCACGTAAGGCTTGTCGTCCTCTAAAGTTGCAACCAACTTAGACCTCCTGTGTCGAACAGTTTGCGCAAATCTTTACGGATACTAACTTTTGTGCCTTTTAGCTTAATAGGATAACAGAGCACGCTTATAGCACTAAGGAGAGATTTCATTTTCACGAGAACTGTTGCACTACTACTGAATCGTGATCACGCACTTTGTACGCGCCTTTGACGTCAGTGTTAACATTAAACTTTTCTAACAGTCTATCGCAAACGGACTTTGCACTTCCCACAGGGTCTTTGTTGTTTTCTATCGGCAAGTGCTCAATTAAGATTTTCTCAGTGTTTTCCTGCATTAGCCTGTCCATTTTAGCCTCAAGCAGTCTGTTACGATTCTCTAGTAGAACCACCTTTGCCGAAATCGTTTCATGTTTTGCTGGGGTGGCGTTTTTTACTATTAAATTGGTCGGGTGAAGTCTCCTTGATGCCTCTTTTGTTTATGAGAGATTGTGACCTTAAAATAATTCTATTTACTGTGGCTTACTCAGATTTTATTACACAGATGTAAATTGCATTTTAAGAATTTGATTAAAATCATTTTTTTATAATTTCTTATGTGTTTTATTTAAATTTAATTTCAATTATTCGCACAAGATACTAGATTACTTTGACAGATCGCAAAATGTCCCTCCCATAACAGCATTGAGACGAACAAGTTTTGATTGATCACTCTAAATATAGCTGTTGTTCAGTCGTGGTTGATGGTTCGGTGTGTCGTAGTGTGTAGTAGTTTGTGTTTTTTCCCATTCTGTTATAACATTTATTACGTTGACTATAAATATTACTTTCGTTCCTACGCTCTCGCTAATATTTGTGATCTGAATAGTTATTTCTATATGGCTGATGATTAATTTTTTTAATTATAGTATTTTGTAGGCCTCATGTAAGATGTTTGATTCCAGTGCGATCCTATTATTTGAATTAATAATTTCTTGGTGAATTTTTTCCCCAATAAATACACACTATTAATTTTACTCCAGAACCCATTAATAGTATCACAGCAATTCTCAATAGTTATTGAAACACTACCCCATCGAACGTTGCCTAATAATTAATTAACACAAAGTCTTTTCCAGAAATTGTTTTCAACACGTCTCTTATTTCAGATATAAATTGCTATTTTCTGATGCTGCTGAAGCTCAATTCTAGTATTGCCCACAATTTTATCTTTGCGGTAACCTGTGAGTAACATTGGAGTGTATTGTCAGAAGATTTTAAACTGTTTGCCAAAGTCTCTTCTCTGTCTAAAAATCTACAATATAATTATCAGTACTACTAAATTAAATACTTTTATGAATTAGTTCCATAATAATCACGTAGTTAAAATTACATTTCAATATTACAATTTTGTTTGTTACTTTCTTTAATCCCCTACAACTATGATTTGATAACATATAATAAAATTAGTAATATTTAATAATAAAGAATATGAAAGGAAACTACAAGCAAAAACCCTTATGTAAAGCTCAAATCTAGTATTGCAATCATCCCATAAAATTATAGGATTAATCTTTATTAGAATATACAAAGCAAGTTCAAAAGGTTAGTTGCTTTACAACCTCATATTCAGAAGAAGTACATTTTTCAAAGGTATATACATACTTTAGAATGATTGATAAGTAAATGTATTAAGTTGACATTGGCTTTTCATGAAGTTTAGTTATCGAATGCTGTCGTAGCAGACTAAGCATCATTTTTAATAATTTATTTTGACATCTTTGAAGACAGACAGGGGCTCCATGCAAGAGAATGGCTTGGAATATAGTTATGTAGATTGTTACTACTGTTGTCTACACTGAGATTTGAGTTTCTACAGATCAAGGAATAGAGAACTCTTATCAATTTATTTATTTTATCGATGGTGGTTGAAAAGTGTTTTTGAAAGGTAAGCTTGTTATCTAGAACTAATCTTAGATATTTGAAACTTTCTGACCAGTCAATATGAGAGGAACATAAACCAAAGCTTAGTGTTGTTTGAAAGAAAACAAGGTTTCTACGCCGCCGTGAGAACCAAATTGCTTGTGTTTTTTTAACATTAATCTTGAATTTCTATCTGAAAAAGTATTTTTCAAGTTTTTTTAGTTTGCAGTACATGATAAACGTCAAGAAATAAAGTACCGGATGCGAAAACATGGCCAACTTTACGTTGCTACCTAGACGAGGTAGGTTAGTTACTTAAACGTTGAACAAAGAAGGGCCAATAACGGATTCTTAAAGGTATTCCAAGTTGGATATTTCTAACCATTGAATTGCAATTTTGAATACTGACCAACAACTTTATATAACTGAGAAAACTATGAATTATTTTAATAATCATGATGGGAAAATAAAGTTTAAAGAGTTTATGAACCAGTGCATCGTACCAAACTGTAACAAAAGCTTTTTCAATGTTCAGTAATACGAGCCCTGTAGATTCTTCTAATACAAATTGTTGGCGCACGTGATTTTTGATTCGAACTATCTGATGGTTTGTTATGTGATCACTTCTTAAACCGAATTGAATGTTTGGAAGTATATTTTCCTCGATTAGTGTCGTATTATTATTATTATTATTATTATTATTGTTATTATTTCTAAAAACTTGCTTAGACAGTTAAGTAAGCTAATTGTTCTATAGCTTTCAGGATTTTCTTTAGGCTAACCAGGCTTCGCAATAGGGACAACCATCGCTGTTTCACATGGTACGGAAAATAACACAGTTTGAATCATAGATTAAATAAAAGTGTTAAATAATTGATGCCAGCAGGATGAATAGCTTTAGCAACTTTATGTTGATTTTTTCTATTCCTGCAGATTTTTTGGATTTGATGTTTTAATCAATTATTTACTTTGGCGGCATTCACTAGATAATTTTTTTTTTAAATAACTGGTGAATGAGATTGAGTATTTGCTACATCTGCAACGGTGTTAGCATCGATAATATGCGCTGATGCTGTGTAGTTTTTGGAAAATGTTATAGCCATGAGGTTAGCTTTTTCTTCAGCGGTGAGGTAATGATCATTTTGCACCTTAAGTAGTGAAATACTTGTACCCCTTTTCTTTAGTGTTTTAGACACTTTCGAGAAGGGTTTTGCTCGATTTTTCGAATGAAGAAAGAAGGTTTTTCCAGCGGATGTTCTTATAGGCTGAAGCTTCGTCTCTAATAGCTTTGTTCAGAAGCTTCGTGTTATATAGAGAAAAGTCTATTCGATAAAGATTAAAATAAATTCCAGTTGGCAGCAGAGTATCTGTAAATCATGTTAATGTGAGTTACCGGTTCAATATTGTTTGTGGTAATATATACTGGGAGGTGATCAGAATCTAGATTATTACGCGTTTTTGGCTGGGTGCAAGAGTTTGGAATATTGGTAACGAACAAATAAAGTGTTGAGGGATTTTTAGACGACGACGAAGGAGCATATGTAGGAGCGATTGGGCTTAATATTGAAAAATTTGGATTGGCTTCTACTAGATCGTGCAAGACATTACCCCAACAGTTTGTTCTTAGACGATTCCATTGCTGATAACGACACTCTTTTAAAGTGAGCCATTCTCTCAACGCTTCTATTTCTTCCAGGGAAATAGGCAGAAGAAAACACTCAATTTGGAGTTATCTACTAGAATAATGTGAAAACCGATTACTTCGCTCAATTCAAGATACTCATTAGAACGCACTAATGTACAATACCTTCCCTAACAACAAAGGCAACACCATCATCCTTGCATTTCGCCTATCTAAGCGATAGCACTTAAAGTTAGGATGTGAAAACGATGTCTTAATCCATGTTCCAGTGATAAGCGTAATGTCAATTTTTTTATTGATGGTATTTAAAGAATTTAAGACGTTTTTTGTTGACGCCTTTAGCATTCCAAATTGTAATATTGAATGAATTGAATTGAATGAATTAAATTGAATCTTTATTGAGGCTTTTGAAACACAAATTTTCTTACTATATATATATATAGGGTTTTCCAATAGGGACTTGACAACTTTGAATTTAATTTGTGAACGCACTCTTTCACTAATCATCAAACTGTCACTGTCAATTTATTCAGTAAGCTCAACATTTTCATCATGGTAAAGTACACTAACGAGCAATGTCTGCAAAGGTTCTAAGATTGGGTTCTGGATAAGATCCGCCAAGATGATGAATTTCATCGTAAAATCATCTTTAGTGAAGAAGCTCACTTTTGGCTCAATGGGTTCGTCAATAAGCAAAATATGAGTTATTGGTCGGGTAAAAACCCATATATGCTTCATGAATCACCACTTCATCCACAAAAAATAACTCTTTGGTGCGGTTTGCATGCCGGCGCTGTTATTGGGCCATATTTTTTCGTCGACGATATCCATCGTCACGTTACTGTGAATGGTTAGCGCTATCCGAATTGGAAGATATGCACTTGGAGGACATATGGACAGGATGGTGCCACAAGCCGATTGGCCGCCTCGTTCGTGCGATCAAACGCCGCTTGACTATTTGCTGTGTAGCTACGTTAAGTCATTGGTTTATGCCATTGAACGTGAAATAGCGGCCGTTTCGGCCTAAATGTGTGGCCGAGTCGTTGAAAATTGGGTCTAACGGTGGCCATATGAACGAAGTCGAGTTCCATTCATAAATGTTTTGATTGTACTTCAAGCCAATAATAAAGTTTTTGAAATATCTCAATTGGTTTGCCTTTTATTTAAAGAAAAAGTTGTCTAGTCGTTATTAGAAAACCCTATATAAGTTTATATAATATGTCTTAAAAATTCTAATTATAATTATGTAGCCGGCTTAAAAATATGCCAGGCAAAGCAATTGGGGAGAATAGTGTTGTATACATTGTACAATAGTATTTAGCAAATTAACTTGATACTTGTAAAGCGTAAAGCAAGTACACTTGCTCCCGGCGTACGTTTAATGTTCTTATTTTGTATCTGAAACTATGAGTAGAAAATATAACACAAAAATTAGACGAAACAACAGATGCCATTCAACTTAATATTTAAATTCATGCGTAAATGTATATGTCTTGTGTTTGCAAAACTTAAATATTTAAATATTTAAAAAATAAGAAACTAAAGTTGGTATAATGAGAGTGTTCATTTTTCTAGAAACTAAGACCTTTATCCTCTTAAGTTAAAGCATGATGCTTTATCGTAAAAAGGTATCAAGCCGTTCCTGTTGGTGTCAGGTTGTACTACTGGTATTGATCTCTCATTTATAATGTTGTATGGAGAAATGTAATAATTATCTTCAAAGCTATCTATTAGGTTTGAATCAAAAAAGGATCTTATTAATGTGTTCGGATGGTATTCAGTGTGTTAAAGTTTAATTTTTGCAAGGTTTGTTAAATATTGGAGGAGTGGCGTTCTTTTGCATTCTTCATATATTATCACACTTGCGAAATATCTTCCAATTCGGTCCAAAAATAATCGGTGATCATGGCGCGATAACGCTAACCATTCACAGTAACGTCAAATTAAGTTCAAAGTTGTCAAAGTTGTCAATTGTTAAATATTGGAGGAGTGGCGTTCTTTTGCATTCTTCATATATTATCACACTTGCGAAATATCTTCCAATTCGGTCCAAAAATAATCGGTGATCATGGCGCGATAACGCTAACCATTCACAGTAACGTCAAATTAAGTTCAAAGTTGTCAAGTCCCTATTGAAAAACTCTATAGTAAACCAGGAGCAGAACCCGTATGACAAGATCGGTCGACTCAAAGTTTTATAGATGAGAACATTTGTATTTTTGAGCATTCCTTTTGAATGAAGTACCGATTTCAGCCTCGCCGTAACAAATTTTGCTTTACATAATATCTTTGTAGCGTGGAAGGAAGGAAGGAAGGAAGGAATCTGTTATGAAAGTTTATACCTAAGTACTTAATTTTAGATCGCAGTGGGATGGGTACGTTATTAATTTTTAAGGAGAGTCTTTTACTCTCTTTAACTGCCATAATATGGCCTTTTCCACTAGCGTGTCGGAAACATGTTAGACTACATTTTCTAGTGTTTATATTTAATCCCCACTTTTGGCAATAGCCCACTAATAAGGGTACTTTTTCTTCTACTCTATACTTCTATTCCGATTGGTTCTTCTGTAAAGTTGGCAAATGGAAAGTCGTATAAGTATATGTTAAACAAAATTGGATTCCTGAGGTATTCCTGACAACATTAAGAAATGGTCTGATTGTTCGGATTTAACAAATATTGAAGACAAACGATTTTCAAGAAAGTTCTGAATAATTCGCATTAACCACTTCGGAAAATTAAGTTTTAACAATTTATAGACAAACCTTTTGTGTCAGATAGAGTCAAATGCCTTTTCAAGATCTACATTCAATGAAATCGTGCATTTTTATAGATCTCAAGTTTTGGATAATTTTATTGCAAAGAAGAAGAATGGCATGTTCAGTGGAATTTGCTTTTTTGAACATAAATTGAGTTTGGAGAATAATGTTTTTATCCTCACAGAAGATATTGACTGGTTCGACTAATATTTTTTCGAAGAGTTTTCTAATGTTGGGAAGCAAAGATATAAGTCGAAAGTCTTTTATTTTTTTGGCAGATCTATTTTTAGCTATCGGTAATAATTTTGCTATTTTTTATGCTGGGGGAAAGTAGCCATTATTAATTTAAAGATTGATAAGAGATGACAGTAAAACATCGAGTGAATGGCAGCATTTTCGCAGAATAAAGTTAGACATTCCAGCAAATCCTGAGGTTTTTTTATTTTTGAGGCCTTTTCCGCACATTTTTACATGTTGAGGTGATGTGAAGGGTGGATTAGCTGGATTATATGACGGCCTGGATGGCGAAAAGGTGGTAATTTCTGGATTGTTTTCAGGTAGGCGAAATTCGGTTTACTTCAAAAGAACTTTGTTCGTTAAACCTGCGTCATAAGTGGGAATTTTTTCTGTATAAAGACCAGAATTTCCTTCTGGTGATTTTCACGATTTCTTTAAAAGCTTGTGGCGATGGGCGAATATTCTGTAATCTGGCCTTAAAGATAATATTTAGATCGGTGTTTACTCTTTGCTTGATCTGTTCACTTTGGCACTTAAATCTAGCTGATAGCTGTTGATATTTGAAACTGACCCTATTAAGATGTTTGTGAAAGACTCTTTTTAACAATTTCAGCCAAGCGCTCCGAGTTCTTATTCTAAACGCTTCTCAATTAGTATTTTTGAGGCTTCTAGAGGGTCCTATTGGGGAGAATAATAACCAAATCCTACATGTAAAGATATACCAAAGTGGTCAGATGGAGTAGAAAACGTTGTGAAGTAGTTTGCTATTCCATTGCTAGTAAGGTTTGAAGACAGGAGAAAGAAGTCAATTAAGGACGAAGACCGTGTAAAAGTCGGGCCATCCGAAGGAATAATATAAATTTTCAAATAAGCGCCATTGAAAAACCAGTCATAGACTAAACTTCCGTTTCGATTTATAACACTGCCCCCCAAAAGAAGATAGCGAGCACTGAAATCTCCTCCAATGATTATTGCATCAAAAGTATTTGCAACGGAAAGAAGTCTATCAAAGTCTCTTTGTAAATCTCGGATTGTATTGCCCGCTATGTAGATACTTCCTATCAATAATCTATAATCAGTGCACCCCGAATTATGAAACGAAATCGTTGCCCAACACACCGAAAATGTTTCACAACAAAAAGGAACATCTCTACTAAGTGGAGTGAAAAGTAACCTCCTTGACCGCCAGAATGCGCTGCTACTGCAAAAAAGGTTATGGTGCCTTGAAGTCTGTTCATATTTAGCCAGGCATGCCAAATTTCAGTGCGATACTGTCTTTAGTTTTCTTTTGACATTTTCTTTTGGGCATCATGTTGAGTATGAACAAAAACGATTTTCGTTCTCTCATTAAACATTATTTTTTGAGAGCAAAAACGGCGAAGGAAACAAAAGAAAAGTTGGATAAATATTATGGCGCTAGTGCTCCGTCAGATTACACCGTCAAATATTGGTTTTGAGAGTTTCGTGGTGAACGCAACACCACTACCGATGAAGTCCGCAGCAGGCTATGACAATGTCAAAAAAATACATGAAATGGTGTTGTATGACTGGAAAGTGAAGGTGTGCAGATACCACAAAGATTAGTACTGAACGCACACGCCATATTTTGGGCAATATCCTGCATATGAAAAAGTTATCCTGCCACTGGGTGCCGCGCATACTCATTCTTGAACAAAAACACGAACGTGAGAGCAATTCGAAAGAGTTGTTTGGACTCGCTGATGCGGAATCGGGCGGACTTTGGGCGTCGATTGGTTACTGTTGAACACCAGAGAACAGAATGAGTGCCCGGCAATGGACTGAAGCTGGCATGATTGCTCCGAAGCGGCCGAGGGAGGCTCGATGGGTCGGAAAGGTTATGGCGTCCGTTTTCTGGAATTGTTATGGCATACTCTTCGGGGACTATCCGAAAAAGGAAAAACTATCAACAGCGATTTGATGGCGCAGAAAAGCATCGCAACCATGGCCAAAATCAATGACTTGCGGCTCCAATTGCTGTCGCATCCACCGTATTCGCCCGATTTGTCTCCCTCGGACTATTATCTCTTCCCAAAGCTCAAAAGATGGCTCATCAACAAAAAATTCAGCTCACGCGAGGAAATTATCGACGCCACGGAGGAGTATTTTGCAGACCTTCTGGAAAATTACTTTTCAGACGGGATCAAGAAGTTGGAAAATCGCTGGAATATGTGTGTCAAACTCAAAGGGGACTTATATTGAATAAAATAAAAAAACATTTAAAAAAATTTTTTTTTTATTCCCAAGGAGGTTATTTTTCACCCAATCTAGTAAATGAAAGGTTTTGTTTTAAAATGATTACAGTTTGTCGTCCTGAATCATTTCTTCGGATATTATAACGTTCAAAAGAAGGTTTGGTTTTTACCTTAATCTTGTTTCAGAAAGGAAAGAGATATTGGGCTTGGAAATTTTTATATATTTCATGAGAAATAATTGAGCTAAAATTCATCGATATAATGTAAAGTTTTGTTTGGGCCATTATATAACTATAGAAGCGACAAAGTTTAGATATAGTAAGCAAACATTTTTTCCTCCTTTGATTTGAGATTTAGGTATTTTATTTGTTTGCGATACTAAAACCGCGTTTCTATCTCTATACTTGATATATGCTGGGCAATTCTGAGAATTTGCCGCATGACCTATTTTATTACAGTTTATACATTTCAGTGCTGGCATCTCAAGGTTGTTTTCTTTTTTCGACTTTTATGCTTCCATACATAGTTCAGAGGCATGATTTTCTCCACGGACAACACAACAAGTACTATAGACACAGTATTCACCTGTGTGACCAAATCTTTGGCAGCGATAACATCTTACTACAAATCTACTATTTTTCCTTTCCCAATAAACTCTTTGGTGTAACAAACTGCGAATACAGATCAAGTCCTTAATTGATTCACCCACAGCCAGTCTAACAAAAAAAATTTAATTTAATATTCAAACCTCTTGTTCCTGTTTAACTATTGATTCAAATTTCTTTAGGAAAGAAAGAATAAGCACATAAGCCTGTGTCACGCAATCTATCAATTATTAGTTTTTGCACACTCGCATTATTTGCTTTGGTTTGGTAACCAATATTTACAAATTTATACTGAATATCTACTATTTTACATTCTAATGCTGCAAGTTTGATTAATTCGCTAATTAGGCTGCAGTTAGCACCAAAGACGAAGATGGGGGGGCAGTATATAATTTTATTTTTGTTAGTATTAGCAGTACGATTGTTAACATAATGTTAGTTTTCTTGTTGGAGTTACTTGGAAGATTGCTCGTGCTCACTTCTAAGTTATCAGTTGTGATGCTGGCGTCCATCTGCTCTAAGTTCATAAGAGGTTCAAAGGTGTTGTTGTCAAAGTTGGGTTCTATATCTTGCGTGACGTGCGCTGTCTCTTCATTTCCCCTCTTCCTCTTATTGGAGCTGCTGTTTAAGTTACTTGCTGCCCGCTTTAAGTAAATGAGGACCGTGGTCCATTCATTGCAGTTGTAGACTCTCTTATGGGGGTCCATTACAATACATTGAAAGGTATTATTTCTTAAAAAACTGGGTTGTGCTGTATGCTCTAAGATTTTAATTGAATGATTGTCACTACGTGTACTGGTATGTCATTGATTTTGGTTAAGTGCATTTTTTCGTCGGTGTTTTCGTTAAATTCCAGCTGAGCTAAATATATATATATATTTTTTTTTTCTAATCTCCACGTGATTGAGTCTCTATGAAAGAAAACAATTTAAAAAAAAAAAATACGATAAAATTGATATAATAATGCGGTTTTCCGCAGTAGGAGGTTAAGTTAAGTTTAACACACGTCTATTCGCTCTCGCTTTTCGATTTGTGTGAGTGTAGATACTTAATGGCTAATGATGTTATGACGTTGAATTGATACGCTTTATCTCTTCAAAAGAGAACAGACTATCGTCATCACTTACTCTACTGGTTGGGGGAATATCACTGATAACCTGTTAAGATAGAATTGGTCCCCTCGAAGATGCTTGTACTGCTGAGTGGTGATTGCGAGTTGGGAGTTAATGTTGAGTTTGAGCTAGTCCCCTCGCACTTGCTTCAACTGATGTGTGACGCCTAGGAGTTGGGTGTGAAGGAAAATGTGCAAGAGAAAGATGATCGTGCGGCACTTGGTGGAAGGCTAATTCCTTCGGTGTTCTTTGTTTCTGTCTGGTTGCTCTTAAATGAAGATGTTCCTTTAGCGGTTAAATGCATTTTTTTTAGTTCGAAGTGCATAAACACTTGAATTGGGAATTGTCCATTTTCAATGTATGTACAACTCCTATCGCTCCTATCGTTTTTTTTTTTTTATCCCCTAATGCGTTGTGTATTTTACTTAATGTATAATTTCTACCTACAACCGTTAAGTGGGAATGGTAATGACCTAATGACGCTGGAGTTTCTTTACTTCGAGTTCTATAATTTAAAATTTTTTCCGCAAAAAAACGGTTTACCGACTGCACCAGTTCTATTAAAATATTTATTTAAGGTTTTCGAGCAGTTTTTACATTTAATTCACATAGGAGAACATAGACTTTGAATTTTCAAAAATTAAGTCTTATTACGGTTTATCTAACTCTATAATAAAATAACGACGATATATCAAAAGTAAATACGTAAAAAGAGCTGTTTCGTACTTAGACATTATAAAAGAAGTGACGTTTATTGACCTTAAAAAGAAGATTGTAAGTGATACAAAGCTGTCATCAATTGTAATAAAATTTCCCTGGTCTGACATTGAAGATCTTATCCATTCGCTTATGGTCATATTGGCGGGAAAACCCCGGGAAACGAAGTCTTAAATGATTATTTGTGCCTTCTGTGATATTGTCTTTTTGATATCTTGTGCACGCGTTTGCGTAGCTCACGTGAAAAATAAGGCATTACTATAAACGCGTAAAGGCAACATAGAGGAAATGACGAATAAATCAATGACAAATTTTCAATGCTCTTCATTTGGATCAGAAAGGGTATGTAAATATTGCGAGCAATTAGAACTCTAAACAAAGGCGAAGTGAGAGATTGTTGCTTGGGAGTTGGTTAAGTCCTTGACATTTGTCAGTAATATTATTTAGGTTTGATGTACTTATGTTGATGGAGTTTAAATTCCATGTGGAAGTGTGTAATTTTGAATGACAATTATTGTCACACACAAATTTTTGCATATACATATGAATGTGGAGTGCAATTGTTAACTTACAGATAGTAAAGAAAGTTTTTCTTTATTCAAGTAGCGCACGCTCAAGGGGTAAAGGTACCCTTAAAAAGTTTGAACACTGTTTGCGTAACGCAAGGATTGTGTTTGAATGCGCATTCAGTCTAAAAATAAATTGTATGCTTATGTGACGCAGCTATTGTTAAAGTGATCTATTTTTTGACTGAAACCTCCATCGTTGCTTGAAAACGACTGTTAAAGATGATAATGTTGAAGACGAAATATTGACTGAAGGATTGTAATAATCAAATCTTCTTGTTGAAACGCAGTGGGCAAAATTTGATAATAGTTCATCTTAACTCTCCGTTCTGCGCTTTGACCTGAGCCACTCTTGTTATTTCGTCTGAGCCAGGTAATATTTTAGTGATTCGCCCAAGATTCCATTTAGCTGGTAGAAGTCGCTCATCTGTAAAAAACTCTAGATCTTCAGTATTGATTAGAGGCGGCTGCGTAAACCATTTCAGATGTAAGGTATTTTTCTTGTTTCCATAATATTTACATACGTACTTGAAAAATCTTCCATCGATCATTTAAGAGTATCTTTCCCAACAGCTGGTCTATGTTAGTTCGGGTACGCTAAACAGCTATTGGCCTATGAGGAAGTGTTTTAGAGTTAACTTTTAAACGTCGTCGTGATTTTCGAATAAAAAGCACAACGACCTGGAATACCATAAGTCCAAGCGAAAGTAGGAATTCACCTTCACTCAAGAGTCTGTTGAATGTAATTAAGAAGTTTAGGCAGTATTATCGCTCTACACAGTTCTATGTGATCTCAAACACACCGCTGCTCCATATGCCTCTTCTGAAGAGTCAAGGAACTCATGTAATCGGATAGGAGTTTAATAACCAATTGTGCCAACCAAACGTGGAAACTGTATCTTATTGACTGGCTCTAGATCGCTATAGAAAATATTCAACCCTTGTAAGATTTCCACATCGACTAGATTATTCCAAGATTGTTTACGGATCCAAAGCTGCTGTATGATGATATTACCCTTGGTAATACATGGCGCAATACAACCCATAGGATCGAACAAATGCGCTACTACTGACAAAATAGATCGCCCTGCCGGTGGTTGGTTTTCCTTATGCATGTGTTGATAAGCAAATTTATCTATCAGAGTCACCCACTTAATTCCCAAAGTCTTCAGATGGCTTTGTTAGTGCATGGGCAGCATAAACGAAGTTTCACGTTCATGTGCGGGTACGCCTTCGAGAAGTTCTTCTGCTAACTTAATGTCTCTTATTTTGTCTTTTGCTTCTTTCAATGTATTTGCACCCAAAATATCTTGCTCCATGAAGATATCTTGAAGAATCGTTTCTGCAGTTCGTGGGTTTTTTTTATAACTAGGGTGCGCTCAAGGAATTTGAGTACCTTTAAAATATTTGTGAAGGAGAATCAGGGAGAAAGAAAAGAGAAATACCGATGTACATTGGTGTTAAATGTTTGCAAGTTACAATGAATAGGATATCGAGAACTCTGGAGGGCATTCCATAAGCAAGTTCTATGGCTTAGGAACGAATCACGATATTTCAGAGTACGTCCGAAAATGGGCTTGAGGGTATATTGATGAGCATTCATAGCGAGACGGGTGTTACGGTTGAACGTTTGAAGAGGCGGAATGCTACTGTCGATTGGTTTCTATGGGGCACTGGTGGTGGAAATAGAACACGTCGGCGTTCAAGGGTGTCATTTGACTGACTGACTGATTAGTATCACTTTTGAGTTTTATCGCACGGGCTTTAATCCTGTCTAGCAGGTGAAGTAATGTTTAAGGAGTACCTGCCTAGATGTGGGCATTGTACTCCAATTTTGGGCGAAATAATGCCCAATTTTTTTGTCGCTTGGGGAAACCTAGACATTTCGCAGCATTTTTGGCGACATCGGATATGTGGTCATTGCAATGTAGGTTTTCACTGTCACACATACTGAGAATAGAAAATTTTTCGGTTTCGACGATGCAATCGCCATTCTTGGTTAATGACTGGGTATTTAGGTTTCGCTTTAATTACAGCATTGAGTTTTGAGAGAATTTAATGAGCTTATCATGCGCTGCCGTTCCCGTTTTACAGCCGAGGAGTCCGGGAACGAATACGAGAAGCAGAGAATACTGCTCTTTATATCAGCAAAGGAATATAATGGACTAAAAGTAGCAGATAGACATCTGTAATGAAAATTAAAAGGAGTGTCGGAGACAGAACGGAAGCCTGGGGCACATCAGCATTTATATCGTGAATATCATACTTTAATTTGCATTGAACGTTTCGAAAGATAATTTTTGACCCATTAAAGAAGAGAATCATCGATCCCAAAAGCACTCATTTTCGACAAAAGAGCCTGAACATTTAGATATGTCAAGTCTTATGTCTTATTTTCGCTAGATTGAATTACGCTTTGGTTCCGCTTTTCGGTAAGACCTGTTCATCAATATGAACATTTCCTTCTTGTTTTTATATTGAGGGAAAAATTAATGTCAGTCAAAGCGGTGATATCAAATGGGAGAGCAAGAGATTGACGCAAAAGTTTTAGAACGCAAGCCTCTTACGTTCTGGTTATAGAAAATGAGAGAGAGGTTGTGACATGACTTGTTTAATTCGGAAAAAATAATGTAATCAAGTCGGCTGCGTTGGAGGCGTGAGATTCTTTAATAGGAAGGCTTTCCTATTTTTTTATCTCTTAGCTTCATGTTTAAATTAGAGAAAGGCGTATATGTTGAGAGTTAAGAAGTGTCAGTTCCAGGGGTTGAAGCTAGATCGGAAGAGGCACGTTGATTTTAGGGTTCGGTTTGGGGTAGAATAAATAGAATAAGAGTATAGGTGAGAGGTTTAAAACTGAGAAAAATGTTTTTTGAAACTCGAGTTGGAACTGGATTTGTTACGAGTTGGGTCTTGGTGATTTGAATTTACTTGGTAACTTATTTGCTGTTTTTTTTTTTTTGGTAGATTTTTCCTGTAGTTTTTATATCTTTCGAAGATTAAAATTGCTGCTGGCTAGATTACAGAATAACCATTCATATTTTTCCGGAAAATCGAGCTTGAAGCTGCGCTTGCTCTTGTGGTAAGATGTTGGAAGTAAATTGCAGTGACTGACGGTGATCTTTTTGGAGAAATTCGAAACTCAATCTAGATCATCGTTTGAGGAGTGCATTTGCTAAGAAGCGTGGTCACAAATTCCTTCTTGGAATCAAGCTTGACTACCCTATGTTGCCACTCAGAACATGATCACTTTGAAATAAGGTGATTTTTGAGCTTTCGTGGGGCGGCGACTGGAAGATTCTAAATCTAAAAGGTTCTATTAATTCAGTCATGAGTGATGTATTATAGTGAAAATTCGGCAATGCGTGGATTGGTATGCCATCGATTGTGAAGAGTAAGTAAATTTCTTCATTTCTAGATCTCACAAAGTCTAAAGTGCTCAGATCTGTAATTTGCTAATCCATGCATAATATTTTAGATTTTATAAGAACGACTGTATTCTGGACTGAGTTTTCCAAGTCTTCAACACTTTTAACACAAAATGATGACGGGATCTGCATACATATCTACATATGTAGTGTGATACGTATTAACTGATTAAAGGAGGTGTTTGTGAGGTTGTAAGAAACCGTTTTTTTTATTCAATTACCAATATCTTTAACACTTCATGTGCAATCTGATAGACGATAAACAATCATTTTTTTTGCCTTCAATTTGGCTTTATGCTTTGACGCCTTGCACACGTTGTGATCACAAACGGTACTTGGTTAAATACCTATTATTAGTTTTAATAAATATCACTTTATTACTAAATGTTCCACAATAGTCTGTATGACTATTATGATCACGATCAACCGATTACCGTCGACGATTTAGTATTTTACTTACAAGTTTGTCTGCTCCATTTAAGCGTTTTAGTCGAAGTGAAAAACGAGAGTTCAACAAAGGAGTTCATACTTATATTAGTATATCAGTACAAATTGAGTGAACATGAATAAAATTAAGTGACGTATTACTAGAAATGGAATCTCCGCACCGTTTGCCCGATCCACAAATAGCATCGACCCCTTCAATTGCACCAACTGTAGAAGTAGAAGTCTCCTCAACTTCAGATACAAGATCTTATCTGTTATACCACCTTGATCAAAGTTTATTCAGAAATTTAAAAATACAAGTTTATTCATCTAAATCTATATTTTTTTCTTTATATGATCGGTTTTAGGTATATCGATCAATGCTTCCTGCGGCTTTTCCATTACTTCCTCTGGGCTGCTAAAACGCAAGTGAATTGGGTGGCTGTTATATGGTATTTGTTGCATTTTTCGTCAAAAAATTACGAATAATGATGGCACTATGCGACGGTGCGCTATCGTAATGCAAAATCCACGAGTTTTCTGCTCACAATTCCGGTCTCTTTCGGCTAATTGCTTCACGGAAACGTCTTATAACGCTAAAATATTACTCTTTGCTTACTGTCTGGCTTCCTGGTATAAATTCATGATGCACTACACCGTTGTAATCCATGAAAACCGTGAGCATTGCCTTCTTTTTCGACTGAAAATGACGTGTTGTTTTTTTTTGGTCTCGGCTCATTTGGTGAACGCCATTCACTTGCCTGATGTCTGGATTGCGTGTCGGGGTCATAGACCCACGTCTCGTCTCCAGTAATGATCGTTTTGATGAATGTGGGATCGGATTCAGCAGAACTTAAATCGGAACAATGGAAGCGCCATACAGTGGCGCAACCGGAAAATTTTTGATCAAGGTGGTATTGTGTGATTGTCTGCAACTTTTCACCAACAGTCTGATTGGTTCCTATCAGTGCGGTTTCAGATCAGGAGAGTCAAGAATATATACAGCCTTGTCTATTTTTGGCATCGTTGCCGAACTTGTGTGTCTGACGATTGAGAACGCTCATTACTCTTTCAAGGTCGATAATGACTAAACCGAGACCTTTGATATCAAAAAAGGTTCTGAATAAATTGACACGGTGTTATATGATTTCTTTAACATCATACTTGAAAGAATTGTGCGGAACTCACAAGTAAGCACTGGAGCCACAATATTTCAGAACTCTGTGCAAATATAAGCGTACGCCGATAATATCATCTTAACTGAGTAAACTCAGCGGGCTCGCAAGGGACACACAACATCGAGGAATTGAACCGAACGTCATTATGGATCTTGATCATCGAATCCCCGCAGAAGCATGGATGAAGATATCTTCAGTCACTTCGAGAGAAAAATCTTTCGAAAAATATTCGTCCGCGTTTGCATTGGCAAGTTGAGAGGTGAAGATTCAACAACGAATTATAAGTCAGAAAACTGCGCCTTAGTCGCCTAAGATGGGCAGAAGATGTAGAGACACCAATGCTCCGACCGAATCCAACCCGAAAGGACAACGTTGTAGAGGAATTCGGAATGCGCAACTGGTGTTGTTGTTTTTGATTTTTTTTTTTTTTTTTTTAGTTTTATATTAACCTTTTACTTTATATTATGCACTTACATATATTATCTACTATAATTTACACTATTTCTAACGTATTTTAATATACACACTATAGAAGTATGAGTGTTAACGGAGAAGAGACAAATGAAGGTAAAAATAGTATTAAAATGGAAGCCCACAATACCTGCGACTTTCTCGGTTGCACTTCCGCCCTTTTAGAACAAATCCTCCGGTTCTGGATTTATGCAGGCAGAATGTATTATTACGCAATTTTGCTCAGGACGTTTTAGAACCTGTTCTTGATTTTATCGAAACACCTCACACTACAGGTGTCCTGTGGAATTTAAGAAAACCTTAGTTAAGATAAATTTATTGAGTGAGGAACGTAGAATCGAAAAGCTTTTGTCTATCGAAGAAGGTGGAGACTAAAAGTCTTCTGATTTTTTAAGGTCCTTAAAACAACATACAGATCATTAATATCGTTCTGATAAAAGTGTAATGATAGAAGCGTTATGATATAAGCGTACAGGACTCAACACCTTGATTGACAAATATTTTGGAAGCCTTTATTTCATCTAGGTATATGCAAAATTTTCAATAAAAATTTCCTCTTCATCATTTCCAACAACAGGATGCGGCAAAAACCTGGATTATCTAAATGAAATCTGGGAAAAATATCATATTTTAACCGAGGAATTTGACAGATTTAGGCAACGAAAAAGAAGTTCGGTGGACCACCAACAAGCACGCAGGTCAACAAATTTGTTATTGTCACAAAAAGTGGGGTACAAATGCTTGAAAGTGCATTGAACCTTGTCAGTTTAGTTCACAAGTAAGGCCGTGTCCTCACATTTAAAAAACCTTTCAAAAAACTTAAAATTCCTAGTTGAAAATGCAGTGATCAGTTGCAAATCGTCCCCTCCACGTCACCTTTCATAAAAGATCCTACTTTATAATCTTATATTTTTAAAAGACATAGGCGCTGATCTTTCAGTCGACCCACACACAGCCTTCAAGCAAAGAAGAAAAATCCTTTCGTCTTCTTGCGAGTATGTGCAGCCAGTTGACATGGAAATCATAACTTGAAGAAGAAGGGGACGATTGAGGACCTCGCAGATATTACAGGCGCCTTCCGTGTCAATACCCAATAAGTATCCTATACCCCATATCCATAACTTTTTAATGCAGTTTCATGGCTGCACAATTTTTTCGAAAAATAATTTGGTCAGGTCGTACCTACATATCGCCTCATAAAAGGTATACAAAACCGCTATAATCACACCCTTCGTGCTGTATGAGTATGTTTCGAACGTGAGAAGTGCGAGCCAAAAATTTCAAAAATTTATAAATGAAATCGTTAATGACATTCACTTTGCATTTTCTTACTTGGACTGGCTTCTAATAGCTAGTAAAAATGTCGAGGAGCATAAAAGTCAGTTGCTCTTACTTTTTCGGCGACTGGTGGATTATGGAAGTGCATCTTTATAGTTAAATTCTTTAAATTTATCAGTTACTCACTCACAGAAAATGGTATTGCTCTTTCAAAAGAGCGAGTGAAAGCCATCAACAAACTCACTCCCTCTACATCTATTCACCAGATTTGGTAATTTATGGAAATAATAAACTTTTACAACCGTTTCATTCTCAATGCTGCCAAATTTCTGTCTCTTATTCGTTCATACTTGGCAATTTTTTTTACAATAAAAAAATGGATATCTCACTTCGCTTGGCTTAGCAGCTGTCATGATGTTTTTTAAAAAAAATCCAGACTATCTCCACTAGTGCAACCCACTATTGGTCCATCCAATAGTCTTTAGTAACACAACTGATGCTTCAAAGATTGAAATGGGAGTTGTTCTGAAGCAGTCAAATTTTGGAAAGCGGAAACCACTACCATCGTAGTAAAAAAAAAAAAAGTTCAGTGAATGAGCCAAAATAATCGGCTTTTGACAAGGAGCTCCGTGTATCTAGTAACAAAGCACTTTCCGTACATCGTCGAAGGCCTAGAATTTATAATACTTACAGACCATAAGCCGCTTACATCAGCATTTACTTCGAAATTAAAATTTAAATTCAATTTCCCAGATGCAAACGTTTTTTTTTTTTTTTTTTAACAAAAAATAACTCAACACTCAAGTGGGTATGAATACATTTATAATGCCTTAGCATGTCTTAAGTAATTTGGAGAATAGAATAGAAAGAAAAAGAAAGATGTTTGGGCTCAGTGTTAAATTTCTCTTCATGGGGGGCAACCAAAATTTAATGGGGAGACTAAGTTCTTAGTGTAAGTTTGTTTGTTGTTGATTTCAAACGAAATAGGTCTCTTGCTTGGTTTTGGTTGACTAAAGAAATGATTGTCTTTCCTGCGAGGTTGGGATTTGTACACCGAACCTTTCGATTTGGAAGCCGGTATACTACCACTAGAGCCACGGCCATCCACAGTCACAAGTCGAAAATGAAATGAAAACGTATATATTTGATAAAACTGTAATAGAATTGAATCAAATGCAAGACTCCAGTCAATCAACACACCAACAACGCAAAAAAATGTCTGGTGCGATACGGGTATGGGAGTGAATCGCCCCTTCGTTTCTCAAGATTTAATTTTCCTTCACAGTTTTATTCACGATGGAAAATGCTTCATCCGAAAATGAATTACTTCAAAATATTTCTGGCTTAAAGATACATAGGCATATTAAGCCCGAGGTTGAACGCTTCAGGCTTTGAGCATGTACACATTTTTTTTATTACCCCAAGCGCGTACCAAGGGGATATGAATACCCTTTTACTGGCTTTTTCTCCAGGGCGCGGGCGGGCTGTGTAGTAGTTCAAAACTCAGGTGTATTAGGTTACGATGTTTTTCCCAGAGGTGGTTGTCAAACTGGGCGGGACAAGCCAGTGCATCCTCAACCAGTGGGTCTTAGTACGTGCTTGTTGTTAGTTCGTTACATTTAGCCCAGCCGGCAACCACTCCAACATCAGAGTTATGCCTTCAAGTCAGAGTTGACAACGACGGGATTTTCATATAACTACATACAAATTCTACGATTGCTTGAGGAGTCTATGCATATACCACTACACCACTGCAACCATTGTGGCACCATTTACCCCTACACCTACAATTGTTGATAGATTTACAAGCCAGCCAGTAATGACTATTCCATTACTGACATGTCTGCCTCAAATATTTCCAAAACGTTCATATATCAATACTTGTTGAGATTCGGTATTCCAAGTGAGATAACCATTAATCAGGGCACTCACTTTTCAGTCAAAACTTTTCACAGAAAAGCGAAGTTATTAGAAATAGAAACGCATTCTAACAACAGCGTACCGGCTTCAGGCTAACGGAATGGTTAAGTGCTTAGACCGCCAGCTCAAATTATCACTTATCACTCGAGAAAATAACATTATTTGGAGTGTCGAAATCTCTTTAGTGTTGTTTTTAGAGCAGTGAAAGAAGACTGAACTTGTCCACGGACAAACCGTAAAAGTGCATGGTGAATACTTTGTTCTCTCTCAATCGGATAAAGAAAGTGACCCTATAAAGGTACTGCAATCGTTTAAAACAACTATGCAGAGGTCGTCCCGGTGAACCAACTGAGTCTTCTTCGATTTTCTTCATTTTGCACCAACCTCTGTCTGTCATGCTCAAACTTTTCCACGGTGCGATGAATTTCCTGCACACTGAAGTCATGATGACGACCGACCCCTTGACGAAATTCACGTTGCGTATCTGCAACTGAGCCGAAAGTTTGATAACATTTTTTTTAATAATTTCCGCACATGCGGGATGAAATGGCAAACCTTACTGAATACTTTGACAGCTGGATGTCTTTCATTATTTTGGAGGCTGCTGAAACAACAATTGTAAAAACTATCATTGCTATCTGGTCACCCGTTATAAATTTCTAGGATCCTGTAGGAGAGCTGTTTTGATATTTCCCCTTTACTAAGGCCTAACGCGTAAACTACAAAAACAATACAGAATAAGAAGATAAAGATGTCTCTATTTCAATTGATACGCTAAAAGAAGCTCACTGTAGGTCAGACAGAACAAGAACCTATTGTAAAGCAAAGACTAAGGTACAATTTATAATTCAATTAATTAAATTTTTACTAAACCTATATTTTATGCCGCTTCGCTGGAGGCGGATTGTGTCGTGATGGGGCACACGCTTCGACTAAAACGTTGAAATGAGCAGCAGATAGTCTTGTGTGTGAAGATGGTTGACCGTAATCGGCTAATAGAGACCACAATTTGTACAGACTATTGCAGAACATTTAGCAATAAAATTATGACATGATTGTACATGACTGTTCCAGTAAAATAGATTGCAAAGAATGCAAAAGCTTTCTTACTTCGCGTGTGTGAATACTCGTATATCTAAAGAAGATGCTGACTATTTTAAATCTAGTGGTTAATCGCTGCATTCGGACAAATGTGCTACGTTAGTATGCCGCTCTCTCCACTTACAACTCCCGGTGACTCTCCTAACAGTGAACGTTTCCACCTACAGCAACGAAAACGAGGGTCAATTCACTCTGCACGTGATATAAGCTAAACTGACTAAATTGGAGGAAAAACTGTCTTATTTGGAGGAATCTCATCGTGCGTCGGTTCTTAATCCAAATTAATGAGCTGACAACAGAAAATACTTACCTTACATAAAGAGTCAATATTCTGGAGAGTAAATTAAACTAGCAAAAACAACGTGTGCTCAGTAATTTTCTTGAGACTGTTTGTATGTCTAACGTCAACGACACTAATGCGATGAATACGGCACAACAGATTTTCTCTAAGGCATTGTCTACCGATGTGCCCGTTACTGAAACAGAGAAATGATTTGTTAAATCCAAATCCAAAACCCTTATCCTCTGCAAGAACGATCATCTGTTTGAAAATCGCTAATCTTATAACTAAGGAGCGAATAATATGCGCCAAAAGACAAAGAAAAAAAATACTCTCAACACTCATACGACTGTCATCGATTGACCGCCTGTCAGCAAATGTATCAGAATGATTAGCAGTAATAAAAAAAGGGGTACCGTATACATCAATGAATCTCTTACAAGATTTACTCACGCTCTCTTAATGAAAGTCATGTCCATTGAATCTTTTAATAACCTAACACTCACTTAGTGCTTCAATTTCTATTTTAATTATTTAAATTTGATACCTCTACCCTCAATCAAAGAAATTCTAAGTCCGAAAATGTATCGGGTGATTCATCGTGAGGTTATAAAAAATAAAACATATAAATTTTAAAGTGAGCTTAAAATTTTTATTATCGGTTAAAAGAATAATTCATGATATTTAATTTTTGAAAATGATATCATGTAAATGTTGGCCACTACTACGTCTGAGGTGGTCCATTTGAAAGGTCCAATTTTGGGCGACTCGTTCGAACATAGCGACTGGTATCTCGCGGATAACCCGAATAATGTTGGGTTACAAAGCGTCAATCGTAGCTGGCTTATTCCTGAAGGCCTGAGATTTTACATATCCCCAGAGAAAATAGTCCAACTTACCGTAGCAAAACGTGAAATTAAATGCTCACCAAAGTGATTTCTCAACAAGTCCATTGTTTCACGCGCTGTATGGCTCGTAGCGCCGTCTTGTTGAAACCAGAGCTCAGCTAGACCATTTGCTTGAATTTCAGATGGGGCTTGGGGGGTGGCCGTGGTGTAGTGGTATATGCATAGACTCCTTAAGCAGAGGGTCGTGGGTTCGAATCCCGTGCAAGGCAATTCTGTGAAAAAGTCTCTTCATAGAATTTGTGTGTAATTATATGAAAAATCCCGTCGGCGTCAACTCTGACATGAAGGCATAACAGTGATGTTGGAGTGGTTGCTAGCTGGGCTAAATGTAACGAACTAACAACTAGAATACACTTAAGACCCACTGGTTGAGGATGTACTACCTCGTGCTGTCTATGTTTGACAACTACCTCTGGGAAAAATATCGAAACCTAATACACCTGAGTTTCAAACTACTACACCACCCGCCCGCGCACTCGAGAAAAAGCCAGTAAAAGAGTATTCATATCCCCTTGGTGCGCGCGTGGTATTATGAAAAAAAAACATAGTTCGTTAACGTGGTGCGATAATGGTTACCATTGACGGTAACATTCTGATTTGCCTCATTTTTGAAAAAATATGACCAATGATTCCATCAGCCGATAAACCACACCATACCGTTGCTTTAAAGGGATGTAATGGTAGCTCTTGGTACTCTTCGGCCAAGTTGCTCATCAGCCCAAATACGGCAATTTTGTTTATTAACATATCCATTGAGCCAGGAATAGGCTTCATCGCTGAACAAAATTTCACGATAAAACACCGGATTTTCATTGAGTTTTTCCAGAGTCCATTCACTGAAAATATGACCGAAAATTGAGTACCGTGCCGACTACCGACGAGTGCACACGCCATCCTGCACTCGTATTTCTCCGTGCTGTACACAAATAAAAAAAAAAAAAAAAAAAAAAAAACACAAAGCGCAGTGTTAAAAAAAACCCTAAACCACCGTGCGCGTGTGAAAACAAAAATTATCACACAGTGTGGGAATCCTACACCTCTCCCGCTCCTGGTCGTAGTACTGTTGCTTACACTCAGTCACTGCCGTTACTGTATTTATCATACGGTACGGGCAGTGACTGACGTATGTAACAACTGATGCATAGCGGGTTGTGTGTTAAGATTTTGTTGGTGCACTGCTTCATATTGTTGTAAGGGCATAACACCTTTAGCAATTTGATTCGGTAAACCATCGTCAGAATTTTCACTTCGCAGCCTTGCTTAGTATCGTCGTTGTTTGTGTTTACTGTATTTGTTTTTAAATATGACTAGGGAATTCAGGGTTAACGTAGCTAATATACGCAGGCTAAAATGTAACCATATTTCTGCGTACGTCCACGTCTGTATGTACCGGCCAGCTGTTTTGGCACTTAGTGAAAAACAGGTAGATCCCACCCACACCTCTCATATCACTCTGAAATGAAGCTACCTGGCTACGAACTAGTCCCTCTATTCTTTTGCCATCGCAGCGTCGCCATTTATGTGCGTAGTGATGTAGCTTACCAATTTCCACCACAATGTACAATAGTCCCTGTTCCAATCCGGGATTCAATTTCATGTGGTTAAAATTCCATCTTCGTAAGCAAATTATCCACTACTGCTTTAGTGGACAGTAACTCGACCTTCCACGAGTTTGATGCGCTGTCTGACTCCATTCAAAGAATTGTATCCCTGTATCCTCATACTGAAATCGTGATTACGGGCGATTTCAATATACACAATTCTGGTTGGCTTCGACACTCTGGACAGACAACACCCGAAGGACGGTGTATTGAGACCTTCGCTGCGGAAATTAATTTAACCCAGCTTGAAAATGAGCCCACACGCATACCAGACGTTGATATTCATACTGCCAACACCCTGGACTTGTTTTTAACTTCTCACCCTGACAAGTACTGCGTTGATGTGCTCTCCCCTCTAGGCTCGTCGGACCATTGTGTCATATCAGCTAAATTCTCGTACACCCATCATACAGTTAGAGAAATGATCCCTAAAAAAACCGTATGGCAATACGAGAAAGCCAATTGGAGCGGACTTAACAGCTTCTTTAGGAATTTTAACTGATCGTTATGTTTCCTCGATAACGACGTGGATGCCGCTGCTAACATTATCACAGAAACTATTCTCTTTGGAATGAGATGTTTTATCCCTCATCGGATGAAGAGTATCAAACCAAAAAAAAAAGGCATGGTACGACTCGAGCTGTAAAGAGGTTGTCAGGGTTAGAGAATTGTTTTTTCGGTCCTACAGGACCAACCAATTTTTAAACGAGCCGGAAATGACTGCAACGCCTTTCTCAAGCGTGTGAAATTCCAAAACGACCAAAACCTGAGGTAAAAAATACTGCAATGTCCCAAAGGCAGTAAAAATTGTTGGTCGTTCGTCAAAAACATTAGAAACTCTGCCTCATCCTTTATCCCAACGCTCATTTACAATAACATTCCAGCTGTCAGCTCTTTGGACAAGGCCTATCTGCTTGCTGCAGATTTTATGGCTAGCTCAACACTCCCAGATTTGGGACGAATCCACTTTCGCACTCTTGTAGTTGAAAGAGTACTTAAAGATCTCAGCATGCATTAATCCGCTGGTCCATATGGTATATAGCCCCTTCTTCTGAAGAGGTGTTCTTCCACTCTGGCAAAACCACTGCTTAAGCTTTTTCGTCAATCCTACTTTTTAGGACTCTTTCCGAGCAGATGGAAAACTGCATTTGTCCAGCCCGTTCCTAAAAAAAGCGAGTCTTCTTCTCTATCCTCCTACAAACCCATTGCACTTACGTCCCTTCTTTCCAAGGTCATGGAAACGCTGATAAACCGTCAGCTCATGAAATATCTCGAAACACGAAAACTTCTCAATGACCGGCAATATGGTTTTTGTAGCAACAGATCCACTGATGATTTGATGGCATGTCTCATCGAAAAGTGGAACCAAAGCGTACATCAATCTGGCGAAAGCAAGATATTTCAGTTGATATTTCTAAGGCATTTGATCCCTAAAAAAACCGTATGGCAATACGAGAAAGCCAATTGGAGCGGACTTAACAGCTTCTTTAGGAATTTTAACTGATCGTTATGTTTCCTCGATAACGACGTGGATGCCGCTGCTAACATTATCACAGAAACTATTCTCTTTGGAATGAGATGTTTTATCCCTCATCGGATGAAGAGTATCAAACCAAAAAAAAAAGGCATGGTACGACTCGAGCTGTAAAGAGGTTGTCAGGGTTAGAGAATTGTTTTTTCGGTCCTACAGGACCAACCAATTTTTAAACGAGCCGGAAATGACTGCAACGCCTTTCTCAAGCGTGTGAAATTCCAAAACGACCAAAACCTGAGGTAAAAAATACTGCAATGTCCCAAAGGCAGTAAAAATTGTTGGTCGTTCGTCAAAAACATTAGAAACTCTGCCTCATCCTTTATCCCAACGCTCATTTACAATAACATTCCAGCTGTCAGCTCTTTGGACAAGGCCTATCTGCTTGCTGCAGATTTTATGGCTAGCTCAACACTCCCAGATTTGGGACGAATCCACTTTCGCACTCTTGTAGTAGAAAGAGTACTTAAAGATCTCAGCATGCATTAATCCGCTGGTCCATATGGTATATAGCCCCTTCTTCTGAAGAGGTGTTCTTCCACTCTGGCAAAACCACTGCTTAAGCTTTTTCGTCAATCCTACTTTTTAGGACTCTTTCCGAGCAGATGGAAAACGGCATTTGTCCAGCCCGTTCCTAAAAAAAGCGAATCTTCTTCTCTATCCTCCTACAAACCCATTGCACTTACGTCCCTTCTTTCCAAGGTCATGGAAACGCTGATAAACCGTCAGCTCATGAAATATCTCGAAACACGAAAACTTCTCAATGACCGGCAATATGGTTTTTGTAGCAACAGATCCACTGATGATTTGATGGCATGTCTCATCGAAAAGTGGAACCAAAGCGTACATCAATCTGGCGAAAGCAAGATATTTCAGTTGATATTTCTAAGGCATTTGACAGAGTTTGGCATCGGGCTCTCTTGTCGAAAATGCGTGCACTTGGGATCGATGACTCTCTTCTTCAATGGATTAAAATTTATCATTCGAAACGTTCAATTCAAGTTGTCTTGGACGGTTTCAAGTCTGATATTTGCAAAATAAATGCTGGTGTGCGCCAGAGCTCCGTTCTGTCTCCGACACTCTTTTTAATTTTCATTAATGATCTCTTGTCTGCTACTTTTAGTCCAATTTGTTTCATTGCTGATTACAGCACTCTCTGCTTCTCATATTTGTTCCCGGACTCACGCCCCTGCTCTTCGGTTGTAGAACGGGAACGGCATTGTATGCTAAGCTCATTAAATTCCGTTATTAACAGCATAACCAATTGGGGAACTATCAACGGATTGAAATTTAATGCTTCCAAAACTTAATGCTGTCTGCTGTCATTAAAGAGAAATTTAAATACCCAGCCGTTATCCATGAATGGCACTTGCGTCGTCGAAACCGATAAACTTTCCATTCTCGGTATGTGTATCAGTAACAACTTACGTTGGAATGACCACATATTTGGTGTCGCAAAAAAATGCTGCGAAATGTCTAGTTTCCTCAAGCGAAGTAAGAAATATTTTTCCCACTCTGATCTGGCCACAATATATAAGGCGTTTATCCGCCCAAAACTGGAGTACAATGCCCACATCTGGTCAGGTGCCCCTAAAACATCTCTGCACCTGCTAGATAGGATTCAAAACCGTGCGATAAAATTTATTGGTGATATTAATATCAGTCAATCAATTGACACCCTCTAACACCAACGTAATGTCTCCTTTCTTTCCTTGTTTCACCGCTATTTCCACCACCGATGCTTCATAGAAAGCGCCACTAGCATTAAACCCATTCAAACCTTCAACCCTAACAACCGTCTTGCTATGAATGCTCATCTGAATACCCTCAAGCCTACTTTCGGACGTACTCTGAAATATCGTCATTCATTCCCAAGCTGTATAGCTCTCTTATGGAATGGCCTGCCAAGCTATCTATTTCCTATTCGTTATAACTTGCAAACATTTGAGATCAACGAACATCAGTATTTCCCTTTTCTACCTCCCTGATTTTGCTTCACAATCATTTTAAAGGTACTCAAACTCCTTGAGCACACGTTAATTATATATACCATATATAGATAAAAAAAGAACTCAGTTGTTTTGGCAGCTAGTACTTTTTGGGTTCATTTCTTATAATGTACATATTTCTTATAATGTATGCCAATCGTGATGGAATGGAGTTAACTAAATTTTGGGTTATATTAAGTGTAAATTTGTCCCATTCTGTTACTAACGCAGCTTTCAAATCAAATATATTCCAGATATTTTCAATACGATTGGATTGTTGTGGAGTTACAATCAATTTTGATGTGTTGCGAATCAACTACATCTTAGCGTTCCAAGCTGTATGCTTCGGGTAATTGTTTAACTAAAAATGTAGGTATTATGTATAAAGACCCTTTTTATCTACACTATATTGGAGGTAAGTTTTCAGAATTTAAAGTGCCTACTGTTTGTGATTTATTATATTTACAACTTCTTTGGAACTCATACAAACCCACGTTAAGACGGATCCACCCCCATTCTTGAATATTAGTTTAAGGTTTTTGTTTTCATCTAATTTGTTATTTATTGTCCATCCCAAATTTGTGCCAAAACTCTTTTTATTCATTCCTACTGTTTTTTTTTTTTTGCGAATGAAAGCCTCTTCTGTTTGCTAATGTATGGCTTTTTGCTAGCACTCTTCTGTGATAAACAGCATCATATAGGACATTTCTTACAGTGTTAACAATAAATTGGACACCAAATTCTTTTTGTATTTCTTTGTGAGTTTGTGAGGCAAGATCCCCTTGCTCTACTTTTGTAATTACCGCACGCTTTTCTCTTTCGGTTTAAATTCATGGTCGGCCCGATCGCGGTGCACTGAATGTATTAATTTTACCAGATACCAAAAACGCTTTTAGCAATAGACCTAATCGCTACACAACAGTTATGCAGGGTTAAAATAAATTTCCGCTCATCCACTGATGTTTCGTTTCTTTTTCGACCCATTTTAAGAAAAAATCACTGTCTACTACAAAAAACTAAAAAAAAAAAGAACTGTTCTATTTTTGCTTTCTGAATAACAAACATTGAGTCACGCGTCTATTTTGCAAATTTTTCTAATAGAAGTTACGGTACTTAGAGAAAAATTACATTGGTCATTGGTTCAGCGAACACTTTTGATATACAAATGCAAAGTCTATTAATACTTTCTTAATTTATTTTGTTAAATTATGTGACATCCTTGTTGTTTTTTGTCTTTTTGTTTGTTGTTTTTATTTGCAATAAGTATATACTCGTATACTCTTCATTTTCGTAGTCCTACTAGTTTTTGTCCTACATCCTTTTTTCGTCACATAGGTAAGATAAGAAGTTTTTGAATCACTGTAAATATTTTAGATGGTAATGAAACTGCCTCTAGCTACTTGGGTCGAACTGCAAACAACATTTGATGAAGATGACACTCTGAGTCAGAAACAAATGGTAGTAATGTTAAATGTTGTACAACATACAATTTCTGACCGTTTAAAATCTATGAGAAAGATCCAAAAGTCTGGAAAATGGGTGCCACATGAATTGAATTTTTTTTTTTGTTTTTTTTTCATGGGAAGGTGAGAGATCTTCATAGACACTATAGGCCCGGAGCCTATAGTAGTGTGAGATTCTTACTCGCTTAAAAACACCTCCCTTATGCAAACCACGACTGAGTTCACACTCAACAAGCAGTTCTTCTATCGCATTTTATTTTGTTTTTATAAGATATCCTGCAGGCAATTTTCCATTGAAAATTCCTGTGTACTTTAGAAAAATTACGCGCTGCTAATCACCGCGCTAGATCGAGAGGCTTAGTCCTTTTCAGAAATATTCGTATGACCTTGTAATCGATTATTGTGCTTTCGCGCAAACATTTTAATTACGTTCTGAACGTTTTCGACTGCTAAGTCTCTGTGGATTGATTTGATGAATTGAATGAAAGACAGATGGAAAATCGAAAAACCACTTGTGAAACTTTGCTTCACAAAGTTTTGCATCGAATTGTTACTGGCAATAAAAAATGAACTTATTTTTAGAATCATAAATGGAAAAACTCATAGGTCAATCCGGGAACCATCAACTTCGACTGCAAAACCAGAACGATCCGGTATGGAGACAATGCTGTCTATATGGTGGGACCAGAAAGGTGTGGTATACCACGAGTTCCTAAAACCTGGTGAAACCGTTAATACAGATCACTACCGACAACAAACCATCAATTTGAACCATGCATTGATCGAAAAGTAACCAGAATGAGCCAGAAGACAGGGCAATGTAATTTTGCTCCATGACAATGCACCTGCACACAAAGCAAAACTGGTTCAGGGTACAACGAAAGCACTTTAATGGAAGCTGCTACCCTATTCAGCAGACAGACAGCAGGACACGCATTAGCCGGGCGACATTTTAGTTTGATTCAAAAGACGAACAGTTTTATTGGCATGAAATTCATAAATTGCCTAAAAGATGGGAAAAATGTGTAGCTAGCAATGGCCAATACTTTGAATACAAAACTTTTTTTTTCAATAAAAAGCATTTTTCATTCTTTTTTCTAAATTACTTTATTTTCATGATTTTGGTAATGTTGTAGTTTAAAATCTCTTCTTGCTTTTTTTTTTTTTTTTTTTTTTTGAATACTACTATTAATAATCTATTTAGTTTTGCCTCACTAAATTGGAGTGATATTCCACACTATTTTTTACCCATACTTAAGTACTTAATGTCACCAATCTTTCTTATAATTTATATTTATAACTTGAATTTTTATATTTATATTTATTGAATTATTTTATTGTATCTTAAGCCAAGAAGATAAATACTACTACCAGATCTGTATTAAAACCAATAATAGGTGCTTAACTATGCGTCACATTCATCCGACTAACACGTTTCTGCCCAAACCTAGGAAACAAATTGGTGCATGCTTTCTACAAGGTCGTTTTCGACTTCCTTAAGTACCTCGGCCGGTATGTCGTTAGGTCGAGCGAATTTTTCAAGAACCTGGTGCTAAACTCTATCAAATGCCTTAGAAATATCAAGTGCAACTATCTGGCTTTTTCCAAATTGATGTACCCATTGGTTTCACTCTTCGGTGAGACATGCCATCAAATCACCAGTAGACATGTTTCTACGAAAATCGGACTGCCAGTCATTGAGAATTTTTTTTGTGTGCGGAGACAAAGCACAATCTGGAAGTGTTGAACTAGCCGCAAAGTTTGCAGCCAGCAGATTGGCCTATAGAAGTTCACAGATAGAGAGCAAACGACTTTTTAGAGAGTTACAAAAAATCTGCATTAGATAGTAGTAATAAAAATAATAAAAAATTAAAAAAGTTTGGCAGAGGTGGCATAAGAGAAAAACGCAACATAACTATTGGAACATTGGGAACGATCAAAGAGCGCTCTGTAATACAGTGTAGGGCTACGCGAAAGTAAGAGAGCTCCTAAAAGAAACGACGACGAAGCACTACTCATTCACACCGAAATGTGAAAAGCGTCAATCGATGCTGCTGAAGGGGTTGGAATCGTCTTCTGACCCGGAGGAGATCCTGCTACTGCTCAAAGAGAATGACTAAAGTTTGTGGGGGTAAAGCCATTTTCCACAGCTAGAGCAAGGCGGGAGAAACAGAGTCTGCCGTTCTTCCTGGTGCGGCTCAGTCCCGAAAGCCGTCTAGATAGTCTACGTATGTCCTGGACTACCAGGTGGTTCACTATGAAAAATTAAAAAGCAGCGAAAGCGTTATAAGGCTGGAATCGATGGCGAATTATTTTATAGTCGGAGGGCATTTCAACGCTAAACATAGAAATAGGGAAAATAATTTACCAAATACTAGAGGGAACCTACTTCTCGATTGATGGGGTCAGCATAATGTCATGTATAGACTCGGTCTAAAAGTGACGGATGACCCGTCGTTTCCCAGAGGCGGGTCTTATTTGGGTCTACTGCTATTCGACGAACGTATACGACTGACAGGTACGAATTTACAAACGCCAAACTGTCTGCGCACATTCGTATATGACAGCGACCATTGCAGTTTTACCACCAAAATTACTGTCCCCAACGAAATTGCGGAATTGGAGGAGTTTGTTCAAAGATATTCTTACAACTATAATACAATCATAATCGATGGACACGCTACTCCGCAACGTTGACAAGAGTACTTCCATCGAACACGCTCCACCCACTGTCCAATAGGAATTTATCAAATGAGGAGATCGACAAATACCTTAAACGAATGGACGAGACAATTAAACAAACTATGTACACTACAATACCCCGGTATCAACGTACGACTAACGAAGACCTGTTCCGCAACCCTTCTATTGACGCACTGTTACGACAGAAAAGTAGACTTCTGTCAAGACTCAAAAAGCTGTACAGGCAGTTAACTGACAGACAAGACCAGGAGATTAGGACACTAAAGTCGTCGATTAAAAATATTCAAACTTTAATATAACAGAATTACAGAATTCCTGTAAGTTTGTATTGGAACAAGAAGGTTCGGGCTGTAATCACCAGCAACCCGAATATGTTCCCGCAAATAACTAAACTATTTCGGAGAAGAAATCTAAATGACCTTCATTGTCTTAAAATAGCCCGGACAACAGAAAACGAACGGTTACTGACAATAGCAGGTATTGATCTAAGTGAGGCCGCTGATGATGACGAAAGGGAAAGGATATATCCAATCCGGCGAATCTCCAGTCGTTGCAATACCACTGAAAGCAAACTTCCAAATTTACCAGCAACATCAATTACAGCAAGTACACTACTTAAGTATTTATGTACACATTTAATTAAAATTAAATTTCCAGTTGCAATTAACTTCCATCAATTCCAAATTTTACTATCATATATTCATATATATGGTATATACATGCAACTTTTTAAAATGCTATATTTTTTTTATTCTTTTATAAATTTTATTGTGCCAAAGCAAAAAATGTTAGAAAATACATCAACTTTCAAATTGTGTCAGTAGTTTTCAATATGTCCACCTTTGGCGCGAATAATGGCCTTGAGACGGCCGAAGAAAGCATCGCACGCTGCATGCAAGTGGCTCTGCGGTATTTTGGCACATTCCCGGTGAAGTGCTTGTTTAAAGTGATCCAAACTGTGTTATTTTTTAGTGGCAACCTTCGCCTTCAAAGTACCCCAGACAGAGAAATCCAACGAATTTGCATCCGGGAAATTTGCAATCCACTGTGTCGAAGAAATGAAGTGTGGAACATTGTTTTTTAATCAATCTTGGTTGAAGCTCGCTTTGTGAGACGGTACCGAGACTTGTTGAAATGTCCACGGTCTCCGATCAAAATGATTGTTTGCCCAAGGCTTCGATCGCATTAATTTTGACGCCACGGTCCAAAAATACGAGCGGAGAGAGAGAGGGAGACCATCACAATCAGTGCTGCCTGCTTTCTGTTGGCCGTCCGAAGGTGTAAATTTTCGAAGGACCTCTCTGACAAGTAAACTCGGTCAATGGCGACTCATCGGAAAAAAATTCGGCAACTCACCACTTTCGTGCAAGAGTAGCAACTCCTTCGATCTTTCGACTATAACTTTTTTCTGTTGCGGTGTAAGATCGTGTGTTATTTTGAACTTCAATGTCTTGAGCCAAAGCTCATTTTTCAGTATTTGTTGATCCGTTCCAACCATATGTTGAGCTCACGAGCCATTTTTCTTTCACTTCGACGCGGATTTCGCTCAATTCGAGCCTTCACTTTCCGAACCATTTCTGCCGATGCTGCTGCTTTTTTATGACCACCTCCATGGCGTTTTACAACGCTGCGAGTATCACGGTAACGAGCTATGGTTCGAGACACAAATAATTTATTCACGTTGAGGTGCTGGAGGACTCTAATGATAGCTACTTGTGGTTTTCCAGCCAAATATAAAGCAATCACACTATTACGTTTGCATTCCATCGCGAATAAAATTTTTTCAACACAACTGAGACGCAAGTTGTTTATATTTAATATATGCCATATATTTTTCATATTTTTAAGAAAACATATATGTACATAACTTAAATTCCCCCTTACATAATAAGCAGAAAGTGCATAAGTACACGTCGCAAACTCCACCAAATTTGTAAAAAAAAGAGCAAGTTATTAAATTAAACATATTTAAACCAAAGAAAACAATAAGTCAAGCAAGTTATTCAATTAATTCAAGCAAAAAAAAAACCAAAATAAATTGTTATATACTCAAATGTTAGAAATGTATTCATTGTGCGTTTATCTACATCTGGACATTTAAAAGAGTTTCTAAATTATTATAATTAATATTTAGTAACCAATCTCTAAACTGTACCAAAAACATGTTCGGTGACCTTAGTTGTCTTAACGACTGAGGTATTTTAATGTATAGATGACAACAAAATACGGTTGTCAGTTGGTTTTAGAACTCTGGAAACGCTAGCTCCCCACATCTGTTCAGGTATCAATTAATTCAGGCTTAAAGACAAAAGTTGAAGATCTACCTGAAATAGCTGTCAACATTTTTGAAGTTTGCCGACAATAAAAACAGAACACTTCTTCTTTCTCAATTTCATCCCATTCTGCCCAATCTGCATGAACCAAACTTTAAAGTCTGAAATGCATGAAATTAAATCCATGCTGTCCAGTCTTAGCTTTGACAACCACCCGCATTTTAGAAACCGACAAAGACCAAGTTCCCATCTACAATACACGCGTAACTCCTCGCGCACAAAAGACAGATCCAGATACAACAACTTGTACTACTAACAAATATGCGGACAGAAGACACATAAAATTATATATTGGTGGTTTCATACAATATACGGCGACAATACACGAAGTGTTCAAAACCCTGCAGCTTTATGAACCAATACCCAAATTAAAAACTACTGTCATTATGGTGGCTTATAACACACTGCCGCCTATTCCTATTTCAAATATGACATTTTTGATCGATCGATCGTCACGTTACAAGGAACTCCATTCAAAATCTCACCAAAATGTTTAAACAACGCCGAATTTAAAATAGCGAGAGAAGAATTCGACTACATGGTGCAAATGAAAATTTGCATACCATTTTCTTCACCTTGCGCGTCACCTTTGCATATGGCACCTAAACGGGAAGCAAAAGATTGCAGACCATGCCGAAACTATAGACTGCTAGACGCAATCACTATACCTGACAGGTACTCACTACCTCATCTTAATGACGTGATCACCATCCTTGATAAATGCACTATTTTCTCGAAAGGCTATTTCCTATGACGCCGGAAGACGTGCCCAAAACCGCAGTAATAACACCCTTTGGCCTCTTCGAATTTATGCATAATACATTCGGCCTTCGAAATGCAACCTAAACATTAAAACGCTTCATGCACTAAGTCACAAGAGATTTCGACTTTATATTCGTCTACGTAGGAGATTTCCTTGTCGCTAACAAATCAGAAATGGAACACGAAAGGAGCCGAAAGAATATGACCTACGCATAAAAGCTTCAAAATGAGTATTCGGTACATCCACACTACAGTTCTTGGGAACTGTGGAGGAGATACGTAACTTTCCTGAGCCGAAATCAATTAAAATGTGCGACAAAGATAAGCCTAATTATTATCCCAGCCCTCGTTGTATACCCAATCTCACAAGAGCTTTAACACCAATTTACAACCATTTCCAGAATTTAAAATTCACAAAAAAACTTTTCATGGCCCACAGACTGTCAAGAGGCTTTCATTTCCCATAGAAAATGCTACACTTAGTATCACCATTAATACATCCAACACCGACATTGGAGCTGTTATACAGCAATTGAAGGGGAATTATTGGGAACTGTGGAGACCTGCAGCGACAGGTATAGAAAACACAGATAACACACACTCTGAGTGCACAATACGTTTTCCTTTTAGCTTGATTAAGATCCGGGAGATCCGTTAAAAGCTAATTGACAAACGGGGTGATCCTCAGCTGTTATCAGCTAATTTCCATTAAATTGGAAGTATTATTTTGAGGCAATAAATTGTGGATAAAGATAAACTTGACAAATACGTAGTTTATTGTTTGCAGGGCTGTTGGTGATATAATAAATGAAAAAGCCAGGAATTGAACTGTCAACCGTAAGCCACATTGAATTGTGAACCAAAAGATTGAATTGTGAATCTTAAGGACGTAAGCACTAAAATTGGAAAGGTACGTACAGTAAAGAAAGTAAAGTGGTGTCATTTTTTCTATGTATACTTTGAAGCTTAATTTCAAAGACAAGGTAAAAAATAAAAATAAACTTCTCCATTTAGGTGAACCACAGCTCCAAGTGGTAATATTTAATATTTCCGGAGCTTTGGTCCAGCTGGAAGAAGGAAAACATTTTTCAAGTCCTAATTGATAATAATTTGAACGAATATTTTTCTCCTCAAAGAAACTCTTTATTTGAAAGCCGTTTATACAGGTCTTTAAAACTGGAGCAGAGGGACGATCTTAACAAATGTATTTTAAAGTTACGGAATCAAGCGGCAGAGGAATTGTTCGGGAATACGAGAAAGGAAACTTTGGAAACTAATTTTAAGGATATTATTATAGACTTGTTGGACCCAAGGGATCGTAAGAAGAGATTACTGGAGAAAGAACATTGCTTGTCCGAGATAATTGAAATGTGTCACATCTATAAGCAGATAAATAATCAAACAGAAGCTTTGATCTTACCAGCCCCGAGTACGGTAATAAACAAATTTCAACTAGGTTTAGTGATGGGAATTCAAACGCTGGTTGTAATAATAGGTCGAAGGTGTCACTCTGTCTTGTCACATTTGGCAATAATCCAGAGTGCCAAGGACGTGAAATGTAACAAATGTTTCACATAAATGCGTGACAAAACTAAACAAGCATAAAGCTAATAACCTTTGGAAAAAGGCAGAGAACTGAATTATCAAAGGTATGTCTGATTACGGGTGAAGTTGAGAGTCGCCAGAGAAGGGAAGACGATTAATTAAGTGAACATAATCACTTTAAGGTAATGAAAGCTGACGAGTATTACATAAGCGAAATCATAATTTGTTATATTGTGGGCCATCGTATATCAATGGTCGTTGATTCATGGTGTCAATTTAATCTTAGTGAGGCTTATTGAAATGAATTACAAAGACATACTGTGGCACATCCAAAAACAGTCGACAAAGAAATTTCGGTCGTATACAGATAAGGAGTTCCTCAAAGTGGCAGCCGTATTTGATGCACCGATAGCCGAACACGGAAGAGACGAGCTGATTTCTTCATTCTTCGTGATTAAGAGTGGAAGGCAATCATTGCTGGGTCGCGTTGCGGCTATACGACAAGTGGTTTTGAAACTGGGTTTAGAGATAAATCAGATCAAAGCCACTAAACCATTTCCAAAAATAGAGGGATTTAAAGATAGGAGATGTCTTGTCAACCACATTGAAAGTACCAGACTGTGATATGGTAAGCACGGTGTTACAATTTCAAACTCCAGAAAACAAAGAAGAAGTAAGAAGTTTTTTATGATTCGTAAACTATTTGGGTAAATGCTTGCCAGATCTAGCGGATCGTTTCAGCAGTTGACGGAATCATTAGCGAATTTGATAACTTTATCGTACTTTAATCCGAAATATTATACTCGATATTATTACCTTCGGGCAGTCCTTATTCATTTTGAAAAAGATATATTACATGTTATGTCCTTTATGAGTAATCAGAGATAGAGAGAAGATATCGTCAGACGGAAAATGAGGATCTTGTACTGGTTTGGGATGTAGAACGATTCCACTACTACTTAGCTGGAATCAAATTCGAACTATGTAGTGACAGACCACAAATCATTAGAGGCAGTGTTTAAACCTACATCAAAACATTCAGCACATATCGAACGATGGGGTCTTAGGCTGCAAAAGTTTAGGTTTAGGGTCATTTACCAAGCCAGGAAATTTAATATAGCTGACTTAGTTTCGCGACTATGCAAAACTCAAAACTCCGCCGCATTTGATCAACAGGTAGAATATAATATACTTGCGGTTATAGAAAAGTCCGTCGCAAAAGTCATCACGATTGCAGACATTGCCAAGAGTAACAATTCTGATCTCGAATTAATGGAAGCTGTCGGTAATATTTACAGGGACGTCGAAGGCTTTGTAAAAACTTATCGGGATTGCCTGATTGTATGTTAACTGTCACAATCAGTTCCTATGAGTCATGGTTGTCAATGGATTTATTGGGACCCCTAGTGAACCAGGATTATCTTTTTGTCGTCATTGACTATTACACGAGGTACCAGGAAATGAAATTTCTAAAAAGAATAACATCGAGTGACATCATAAACAGCCTAAATGAAATATTCTGTCGACGGCCGCCAGTTCGTCAGCGACGAATTTGAGAACTATTGTTTAAAAATAGTAATAGCGAATGGATTAATTAATAAACAAAGAACAAGTGTTTTATTATTGAAATTTAAGAACAACGATGGGTTTACACAGGAACCAATAGCCTTCTTCGGCAAAAAGCTTTCGCTTACACAATCCAGATACTCGGCATTCAATAGATAACTTCTGGTAATCTACTTGGCTATTTAGCCTTTTAAAAAATTTGTCGAAGGTCAAGGCTTTTTTCATATTCACAGACCAAAAAAAGCCTTACTACAGTTTTAACCAATAAAACCAAACGCGGTTTCAGACAAAAGCGACAACTCGGTTTTATATCCTAAATCACACATGATATAAAATATGTCAGAGGCTCAATGGTTGTAGCCGATACTCTCTAACGACCAAATACAGACACAATCGAGCTGGTCCTACCTGCTATCGAAGATCTTGCTAGGGAACAAGCTGACGGCAAAGAACTGATAGCACTTAGGTGTAAAACGCTCACAAATTTCAAAATCCAGCTATTAAAATATCTACTTTGGACCTACCCTTATGTGTAAAACCTTCACCAACAACAACCGGCCATATATTCCCCAAAACAAACGAAAACCTATATTTTATTCAATACATTCTCTTGACCACCAAGTAATTTGCGGAACGCTCAACAAAATCAAAAATACTTTTGGCCCAACATGAACAGCGACATTAATACACGGGCGAGGAATTGTATTCCATACCAAAAATGAAAAGTCATTAGACATATTAATTTTTTTCAAAGAAAACTACTGCATCAAATATTTTATATATGTTAATATTTAAACATAAATAATAAATATACGATAACATTTTCAAAGGAAGAAGTTAAATTTTCAGCGAATTATTCGCTTTCTCCCAAGGCACAAAAACAAGTTTAATAAACCTTTTCTTTGTCGATTTCAGCTACGGAGAAAGCTGCAATTACTGCAGCAATAGAGATAAACAAAATGAGCAAAAACAAAAACACAGCGATCGGATGATTTGTTTTCAAGTTACAACTGCACCAAATTTGAAAAATACAATTTTGAGAAAAACGCGTTTAAAGATAAAATGATTGAATTCTGATCGCTGAACGGCAACTCTTTGGAAGGTTGTAACCTAAAAAGTATTTGAGATATTCATTTGAAATTATAGTATGTTATTTAGGTATAGACTATAGAAATATGAAAAAAAACGATTTTTCAAAATTTCACACTAGGTGTGCTCCACGCCATGCGGGTAAAATAAATATACCGGACGAATTCAGCACATCACATGGATATTGTCGGTCCCCTTTATTCATCAAACGGCTGTAAATACATCTTAACAATTGTAGATAAATTCTGCATATGGCCAGACGCATATCCCATTCATGATAAAAATGCAGGTATGATTGTGAGTACCTTTTTCCATGAACACGTTTCAAGGTTTGCAGTTCCCAACACTATTACCACGGACAAAGGTTCGCGGCTTAAATCAAAACTATTTAAGGAATTAAGCTAACTCCTTGGGATGTCGCGGTAGAGAGGTTTCACTCCCAATTCCAAACAGCAATTCGATCTGGAGATAAACAAAACTGGACACAGATGCTACCTTTAATACTATTTGGCATTCGCACTTCGATTAAAGAAGATTTAAAGCACGCGCCCGCCGAACTCTCATTCGGAGAAAATATTAAAGTTCTGCATGATTTTTTCTCTTCAACTAGTAAAGACAATGATGAATTTAAACTTATCGAACAACTCCAAACATTCTACAATAACATACCAAAACACCCATTCACATTCCCTAATAATTTACATACCTGCGCCCACGTCGTGATAAAAACTGATAGGGTAACTGTGGCGAGGCGTCCATATAATTCAATTCCCACCGAGTTACCTTTTAAAATTCTACTTTTGAAAAATGAATCTTATTGTGTGCATACAAACGCAATATTTGTAAGTTTCCTACACCTGAACACGCAAGCGACAAATTCTACCAACCCACGAGCAGACAAATTGCTAGTCATTGCTTAATATCGTTCTACTGTTCTACGCACACACATACACACATCATATCATGCCTCTTCTCCAACATCACATACTCCATAGAACATAAGCAACCGCAAAGCGATAGCAAAACAAAGCATAGTAACCCGAAAAATGTTGGGTTATAAAATATCTGGCTGGTAAGAACAAATTGGTTTTCATTCCTTGTTTTCACTTTATTGTTCACTGTGTTTGACTCCCCTCTATTTATTACACGCTTTCTTATGCTTTTCTTCGACTTATTTAATGAATTTTGTATGTATCTCTTATGGCATTTTCGTTTGGGCAGTCAGAAGGTCTTTTTTTGTGTACTCCGATTTTATTTCCAGAGTAGCACTAAGAACTTCTTCGGAATTATTATACATTTTGACATAAAATGCAGGAGAGAAATTTTTTTTTCAAATGAAAACGAGAAGGAAAATGAATGAAAATGGTATTACGTCACTTTTTTTCTCCGTAGCACAGAGAAAAGCCCAAACGAAAAGGCCATATTAGATTGCTTCTGTTTAAAAAAAATTCAGTTATGAAGCAAATTGCGATGCGTAACTTAAAGTAGTTTTGAGTGTAATTATAACTGTGCAATAAAAAATTAATTAAAAACAGTAAAAAGTGTGAAAAGTTTAAACTGTAATGTAATTCACGTACTTTAAACTAATTATTAATAGAAAATGGCATTATGAACTGTTTGGTAGATTTGCCTTTGAAGGAAGAAAATGATTTTTGTAAGTTAAATTTTCATAAAAAAAAAATATATATATAGAGATAGGATGGCCTACTCCTTCTGTGAAAATAGATTATAAGCGCAAGGATGGTTTTGTTTTGCATTTCAATGCATCCATATACCAAAAATGTACTTGGTTGACTGGTAGTTGCAAACCTAAAATATTTTGTTTTCCTTGTCTTCTTTTTTCAAATTTCCCTAGTGTTTGGAGCCGTACGGACTACGATGACATAAATAATTTATTTAATTCGGCAAAAAAAAACATGTCAACACGGAAAAACATATTCGTAGATATTTATCTTTGCACAAATTCGGCACTTTTCGCATTGAAACTACCTTAGGTAATTCCTTTGTAGCTCACAACAAAACTGTTGATAGAAAAGCCAGATTCTAATAATCGTGGCAATTATATTGAAACAATTTTATACTTATCTAAGTATGACACATTAATAGACTCCCATTTAGATCAGTTTTCAAGTGCACATAATCCAGTTTTTTCGCGTCTTAATATTTGATAAAAAGTATTGCTGCTGTGATTAAAGTAGGAATAAGTGAAACGCGTTTTGTGTCCATTATAATCAATGAAACATCAGACGTGAGCCATAGGGAACAACTAAGTACGTAATACTTATCGGAGGAAGAAATAGAGGAAAGGTTTCTTGGTTTTTTTTTTTTGACGTGAGTGAGAGCCTAATTGCAGATGAGCTCTCAAAACACATTTTTAATATACTTGATGTATACGGTTGCAAGGAAAAGTTAATTGGGCAATTTTACGATGGTGCCGTGGTCCTCGATGCATGTCCAATGTCAAATTTTATTCCTTGCTACTCACATGTTTTAAATTTGGTGTTATCCCGATCACTAGAAAATATACATGAGTTAATATTTTTTTTTTTTTTGGTAATTCAAACACTGTAGTACGCTTTTTAAATAAATCAACTAAACGTTAGAATATTTTAAAACAAATAGCAAACCGACGCATGCTGGGAGAAGATCAGAAACTCGCTGGCACTACCATTCATGAATAATTAACGTTTTTAACTGAAGATTAGATATAATTGAAACTTTTAACCAAATATTAGACAATCCAAAAGAATGGGATAGTGACGCACTTTCCATGGCTGAAATGTTATTGTTTAAATTAAAAGGGAAAGATTTTTGTTTTCTACTGAATATATTTTTCGAGACTTTTACTAAAACGGATATATCGTTAAATTTAATACAAAACAAACAAAAGGATGTTGAGTGTTGGCTTTGTACTGAGTTTCTAAATAAATTTGATTAAATTTTTGAAAGCATAAACGATTGTGCTGAACCTCCACGAAAACGCCGATTGCTCAATATTGATTTCAAGACTCAATATAAGCGCCTTTTTGTAGAAATAAAGGACAATATTACATTCCAACTTAAGACAGGATAAAAATCTTTTACCGATTTATTTTTATTTATTTATTTATTTTTTATTTACTCAATAAATAAAAATACAGTTACTTTGCGCTATCAAGCCCAGATGATAAAATATTTTCTCTAACTAATTTTTTCCTGGAATTTTCGATCTAACATCTTTAAAAGACGAACTAAATGTTCTCTATACTACACCTTCACTTTTACAACTTGACGTTCTATCACCGTATAAACTTTATAGAAGTGAAATATTGAGTGAAACATTTCCCCAAAATTTAAAATTAAATGCACTTTTTTTAACACTACCACTCTGTATGTATTCTACATATTTAAGAAATTCTCAAGGAAAAAACAGGCTTTCTGATTTAGCACTTTTATCGATAGAAAACAACTCCTTTTAAAAATAAAAAGTAGACCTAACTTTCATGAAAAAGTTTTCGCAGAATACGTTAGAAAAGATCGAAGATTAGACTTAGAGTACAAATAAAAAAAATCTGTTTAACAAAACTTTTTAAAATTTTTTCCAAATTTTACTGTAATTGCTACTTATCATAAATTTTTTTTTTTTTTAACTTTGTAAAATAATTATTTTTTAGAATCTGTTTTTATATACCTTACTTGTAAATATTATACGTGGAGTCATTTATGAAGTTCCTAATTTTTTTATTACTTACTATCAATTTTCTTTAAGGTATCGCACTTGCATCTGCCAAAAAAGGTTTCTTTTGAAGCCACTTTTATTATACTTTAGGTTCATTATACATTTAGTTTTTAATGACTTGAAGTATAAAAAAATTTGCTTGAATTGCTTTACTTATATGCGATTTGCAATACACAATATAACTTCAGAACGTGTTTGCAGGTGCATATTTCTTCCGACTCACCATTTAAAATTTTCCACGTCTCGCCACTGTCTACATAGTCTGGAGTCACTTTATGAAGGCCCAAACAATTTGTGATTGAAAAACTAGGACGACTAGCAACGATTTCAAATGAAAAACTTAAACCATTTTCCACAACATCTGAAATGTGTCCATTAATACTCGTAATAAAAGCAATAATAAAAAAAAAACAATTATAAAGGTTGTTAGAAGTAGAATAAGAAAAAAACACAATTAGCTTTGCCAAATTAATAGATATTCTGAAGTTCGAATTTTGGGAATCCGTATTCGCAGAAAGTAATCCATCAACTACCTACGACTTACTTATACAAATCCTAAAAAGGCATATTCATAACTGTCGCTATTAGATCCGAAAATTCGAATTTTAGGAATCCGTATACGCAGATAATAGTCCATCAACTGCCTACTATTTAGTTATACAAATCCTAAAATCTGAAAATTAAAAGTCTTAGGCCGTGGATTAACAAAAAGTTGCTCGTAAAAATAAACAACAAAAATTCGCTAAGAAAATTCATACCGGGTAAGTTTTTTAACTTGAGACATCCAAATTACTCGAAGGTGACCCACTCTAATTAATCACCCCGAAGGAAACAAAATACTGCTACGTTTACGTCGTTGTTTCTACGTTATGCTAAACGCAGTATGTAAAAACAAATGTAAAGTATACGAGCAATACGAATGAAAATCAGGAATCATCAATTAAAAATTGATTAATTAGACTGCATCCCCTTGCCTCCCACTGTTAAATCATTGAATTCTTCCCATTGCGACGCTTATTTCCCGAGACTATTTCAACAAATGCTCGAAAATGTGACCATTCACTTCAATACTCTTGTCTATCCGCGCTCTAAATGAACCAACAGAACTGAGAATTATTTCTGGCGTAATCTTCCGGCAAGCTTCAGTTATTCGTCTTTTTATGTCCTCACGTGTTGTTGGCTTTTTTCTGTAAACCTCACTTTTTAAGAAGCCCCACATGAAGAAATCCAATGACGTAAGATCAGGTGATCTAGCAGGCCATTGCCTCGGACCCCCTTGTCCGATCCATCGTTGATGGTAAACATTGTTTAATACACCCCGGGCTACTTGTGAATAATGTGCTGTCGCAACTCCAATGGCAGTTCTTCTAGTAATACTGGAAGATGGTCCCGCAGAAAGTTTGCATACTTTTCACCATTCAAGTTTCCTTCCATAAAATATGGACCTAATAATTTATCCCCAATAATTCCCGCCCAAACATTAGCATTCCAAGGGTGCTGGCGTTCAACTTGTCGCAACCAAAAAGGGTTTTCGGTAGCCCAGTTATGCATATTATGTCGATTGACCGTACCGTGATTGATGAAAGTCGACTCATCAGAGAATAAGACCTTGGCGAAGTGTTATTAACAAAATTAAACCCGGTTGCGAAAATCCTCACTAGAAAGTTCTTGATGCATTGAAACATGATAAGGATGGTATTTATGCCGATGTAATATCTTACAGATAGTCGTTTGAGAAATTCCTGATTCACGACTTATTTGGCGAGTGTTAATGTGAGGATCGTGTGCAACGGCAGCTAACACTGCTATTTCATTGTCCTCAACAACCACCCTATCTGACTCTTTCCTTTTCTTTGGTTGCACACTTCCTTCACCAGTGAATTGTTGGATGACCCGATAAAAGGAAGCGCGCGATCGTATCTGGTCTGAGAAACGTGGGGCGTAAAGAGCAACAGCACAATCGATGTTCCTTCCACTTTCTCCATAAATCAATACCATTTCAATTTTCTTTTTAATTGAAATAGCCTGCATTATTAATCTGGAAAACGTTACTGATAATAATTAGTTCCTCAAAACAAATATCGAACTTCTAAATGAATTACAGTTCCGTTCAAGTAGAAAAAAAGGGCAGAGTGCACACTCTCAGATAAGTTTAGAACAATTTGTCTCTATCTGAAATTTCTTTGAGTTTTAAGTTCACTAGGCAATAATGCCTTCCTCAAAAACAAATCTCGACCTTCTAACACCCTAACAACGTTGGAAACCGATTAATGATTTAGGAGTACCAGTCCAGTGGTATCTAACACTGAATGAATAGACCTTTGAGACAAAGTCGTGTTCCCCATTGAGGAATACGACTGAGCAATGAAAATCAGGAATTATCATTTGAAAAATCAAAAGTGACCTTCGTTTGACTTTGAAAACGGTTGTCAAGGTCAAACTCGTGGTCACCATCTTATATCCCCTTCAGAGCCTTGTGACTTTTGTCTGAAACATTTTTCGCAATATTTCGTACTTTTCGAGTAATTTTGGTGTCTTAAGTTTTATGGCGCCCTTTGACGGGAAAAGAACGCATTTTTGGAAAAAGTGTTTCATGTAAAAGAATTATAAACATTTTTCGCGATATCGCGTATTTTTCGAGTAATTTGGATGTCTCAAGTTAAAAAACACGACTTATTTGGCGAGTGCTAATGTGAGGATCATGTGCAACGGCAGCTAACACTGCTATTTCATTGTCCTCAATAACCACCCTATCTGACCGATTCCTTTTCTTTAGTTGCACACTTCCTTCACCAGTGAATTGTTGGATGACCCGATAAAAGGAAGCGCGCGATCGTATCTGGTCTGGGAAACGTTGGACGTAAAGAGCAACAGCACAATCGATGTTCCTTCCACTTTCTCCATTAATCAATACCATTTAAATGTTTTCTTTAATTGAAATAGCCTGCATTATTTATCTGGAAAACGTTACTAATAATCATTAGTTCCTCAAAACAAATATCAAACTTCTAAATGAAGTACAGCTCAAGTATAAAAAAAAGGGCAGAGTGCACATCATACACTCTCAGATAAGTTTAGGACAATTTGTCTCTATCTGAAATCTCTTTGCGTTTTAAGTTCACTCGAGGCAATAATGCCTTCCTCAAAACAAATCTCGACCTTCTAACACCCTAACAACGTTGGAAACCGATTAATGATTTAGGAGTACCAGTCCAGTGGTATCTAGCACTGAATGAATAAGATATTTGAGACAAAGTCGTGTGCCCCATTGAGGAATACGACTGAGCAATGAAAATCAGGAATTGTCATTTGAAAAATCAAAAGTGACCTTCGTTTGACTTTGAAAATGGTTGTCAAGGTCAAACTGGTGGTTACCATCTTATATCCCATTTGGAGCCTTGTGACTTTTGTCTGAAACATTTTTCGCGATATTTCGTACTTTTCGAGTAATTTTGGTGTCTTAAGTTTTATGACGCCCTCTGACGGGAGAAGAACGCATTTTTGGAAAAAGTGTTTCATGTAAAAGAAACATTTTTCGCGATATAGCGTATTTTTCGAGTAATTTGTATGTCTCAAGTTAAAAAACTCACCCGGTATAGATATCTTAAAAAGAATTTTAAGTGTATCCAAAATGGGTCTTACGGAGTGGTATTTTTTCCAGCAAGACAACGACCCAAAACACTTTGGCCACAATGTTAAGATGTGGATCATAATGAACAGTTCCCATATATAGGTAACACCTCCGCAAAGCCCCGACTTGAACCCTATCAAGCATACCACCTTCCATCAAAAAGATCGCGAAATTTATTCAGGAAATTAAATATACAAGCTTAGTAATCCCCATTGATTGCAACGCACTTCTGCTAGCGCTTGATCCAATCCTCGAAAAAATTTTTATATTCGGTTTTCGGTATTTCCATCAGTGCTTCCTGCGATTTTTCCATTACTTCCTTTCGGCTGCTGAAACCCGTTCCCCGCAGTGGATTTTTAACTCGATTGAACAAAAAGAAGTCATTGTTGCATTTTTCATCAAAAAATTACGAATAATGATGGCACTGTGTGACGGTGCTTTATCATGGTGCAAAATCCATGAGTTTTCTGCCAATTCTGGTCTCTTTCGGCGAATTGCTTCACGCAAATGTCTCATAACGCCCAAATAATAGTCTTGAATAATAATTATAATAATCCTTTTGATGAATGTGGTATTAGATTCAGCCTCGCAAATCATCTCTTTTGCGATGTCAACACGTACTCTTTTTTGCATGAAATTGAAGACTTTTGGCACCATCCTTGCTGCTACAAGACGGAAACCCAAATCATTAACCAAAATGTCTTGGACGGATCCATAGGCAATGTTCAAGGTCTTCACTATCTCTCTGGTGGTTAATTTGCCAACATTTCTTTTACTTCAGCAATGATTTCGTCGGTTTTCGATGTCGATGGTCTGCCACTGTGTTCATCATCTTCAATTGACTCACGAACACTCCTTAACCGCTCGTGCCACTGGTAAACAATACATACACTGGTAAGTAATACATAATACTAACGCCCCTTATACGTACAATACTATAGTTCAATAGTACAAAAGAATAATATCCCCCTCAAATTCAAAATATTATTTTAATTTAATTTTTTTTTATTTTCAGATATCTAGTTGTATCTTGAAATTGTTTCCAATCAATTTTTCTGCAGGCTTCAACACTTTTAGTCTCCGTATCAGATTCTACTTTCTTATGTTGCTTTTCATCCGTATTATTAAAATTATTTTGTATATTAATATTGGTTTCTTCAACAATTTCATTATTTGTTTCATTGCTTTCAATACTTATTTCTGGATTTTTTTTTTTCAAAATTATGAATTTTGGCTGTAGGATCAAATTCTAAACCAGGAACATAAAAATTTTTTTTATTGATAATACATGAGATTAATTGATTAAAATGTCTTTTCCAATAACGACTTTTTTTCTAATAACGACTTGAAAACTTTTTTTTAAAAAAAAGGCAAACCATTTGAGATATTTTAAAAACTTTATTATTGGCTTGAAGTAAAATCCAAACATTTATGAAGGGAACTCGACTTCGTTCATATAGCCACAGCGGGCACGTTTGCAGCGGTCGATTCATTGGATCCGATTTCCAACTACTCATCCACACATTTCGGCCGAAACGGCCGCTATTTCGCGTTTAATTTTGTCTCTGAGCTCTTCCAACGTCGTCGGCGTATTGGCATAAACCAATGACTTAACGTAGCCCCACAGAAAATAGTCAGGCGGCGTTACATCGCACGATCGACGTGGCCAATCGACTGGCCTATGTCTTGAAATAACACGCTCACCATACTTACTCTTCAATAAATCGATTGTAGCGTGTGCTGTGTGGCTTGTGACCTGCTGAAACCACGTGTCGTCCAAGTCCATATCTTCCAATTCGGGCCAAAAATAATTGGTGATCATAGCGCGATAACGCTGACCATTCACAGTAACGTGACGATCGTTATCGTCGACGAAAAAATATGGCCCAATAACGCCGCCGGCATGCAAACCGCACCAAACAGTTTTTTTTTGTGGATGAAGTGATGATTTATGAAGCACATGTGGGTTTTCACCCGACCAATAACGCATATTTTGCTTATTGACGAACCCATTGAGCCAAAAATCAGCTTCATCACTTTACTTGAACATGATGAAAATGTTGAGTTTTCTGAATAAATTGACAGTGACAGTTTGATGATTAGTGAAAGAGTGCGTTCACAAATTAAATTCCAAGCTGCCAAGTCCCTATTGGAAAACCCTATATTTTCTTTTCTCAGAATTTCCACCAAGTAGTATTGTTTTTCTAAAACTTGTTTAATTTTCCCTTTACACCAAGATTTTTTTCCCGGAATGAAATAATCCTTGGCTAAAACGTTATCTCATTATCATGTCCGGTGACATACCTGTAGTGCTGTGAATAGAGATGCGATAATCTAGGAAAAATGATTCCAGTCGCTGATTTATTTCTACTAGCGATTTTCTTAAATGTAAAGCTCTTTTTAACGCAAGCTTAAATATCTGAACACCGTTTTCAGCTTGTACGTTGGTAGCAGGATGACCAACTAGAGTTATATGAGAAAAGTTATTTTTTAATAAAAATTTCTTAGATTCACCCGAGACAAACGAGGTTCCATTATAAGTTACAAATATTTTTGGAATCCCAAACCGCGAAAATAATGGACAAAGATGCTTAATGGTGTTACTGCTGGAAATATTGTCTCCCATGTCGATGCATTCGAGCAATTTGTTTGAATTTCTTCGTAAAAATTGGCCCAATAAAATCTATGTATAGTCTGTGTTACTCCACGGCCCATTAGGCTATTCCCAGCTTACTAACGGATTATTTTTATGCATTAAACTATTGTCACAGGACTTAACCACCTCTTCTATATCTTTATCGAACAAAGGCCACAAAAAATAACTGCGACCTAAACTTTTTGGTTTAACAAAGCCCATGTGTTTCCTATGAATCTCGTAAATTACAGACTTCCTTAAACAAGTGGGGGCTACTAATCTGTCATCCCAAAATATTCAACCTGACTCATTGGAAAGTTCATCCCTCTGTGCAAAATATGGGTTTATATCCACATCATTCAAATACCCAGACCAACCTTTTTTTATATATTGAGTAACTCTTATCAGAAGTTCGTCTTTTTCCGTTGCTTCTCTAGCTTCATCAAACGTTATTAGAATTTCACCAAATTCCTTTAAATGATTTAGACACACATCGGATGAGTGAAGTTTTTTCGATGTTCGGGTTGTCTATCGGTGAACGTGAAAAATAATCTGCTATATTATTCTTTGAATTAACGTACTTAATGCTGCAAACGGTTCGCCGATATTTGCGGTATTCCTTTTTTGACCCGAAAATTGAAATTAGCGGTTTGTCATCCGATGCCTGAGTAAACTTCCTACCATACAGATATTGGTGAAACTTTTTTACACCAAACATAATAGTTAAAGCTTTTTTTTCTATGTGGAAATATCTGTTTTCTGTGTCTGACAATCTTTGCGAAGCAAACGATACGGGGCGTTGAATTCCGCTATCATATGTATGCACCAAAATTGCAGCCTTTGGACCTACATCCACTATTAACTTAAGTAAATGTTTAGATCATAGTGGGCTAGTACTTGTTTTGATGCTAATATTTTTTTTAGATTTTCAAAACAGTTATCTTGAATTGGACCCCAGTAAAACGTATTTTTCTTCGACAATATATCAATAACTCGGCAGCAGTTGAGGACAATTTGGGAATAAACTTGCTATAAAAATTAACTACCCCCAAAATTAACTGCAGTTCCAGAAGCGATCAATGCGCTGTTCGTCCATGTGAAGGCCATCCTTGTCGATAGGGTGCCCTAGGTATTTGATCGACTTTAGAAAAAATTCGCATTTGGATTTGAACACTTTTAACACTACATCCATCAACCTATTTAAAACTTCTGCCAACATTTTTAAATGTTCACCTCCTAACATAACTAAATGTTCAGTTCCTAACACTAATCAACACATCATCCATAAACACTGTGATACCTTTTATACCAAATAACGGTGCTAATCCATAGACTAGCCTGGTATATTGAAATAACCCTTTGGTCGTCGAAATAGTGGTTAATTTTTTTGAATTATCTGCAAACACAATTTGCTGATATGCCATTAACAAATCGAGCTTCTATTTTCGGCAAACTATACTGATCCACACATAACTGAGGATTTAATGTAACCTTAAAATCTCCACAAATACGTATATCACCATTTTTTTAAGAATTGATACAATTGATGTACCCAATTCAGAGTAGTCTACAGGCTCTAGTATCCCTAAGTTAACCAAGTAACTGCCTTTGTCGAAAAGCTTTGGCTCAGCACCCTCCTTAAATTTCAACGATACCTTATGCTTATTAAATGTTGCTAGTTATTAATCGAAATACTACTCCATCACGTTAATCGAATCATAACCCGCCTTTTTACAAAAATATAACCCCTGAAATTGTATGTTGAATTAAAATAACCGCATACAAAACAATGCCTTTTCTCCTCCGGATGAACGGTCGCTCCAGTCTCATTGGTAGTCAGGGATTTCTTGTTGTGGTAGTGTTGCTGTTTGCTTGTATTGATGTGATACAATACGCTCGTTGAAGGTTCTGCTTTAACATAAGTTCTCTCCTCGTACTCGATTAAGTTGTTTTGTTGTTGTATGCAATCCACTGAAGATGCTATAGTGCTTGCTTTTTGGAATGAAAGAGTAATCCCATAATAAAACGGTTTCGCAAAGACATTTCCAGATGACTGTCGAATTTACAGTTTTTTGCCAGCTCTCGCACTCTTGCCGCCCAATTCATTATTGATTCATTATAATCTTTGCTTGCTATATAAAATTTATTTCTTTCAGCAAATACGGAAATTGTTGGTTCGAAATGTTTATTAAACGCAGCGATACAGATCCTATTAGTGGTTGTCTGTGCATTTATAACAGATGGTTGGATTAAACTTTCCAGCAGTTCAAATGAGTCGGGCACAAACCACCAATTAAATTAACTTTTTTTCTCGCATTTCCCGTTCCTTCATCAATATCATTAACAATGAAAATCTGCTCTAGTTGAACCTTATAAACGTTCCAATCGTCCTCATCGTGATTAAAGGTCGGTGCTCTCAATAAATTTCCCAATTATTAAGAATTTCACCAGCGGAGACACTTTTTTGGAAAATGTTCTTGTAACTATATTAAAACTACCCAAAAATTTTCTTTCTTATTTATTCGTCCCTAATGAAATGTCTGTAGAGATAAAATAAAAGGCACTGTTCATTTACTTCGGAACTGTTTTTATTAATTAAATTATATGAGATGCGATGCTACTTAAGTGGCAGACAGATTTCAACTGCTAGTGTAAGTAATACATAATACTAATGCCCCTTGTACAATAGTACAAAATGTTTTTCATTACAAACTTATTATGTACTTGTTTAACTTAATTATTATCCTTTGTATTCTTTGTTTAACTTATCTTTTTGTACTTTGCGATTTATCCCACAAAATATCTTTTATGTAACACATGGGCTGAAAAGTCCATGTTTTATAGTAAAACACAAATTTTTTTGCAAAATTCAACTTTATTTATCAATATAGTTCCCTTCGAGGGCGATACATTGATTGAAACGATTTTTCAATCTTTCGATACCAGTTTTGTAGTACGATTTCGGTTTAGCCTCAAAATAGGCCTCTGTTTCGGTGATTACTTCTTCATCGGTCTTAAATCTCTTTCCGGTCTGCGAACAGGGAATAGTCGCTGGGGGCCAAATCTGGAGAATTATCTTTCCCACGCAAAATGGTTTTATTGAAAGAAATGATGTTTGATTCGGTTTTTAGCAGATGTAACGGTATGTCATCTCTGACGAGATTGCATATTCTAAAGTTTCGACATCAGATTGTTCATCGGTTATCGTTGTCCTCTTATAAAAAGGTAAAAGTTACAGAAAGTTCATCCTTCGTCGGTTCGACGACGCATATTTAAAAAACAACATTTACTCGACGAGTGGCAAGCTGCACAACTGCGTACACTAACAGCACAAGAGCGACTGACATTATACAAAAAAGTAGCACAAAACAAATAAAGAAACTCAACGAAGCAGCGAAATCGAAACGACGAAGCACAACCGTCCAGGGTTAACCACATGAAATTGAATTGCGGTTTGGAACAGGGACTACATTGTGGTGGAGTGTGGTAAGCTGTATCACTACGCACGTTTATGTCGAAACCGCGGTGAGAGAAGAATAATAGCGATAGTTCGTAGCCAGGTAGCTTTAAATCAGAATGATCTGAAATCTGTGGGCGGGTATCTGCCTGTGTTTCACTTAGTACCAAAAAGCAGAAAACGGATTACTTTTAGCGAATATTGTCTACATCCACTCTAAATTCCTGAGTCATTATAAAAAAAAGACAAACACAAAAGCACAAACACCGATGATACTAAGCACAGCTGTGATATAAAAAGTCAGGGTTGGCTTACAGAATCAAGTTGTTATAGGTGTTAGGCCCTTAAAACAATAGGAAACAGCATACCAATAAAATTCACACCCAAAACCAGCTATCCATCGGTTGTTACATGCTCGTACACTTAGTCACTGCCCGTGCTGATGACAAAGTAATAGAGCAACGGCAGTGACTAAGTGCAAGCAACAGTATGACCACACGAAATCCAAGGCAGACACAACACCTTGTTTGAATATGTAAATATACAAGCGATATAAGGCATATAGGAGGTAGGGATAATATTCTGTCTAGAACTGAAGAAAATGCGATTACACACTAAATCTTTACTTCAGCTTCAGAATATGGTTCTCACAATGATGAATAAGCCATTATGGCGCGAGGCATCCATAAATGCTAGCAAACCTTATGTACCAAAGTGCATTCGATACGCAGTGTTTTCCTGTGTTCATCCTCTTACCATTCGATTATCTAGAAAATTGCTAACTGAGCGCTATGTTTTTGCCAAAATGAATTCGGATTTGAAGGCCCCAGCAATTGATTCAAATATATACACATGAACTAAGTAGGCCCTCTTGATGTATCTGGATACATCTATATCCTAACCACTTGATCACGCTGGGGGGAGGCATACGCATTGAACGACATGTCTGCCTAGACAGTCGCGAGAACAATCGTTACAGAGTTCATAAGTAGATTTGACGTCCTTTTGTAGATGACAATGGACCAAGTAACTCAGTTTGAGTACCAAACTGCATTGACTTAATTGCATCGAATCCCAATAACTGAAATAAAGTGCAAAAGTAACGCCAGTCATTGGAGTAAGGATTTGCCTCTGATCCTTCTTGGCATTCGATTCGCTTACAAGGCAGGCATAAATATTGTTCTCCAGCAGAATTAGTTTACAGAGAGCCGTTACGCTACCAACAGACTTTTTTTCCGTAATATCAGATAATTTCAACGACGAAGATCTTCCCATGTTCATAGCTAAGCTTCCGATAACGTGAATTTTCTACGACTTAGAGATATCCCTAAAAATGACTCACATGTTTACATCTGCTTCAAGATTGCAATCACGCTTTATCCAACTAAGTTGGGACTTAAAACCTCTTATCAAGGACAATTCTCAATAACAAAAAAAAACTTAGAAAATGTTTAATAGTAGTAAATATGAGAGGAAGGAATGTTTCCATCTCTATGGACCGCCTTAAGCCATCGTTAATAATTTAATATTAGAATCGTCTTAAAGAGTCAATTGCACAGGAATGCGTGTACGGTTTCACAAATTCAAAATAAATAAAAAATTTATTTCTATGAACAAATGTATATAGAAAGCCAGATTGCTCAGCTTAATCGAATTTTCGTCCGCTTTTGTTTTTGTATTTCGTCAGAAAATTTGATAACGAACTGATTAATATTTGGAATTACAGAAAGTGGTGGCTTTTTTTCAAAGAAGTAAATTTATCTCTTTGCAAATATTATTATTGGAAAGAACACAGTTTATTTGTTTATATTTTCATTTAAGGTTATACATATATTATATATTATAGTTATATATTATATATTATAATTATATATTATTATGATATATTATAATTATATATTATAAATATATATTATAATTATATATTATAATTATATATTATAATTATATATTATAATTATATATTATAATTATATATTATAATTATATATTATAATTATATATTATAATTACATATTATAATTATATATTATAATATATGTATGTTAATCTTTTCATTTTAGGACTTTGTATACTTTCAATCATTTTTCATAGGCAATTGAAAATAATTTTCGCGAACAAATGAAAAAATGAACAAAACACAAATCAAATGAAAACTTGACTTGACAGACAAGTACGTTTCCAAAATCGTGTTTGAAGTAACTTAAGGAAACTTTTCGTTCTGTTCTGAAAGTAGTTTGAATTTGCTTTCGTCTATTATGGTATGGCGTGAGTTACCTGGAAAGTCGAATATCGAAAGAAATTTGCTGCAAACTATAGGATGACACTCCAATTCTTACAAAGCTTCATTTGAAAGCAAATGTGTTAAATCAATCAAATCTCTTTTTAAAATATAAATAAAAATACTCTAATTATTCGACGAGTGAAGTATAGTGTTACACTTTTAAAAATTGGCCTTATTTCGCTATGCAAATATGTAATAAAGCCAATTTTCAGCAGTTGCTGTTATTTAACAAGTTGGCCTTATTTTACTTTGCTAAGAAATAAGACCAACTTCAAGCAAAACTAGTGAATCTAGACAAGACAAGAACCTGTTTCTAAGATAACGGAAGAATTTACCATTCTTTAAATCGACATGGTAATAATTTTTAAGTAATATTGAGGTCATTTGGTTATGGTCATTTAATATGAATGTTAAAAACCTTTTTTTTGAATTGGAGAAAATAATAGTATAAAATTCGCGGGAATTTATGTATTAATTTTCATTAATTTAATATATTATACATATAAGGTATTTTTATATTATTAAAATTTATTTTTAATCAGCACTTATGTTATTAATTTTTCTTAATTTCATATTAATTTTTCATCATAAGTTAAAGTTATGTTAAACGTTTTTTAAAACTAGCGCGTATTTCTAAATTTTTATGTTAAACGCTTTCTAAATTTGAAAAATATAATACAAAATATGCAGTCAAATTGTAGAAAAATATAATTATATGTTGAAAAGTATAGTTATACGTTTTGTTAGTTATCTTGTTTAAAAGACAAACATATTGTTATCGTAATGCTTATTGTTATTATTATTAGAAACAGTTTTTTTTACTTGTTTCTCACAAATAAACATATACATATAACATATAAGTAAGACTGTTGTCGATATAACGCATGGGCTGAAAGGTCAGTGCCGTTTTATAGTAAAACACAAAATTTTTGCAAAATTTAACTTTATTTATCAATGTAGTTTCCTTCGAGGGCGATACACTGATTGAAACGATTTTTCAATCTTTCGATAACAGTTTCGTAGTACGATTTCCGTTAAGCCTCAAAATAGGCCTCTGTTTCGGCGATTACTTTTTCATCGGTCTCTTGTCGGCGAGAATTTTTTTTAAGTCTGCGAACAGGAAATAGTCGCTGGGGGCCAAATCTGGAGAATACGGTAGGTGGGGAAGCAATTCGTAGCCGAATTGATTCAATTTTGCCATCGTTTTCATCGACTTGTGACACGGTGCATTGTCTTGTTGAAACAGCACAGATAGTCCATGAAAATTATTCCATGTGTATTCTAAAATACGAATGCCATAACCTTGCCAGCCGACTGTTGAGTTTTGGGTCGTTTTGGACGAGGTTCGTCGCCTGCTCGCCACTCAGCTGACTGCCGAATTGACTCTGGTGTGATGTGATAGAGCCAAGTTTCATCCATTGTCACATACCGACGCAAAAATTCGGCTCTATTGCGGTTGAACAACTTTAAACACTCCCCTGAATCATCAACACGTTGTTGTTTTTGGTCGACTGTGAGCAAACGCGGCACCCACTTTGAACAGAGCTTTCGCATGTCCAAATATTCGTGTATGATATATCCAACATGATCTTTTGATATCTTTAGAGCCTCAGCTATCTCGATCAACTTCACTTTACGGTCATTCGTAATCATTTTGTGGACTTTTTCGATGTTTTCATTTGAAACAGCCTCTTTTGGACGTGCATCATCTTCGGTGCTTGTATGACCACTCTTAAATTTTTTAATCTACTTGCGAATGGTTCGTTCGGCTCTTGCAGAGTCTGGGTAACACTTAGCCATTTCTTTCCATCGGCTGCATTTTTTCCCATCAAAGGGCAGTGATAAATCAATACACGAAATTGCTTTGAATCCATTTTTTTCACAATAACAAAAGTTGCTTCATTCACAACGCTATATCTCGAGAACTAATTGTCCGACAGCTGTTAAATTTATACACGTACCTTTTGAAGGTGGGTACTAACTGATTTAATTTAATTCAAGTGGTGCCCTCTCTTAGAAACGACAGCCCATGTACTTATTTCACTCACATAAAGTGAAATGAAACCAAATTATATTTTGAAAGCGCAATAACACCAACTTGGCATTGTTGCACTTTGTCGAAGTGAAAACTGCTGAAAGTTGGCTTTATTACACTTTTGAAAAACGTAACAAGGCCATTTTCCAGAAGTTGGTTTTATTTGACTTGGCGTTATTCCATGGCACCTAGTAAATACCATGGAATAGTGGATACCACAACTCCTGCCAGGGAGCATTTCGTAGTACACGTTGGTTTTCGAGTATACCTTGACGTTTGTGTTGTCCTGTATTTGAATATAATAGTGGTCTTTGAATGCATTGTACAAAAGCAATGCTATACTTTTTCTGCTTCTGTTAAACTTGCTTGGAATTGTCAAAAAATCTACAATAAATCACCAACGGAGTGGCTCTGTAATCAGCAAGGTTGTGGTATTCCATCAACAAATTGCGAATATAATGGCTTCTAACATGGTATTTTAGTAACGGATGTGTGGTATAGAACATAGTATTCCTAACATATACATGATATCAGTCAGTCTTTTCAACATATTTGACAGATTTGTGATATAGTAAATTTCAAACAATGCAAAAGTGATGGATTTTCAAACGCCCAGATTTGTAGATATCGGCCACCTTAACGGAAAATGTAGCGCACCCTTTTTACTCATAAACAGCTCGAAAAAAGTTATTTGCATCAATAAAAGACTCCTCTTTTTACATTTACAACAATGCCTATCTCTCTCTGCGTATGCATAAAAGAATCAATTTATCAATCATATCTGACACAATTTCAATCGCATACTTTATATCAGTAAAGATGAGAACCTAACCTTGAAACTATCACAAAAGAAATTCCGGAATCAGATGTATTCTAGCCTATTTTCCATTTTTAATGCGAAATCCTGAAAAATACAATATTTAGTTTTTTATTGCAAATATGAAAACAAGTGAGAATTATTATATGACATGAATTTGTGTATAAGAAACTACACAGCACGGCGAACCAATAGCGGATGATCAGTTTAAAATGGCTTTAATAAAAAAAAAAGGTAACAGACTTAATATTTATTAATCTCCAGGGTGTTATTAGCTATTATATATTTTACTTTAACATGTTCAATAAAATTTTGTAAATTATTTTGTTTTAGGTAATTCAAATTTTAAAAACACGAACTGAAATACATAACGACCAGGATCACTATTTGGGCTGCTACTACAAGGGGTATATTCAAGGAGATCTCCAGTCAACAGTTGCAGTTTCTTTGTGTAATGGCATGGTAGTATTTTTTTTTTTTATAATGTAGTTATTAGTTTTCTAATTATGCTCTTAGACAGGTCATATTAAAGCAACATTTGGATCGTTTTTAATTCAACCTTTAGAAAGTCTTTCGGACAATCAGGATGATATCTTGCATAGGGTTTGGAAGCATTCGAATAGACCCGTCAGATTTGTCGTTTCAGGTGATACAAATGCTGAATATTTAAAATGGTTAAGCCTGTCAACTTGACAATATTTTTATAGAGAACATTTACAAAAACAGACATTTTGTAAAACAAAAAACTGCCGCTCAGCTAACCAGAAATAAGAGAAATTACGTTGATAATCATTTATTTACTATGGAAGTATTAGTTGCTGTTGATAAGACAATGAGTGATTTCCATAATGGAGAGTTGAAATCGTACATACTCACGTTAATGTCGATTGTAAGTATATACAAATATTTATGTTTTTCTAGATACTGCTTCTTTTTTTATTTATAATATTTAACAAAAACCGAAAAGTTTACATATTTACATACATATCTATAGACTATTTAATTCTTTTATTTTCGACAAATGTTTGTTCATAAGGTAACGCCGATTAAACTTTACATAGGTATAAATTTATTTTTCTTGATTAACAATATGGATTAGTATATATAATATGATGGGATTAATAATATACACAAAATCCTAACTGAATGTATGTTATATATAATATAATAGTTGCCAACACCATATACAGCGATGACTATATTTTTGGGTTCAACATGAACTCAAGCCAAAAGACGTCGAAAGGCAGTTTTGCATGTTCGAAATGCTGCTGGAACGTCACAAAAGGAAGTCATTTTTGCATCAGATTGTTACTGGTGATGAAAAATGGATCCATTACGACAACCCCAAGCGCAAAAAATCATATGTGAAACCCGGCCAACCAGCCAAATCAACGGCAAGGCCCAAAATCCATGGCGCGAAGGATGCTCTGTATTTGGTGGGATCAGATGGGTGTGGTGTATTATGAGCTGCTAAAACCGGGTGAAACCATCAATGGACAATGCTACCGAACACAATTAATCCATTTGAAGAGAGCAGTAGCCGAAAAACACCCGGAATATGCGACCAGACACGAGGCAATAATTTTCCATCATGACAACGCTCGGCCCCACGTTGCTATTCCGGTTAAGAACTATTTGGAAAACAGTGGATGGGAAGTCTTACCCCACCCGCCTTATAGCCCAGACCTTGCCCCTTCTGACTACCATTTGTTCCGGTCGATGCAGAACGCCCTCACTGAAATTCGGTTCACATCAGAGCAGAATATCAAAAATTGGCTTGATTAATTCTTGGCTGCCAAGCTGATGCAGTTCTTTTGGGATGGGATCCGCAAATTGCCAGAAAGATGGGAAAAAGTCATACCTTCAGATGGGCGATACTTTGAATAATACTATTGTACATGTTTTTCTTAAATAAACGTTCAAATTTTGAAAAAAAAAAACCGCACGAATTAAATTACATACCCAATATAATACGAATTACGAATACTCGTATACTGGATATTACATATCCTTATATTAAATAAACCACAAGAAGTCGCTACATCTCAAAAACTATGAAACCAATTAGTATAACTTGCCATCGCTATTTATTCAGCAAATATTCAGTTTTCACGAAATGTTTCTGCTCAAAATAGTTTGATGGCTATGTTAACTACTTCTTTACGCTTGTGTCTTGTAAAAGAAGGGTGCGTGTTTTTTATATATCATAAATGATTTCTGAGTGCTGATAGTGCACAAAAGTTCGTGTATAATGAGCAGTTCACTTTAATATTCTTATATAATTACTATGTTACATATCTTTTTTTTATTTAACTAAATAAACATCTCATTTCACTAAAGGTGTGAAATTTTTTTTTTTTTGTATTTCTCATTATTTGCTCTATATATAGATATATCCCGCTATGTCTGATTTCGGTCAGTGGGTCAGAATTTGCTTACAACCACCAACAACTCTTACTCGCCTTACTTCCTATTTTTGTTATATTTCCTCTCATTTTCAATATCGAAAACATAATCACGTATGCCTATACCCGCATACCCAACGCTTCAAGAAAATGTTAGGTTTTATCATATAACATATACTTAGTATTCGGTTTTCACTCCAGTCCCAAATAAGACTGAAAACATACCTGATAAGTCAAAATTATTTCTTGTTTCATAGTCAAGAAAACGTTTTTACAAAACGTTTTATAAAAATTTTTTTGAAGTTTGTGGAGGATATGAAGTACAAAATTGAAAGTGGTGGGTTCATTCTTACAATCAAAAACGAGATGCAGAGGACCCTATTAAAAACCTGATAGTAGAACTAAGAACTTTCATATCCTGATAAATTGAAGACCTTTACAAGAATGAAGATTAAAACATTTGATTATTGGCTTGTTTGGCATGATATTTGCCTTTTTAATTGCATATTGAGCTTCTTGCCTCAATTAAATATAACAACTTCCCTGCGTGCACGTCCATTCTTAACTAAAACTCTCAAATAAATAAACGTCAGTGCAAAAAAAAAACAACAACAACAAAAAAAATTTGTTTCTGAAAAATGACTTTTAAAGATCAGTGATAACATGTTTTTTTGTTTCGCGTACTTTGATGTGTGTTGGCTCATAAGTCAATAAAAAACGGTGTGATTACATGATTAAATGCGTCATTTAACGCATTTGGGGATGTACCGGTAAGGTAGGACAGGCCTAACAAAATCGATGTGAGCAGCAACTACAGTTGGTATTTAAAATTCTTTCTTATCCACCATATTCTCCTAATGTGTCCCCATTGCACTATTATTTTGCCTACAAGCAATCTTCCAAAACCGAGCAGACGTCATGAAAATTTTCATCGCTTTTACAAAAACAGAAGTTAAATTATAACGGTACTCTACAATACAATGACTCTCGCATTTACCAAAATTAATAGCCTAGAGAGAGTAAGTCATATTAATTATGTTTATATTTTGAATTCCCCTACTTTTGGTGGAAAAAATTAACGGTATTTGTATCCTTACTTTTCATTACTTCAAGGTATTTGAATGGTGTTTCTTTTTTTCTCCCTTCTCCTTTGAATTAAAGCTAGTTGAGTCAAGTATTTCTTTTTTAATTTAGCCCGCTCTGTCTGCATACCTCTTAAGAGTACGCAAATCCCTTGAGCGTGTGCCAATAATAAAACTTTTAATGTTTGACATTATGTATGAATTAATATATAAATATAAATTAAATCACTAAATATAAAGTTCATATATTAAATCAAAAATCTGAATCAAATTTAGTGACAGTGTGTTCCAGTAAACTTTTTTTTTTAATAATAAGAGCGAGTTAAGAAACCACAACAACCCATGCTTATCATCAGATATCGTATCAATGCTGAAACGCAAATGCACTTATCGACGGTTGCATAATCAGTAGAAGAACATAAACATGTATTTATCCTAAAATAATAACTCACAACAAACAACCGATAATTCTACTACAGCCACTTAGAAACTGTGTAAATAGCTCTAAAATATCATAGAGAAGTTATTAAATAGTCGCGCACACAAGGGATTTGTGTTCCTCCAAATGTTTGCACACAGAAGTACTGATGTAAATTGTCTTTAAATGTTTGCAAGTTATAGCGACCAGGAAATAGAGAGCTCGGCGGGGCATTCCACAAGTTGTACGGCTTAGGAACGAATCACGATATTTTAGAGCACGTCCGAAAGTGGGCTTAAGGGTATACTGATGAGCATTCAAAGCAGAAGGGTGTTACGGCTGAAGGCTTGAAGCACCTGACCAGATGTGGACATTGTAATCCAATTTTGGGCGGATGAATGCCTTCTATTGATAATGATGCAAGATCAGAAGGGGTGAAACGTTTCTTACATCGCTTGAAAACAATTCGCAGCAACTAACATATTTTTAAATGTTTTTTTTTTTTTTATTTTATTCAATATAGTCCCCTTTTAGTTTGATACACTTATTTTAGCGATTTTCCAACTTCTTGATCCCGTCCGAAAAGTAATTTTGCGGAAGGTCTGCAAAATCATCTATTGATGAGCCATCTTTTGAGGTTTGGGAACAGATAATAGTCCGAGGGAGCCAAACCGGGCGAATACGGTGGATGCGACAGCAATTGGAGCCGTAAGTCATTGATTTTAGTCATGGTTGCGATGCCTTTGTACGGCGGTGCATTGTCTTGCAAAAAGAAAATTTTTTTTCGCCTCATGTGAGTTACCAATCGACGCCAAAAGTCCGGCCGATTCCGTATCAGCAAGTTCAAACACTCTTTCGAAAGGCTCTCGCGTTCGTGTTTTTGATCAGGAGTGAGTATGCGCAGCACCCAGCGCCAGTGTAACTTTTTTCATATGCAGAATATTGCCCAAAATATGGCGTGAGCGCTCAGTACTAATCTTTTTGGTAACTGCTAGCTCGCGCACCTTCACTTTCCGGTCAGCCAACACCATTTCATGTATTTTTTTGACATTGTTCTCTGTAACCACATCGGGGGTGTAATCTGTAATGAACGGTGTAATCTGACGGAGCATTAGCCCCATAATATTTATCCAACTTTTCTTTTGTTTCCTTGGCCGTTTTGCCTCCCAAAAAATAATGTTTTATGAGAGAACGAAAATCGTTTTTTTCCATACTCAACATGATGCGAAACACGTAAACAACAATCAGCTGTCAAAACAAAACTAAAGACAGTATCGCACAAATTTGGCACGTCTGCCTTAATATGAAGGGACTTCAAGGCATTATAACCTTTTTTGCAGTTGCAGCGCATTCTAGCGGTCAAGGAGGTTACTTTTCACTAGTATACCGAGAATGAAAATTTTTTTGTTTTCGACGATATAAGTGCCTTTCGCGGATAATGACTGTGTATTTCAATTTCTCTTTAATGACAGCAGACAGCATTAAATTTTGGAAGCATTAAATTCAACTCTGTTGATACCATAGTTCCCCAATTAACTATGCTGTTAACATCGGAGTTTAATGTGCTTAACATACGCTGCCGTTCCCGTTCTACGGTCGAAGAGCAGGGACGTCAGCAAAAGATATATATGACTAGAAGTACCAGTTAAGAGATCATTAATGAAAATTTAAAAGAATGTCGGAAACAGAACGGAGCCCTGGGGCACACCATAATTTATTTTATAAACATCAGACTAGAAACCATCGAAACAACTTGAATTTAAGAACCAAGATCGATCCCAAAAGCACGCATTTTCGATAAAAAAAACCTGATGCCAAACTCTGTCAAATGTCTTAGAAATATGAGCTGACCGTTTATCAGAGTTTTCGCGACCTTGGAAAAAAGGGATGTAGGTGCAATGAGTCCGTGGGAAGAGAGAGGAGAAGATTTGCCGGTTTTAGGGACGGACTGGACAAATGCTGTTTCCATCTGCTTGAAAAGAATGCTAAAGAGTAGGATTAATGAAAAAGCTTACGCAGTAGTTTTACCACTTCAGAAGAAGTGGAGACATACCTTCTGGACGAACGGATTTGTGTATATTAAGATTGTTAAGTGCGAACGACCAACAATTTTTAATACCTATGGGACATTCTAGTATTTTTGCCTCAGTTTTTGGTCGTGTTGAAATTTCACATGCTGAAGAAAGGCGTTGCAGTTATTCCTGGCTAGTTCGCACTTTTTTCGGTTTTCCTCTGCCGGGTTGGTATTTCTCTAACCCTGAGAGCCTCTTTACAGCTCGAGTCGTACCATGCTTTTTCTTTTGGTTTGATGCTTTTCATCCGATGAGTGATGTAGAATCTCATTCCAAAGTTAGTAATGTCTGTGATCATTAGAAAGTTATTGATTTTACACAATGGTCCGACGACAAGTCCAGGGTGTCGGTGGTGGCTATCAACGTCCGGTATTCGTGTAGGCTTATTTAACAGCTGGGTCAAGTTATTTTTCGCACCGAAAATCTCAAAATACCGTTCTTCGGTTGTTGTCTGTCCAGAATGTCGAAGCCACCCAACATTTTGTATATTGAAATCGCCCTGAATAAGGATTTCAGTATTAATACACAGGAATACAATCCTTTTTGCTGTCAAGTTTGGGGTTTCTGTAAATAAATCAATAGTGGATAACTTGCTTACGAAGATGGAACTTTAACAAAATGAAATTTAATTCTGAACTGGAACAGGGAGTACAATACATTCTGATGGAATTTGATAAGCTACATCACTACGCACGTAAATGGCGAGACCGCGATAAAAAAAGAATAGTGACACCAGTTCGTAGGCAGGTAGCTTCAGATCTAAGTGATCTGAGAGGTTTGGGCGAGAATCTACCTGTGTTTCACTAAGTGTCAAAACTGCTGGTCTGTACTTACAGACGTGAACATACTTAACAAGTTTGTACAAATTTTTTTTTCTGCATTTAATCGTCGATCGCATATTGCTTTCATTTCGTCAGTATATTTCCACAATTCGGCAATGTAACTTCATTACAAAATGTGTGCGGCTTTTAAAAAGCGTTTCGAAAATGTTTTCTAAGTAACTCACCCAAAATGAAGGAATTAATAATTAATGATCATAATATTGGCAGAAAAATATTCAAATCATCAGGGGCATTTGTGAGAAAGTTGTTAAGGAAATATAAGAAATGCGGTTATGTTGATAATGGCTTAAGTAGAAGGACAAAAGCAAGCACATCCAGTAAGAACAACAAAGAAATTTGTGATTTCTTTTGAAAAAGCCCCACAATTAGTCTGAGGAACGCAAAATAATTGTCCAGAAGAGGACCAATGTCCACTAACACAATACTACGCCAGTTGGCAGCATATTGTAATTTTTCAAGGATATCTAGAAAAAATAATACAATAATAACAACTACCTATGTTAAAATTAAATAAGGGCATGGGTGGAGAGAGGTTGGGGTGTTAGCCGTGCTTTCGCTGACAGCACGGCCAATAAACATGGCATTTCTCAAATTTATGTTTATGTGGCAACAAACAGGTGAGGATTTATATTCTTTCAGATGTCCAAATTGTTCAAATAAACACTTCACAATTTTTATGCTTTTTGTTTATAATCATATTATAGTGTGACTTTTTAAATGTTGATACATATAGAGTTCACTTCTCAAACTTACACAATATTTGCGCCTGACTACGTTGCTTTGAATCCGCAGCCATTCTTACAAGGTGTAATATGTCAAGAATTATTGGGCGCTTTTGATCACATTGCAGGGTTGCATATCGTAGCCTACCCCCCACTAAAAGGATGCTGTTTTCCTTGCAAAATATGCTCAAATGCTTAAATCAGAATTTTCGTTTAGTTCTGAATTTCTTTGGAAAACTTAATCTTGACGATTTTCTCTGGAAACTTATCTTCTTCCTTGGCTCTGATAAGTAATTTATTCGAATCTTCCCGATCCATTTCCGTTAAATATTCCCAAATATTCTTCCTTTCCATTATGTTGTTTCATTTCGTTAGTGAGTTTTCACTCTGTAGGCTTTCCATTCAAAAATTAGTTAGTTCATGTAGTAGATAAGATAAGATGGATTGACTTTGTTTTTTGTAGCTACAAATTTTGGATAGGGCCTTTTGTCCAAGTTCATCTTCATAAAATATCTATAGTGGCATTTTTCTGTATGTTTAAGGATTACAGAAATTATACATGTACATATAGGATTTTCTAATAACGACTTGACAACTTTTTTTTTAAATAAAGGCAAACCATTTGAGACATTTCAAAAACTTTATTATTGGCTTGAAGTACAATCAAAACATTTATGAATGGAATTCGACTTCCATCATATTTCCACCGCGGGCACATTTGCAGCGGTCGATTGTTTGAACCCAATAGATTAAGTGTGTCTAGTTATGCGATCCACCAAAGGGTGAAAAGCTTCAAACTATTGTGCTCAGGGGATCAGAACAATTTACGGATCCAGAGCTGTACTTAAAGCCGCTCAAAGAGTCGATGGTTTAGTCTTTCACCACAGTCAGAGCCACTGCCATTCTTTCTCGTCCAGCTAAATTTTAATAGCAAACTGGAATATCAAATCTATAGACCACCAGATTATGTTAAAAGTGAAAGTAAAAAAGGAGTGGTCATATTTTGCAATATGTTCGCTGCCAGAGATTTGGGTATGACGGTTTGAGCTGTGAACTGCAGTCTCGATGGGCTCTAGATAAAGACGGGGCGTCTATTGCGTTCGGTATTATAGAAACAACGAACACACCGCAAATTATCGGGGTTGTCCAAAATTCCAATACAAAGAAAGAGTAAATCTGACCCGGCAGCAGAAGGTATAGGTAAAAGTCTATCTTTGCGTATACAAACGCCAGCCCTTACACCTCAAGTTAACCACGCCCAAATGACAACAGGTAAGAAAAGTATGGTGCATCTAGCGATTAGGATCGCTTAAAGATCGGCACTTTTTAAACTGCTTAAAGGCTAAGCCCCTGATGTGCTCTTTTTAGCGAAACTAAGCTTACCAAAAGTCACAAAAGATACATATAAAGTAGTACGAAGGAAGCGACCCAACCCAAGGACGAGGCATTGCGATCTCTGAAAGAAAAGGACTACGTTTTAAAAGAATATGAATCCCTGTAGTACGTACGTTCCCTGTACTGAAAGCATGCATCGTGTACACCCTATTCCTAGTAGATAGATTGTACATGGTGTGTGTCTATACGCCAGAGCTTGAAACACTTTTTCGATTCCTTAGGCTGGCATTGGAGGAGAATTATTTTACTTTGAAACGCCAAGCATAGCGATTGGGGAAATAATAGACCGAAATATTCAACTGTTAGAAGCACACTGTAATATACAGAATTGGCCTAAAGACGACGCATAGACTCGGCTCGTATTTGGGTCTCTTGCTGTTCGACACTCGAATAAAACTGGCAAGCACTAACCAAAATACTACAAACTACGCACTTTCGTGTATGACAGTGACTAATGCGGTCTCAGGACCAATGAAACTCTGGATTGAAAGCATTTATTCAAAGTTATTGCTACAATTACAGTAAGATGCGATGGACCCACTTAACAAGAGTACCATCCTCGAATTCGCTCTACTCACCAATCAAGAGAATCTGTAAAATGAGTAGATTGATAGGTATCTAAAATTAATAGACGAAACAATTAGGGTAAAAGAAAAATGGATAAATAAAACCTCGGTATCAACACACCGACAATGGAGACTTATTTGTATTCCACAACGCAACAATTTACATACTACACTGGCATAAGAGTAAACTACTGTCAACATCAAAGATCCTCGGGGGAAGGTCAAGGCTACAGGATTGACTTTTCAGCAAGTATATAAGGCGAATGACATCACTAGCTTAACTCACCTTCATCAAGTCTTTGTGCACAATTTCTACCTTCGAAATGAAATGAAATAATGAATTGGTGATTCAAGAGCTCGAGTTTCACCCAGTTCAATTACGAAAATGTGGTAAACAACGTCATCGCTTGTGTGAAAGATCAACCCCCGTTCATTACGAAGGAAAAGCTCCAAACTATCTTCGATAAAATCAGAAGTAACAAATCAGTGGGAACCGATGGAATACCGAATATTGTGCTTCGATATCTCTTACTAGAAGCGATGGAGAGTTACATCATTCTATTTAATAATGCAATCAACAATGCCCATCGTCCAGTGCAGTCCATCCTCAAGAGGTATGAAAACACTTCCAACTCGGTGAATCTCTGGTCGATTAGTCTTCTTCAAAATATCAGTAAGATTTTCCAAAAAATTATCAATAATGCCCTGACTAACTAAGTTAAGAACAAAAATATAGTTCCGGATAATCAATTTGGTTTCATGGCAGGGCATGGCAGTGAACAGGTGCCTGCAAGGTTGACTTGGGAAAGGATTTCGGTAACATGTGGTTAGACGGATTTTTCTACAAGCTGTACAGAGTGGGCACAAGGAAACTACAATTGTTTATTCTTTTCAGTAAAAATTGGCATTGTGACATGAAATGGAACATTTCACATTAAAAATGGTATGCAACAACGTGCGATAAATTCACCGATCCTATTCAACATTTACACAATGATCTGCTAGGTTCACCTCACCATGCCGTAGACGCAGACGACTTAATTACGGATAGATCAGTTCCACAGATTGAGGTTATTAGTATATTGTAGATGCACACATTAGTGTTGAATATTGCCACTCTGTAAAGGCCATAGAATATATAGTACATATTACGAAATACTCTATATAAACAAATAAAATGATCGAACTGCATTTCCAATAGAAAACAAAAAAAAATAAGGTTGGAAAATACTTGAAAGCTGTTACTTTGTAAAAAGAATTTTAAAATTTTTAAGTTTCTGTGCTAAAAATAAGCGAGAAAACTTTTCAGTAAAACCACTATACACAAAATATTTATTATCTTCGGCTTTAATTTAATTTTAACCGCTCCAAGGAGAAAATATATAGTTGGTGATAAACTAAGAATAAGCAACCTTAAACATGCCTTGAATAAAGGTTACAAACCCAATTGTTTACAATAAGAAGAAGAAGTAAATATTACTAATAAAATCACACATTTACTATGAGTTTTTTTAAGGAAGTTTCTATATAAGGGAATTACAAAAACCTAGCCATCTCGATGTATTTCTAATAGAAAAAGTAAGGAACCATATACATTTATATCAAAATTACTCGTACTATCATTTTTCTCCTTTTAAATTTTTATTCTTTATGTTTGTTGGCCCTCTCTTTTTAGACACCAAATTTGTTTTAAACAGATTATTTTTAAAGGCATATTCTGGTTTCTTTTGAGAACTCTCCTTTTAAGTTATATCTTATTTGATAATATTTGGTTAATTTTAGCGCTTATTGATGAAGAGAGTAAGTGAAAATAAGACTCGACGGTGGTTTCTTTTAATACTTAAAATATGCTTAGCTCAATATTTCATCATTTCATCATATATAGAAATAATGCCACAGCGACTATTCTCTTTGTAAACTTGTCTTATTCTTTTAATAATCATTATTTTCTCTTTGCTTTATGTTAGTCTTTCGTACAATAACATTAATTGTTTACTCTTTTTTTTCAATCATATAGCAATAACAAGTATCTGTACTTGTAAAGATGAATACACCGTGAAAATTCTTTGTAATGCTCCTCGAGAAGAGAGGAGAAACTTTAAAATTCGATTAAACCTTAAGGAAGTATTATTATTATTATTAATTTTTAAATACAAACTAGTCTATCTTAGATGTTTTAATCAGTTTTGTGAAAATTGTACTCTCATGCTGCTTTTAGACTCCTCAAGCTGCTTCTCATAACGTTCATTAAATTTCGCGAGAACATAAATAAAATATATAAATCTTATATATTATATATATATTCAATCGTCCAATTTTTCAACAGTGGGGTCCTGAATATTTTTCAAAATCTTATGGTCTTATCAAAGTAACCATTGATGTTCAGCGTTAAAGTCTTACTTGTTTCTTAATTTATGTTCTACATGAGTGTACTGAAATTACTGTTAGCATTTTGCCGAATAATAAAAATAGATTTTTCTTGAAATCAATATTATCATTTTTATATTCCTTATTAATTGCTTGATGAGGCCTTACACGTCTTACAACATTATCTAAATATTTTCCTTTTTTATCAAAACCACCACTTGGTGATATTTTAAATCCTTCACGGGAGGTCCTGGAAGAACAACTGCTCTGAGCAACAAGTTTCCATTACTATTATATAAAGAAGGAGCATTAAAGAACTTTGTAATTTCAAAAATCGTGAATCGATTAATGTGAAATAATTTTTATAATATACGGTACTTGCACAAAAGTGACATAAGCTGTTGAACTTCGTAGCCGAAGTCACTAATTATGACCCTTTACGGCAAATTTTAAAAGTTGATTTTCATTTGCACGCCTCAAGAATCAAAATTACACAACAATTGAAGCCTAAGGACCGATTTGTTAACTGGATGTTGGATCGCCAAGGCCAATTCGTCATCGAATTTGATCTTTTCTAATGAAGCCCATTTTTGGATAGATGGGTACGTAAATAAACAAAATTGTTATTTCTGCGGACCGGAAAACCCATACCAGATTCATGAAAAACCAATGCATCCCAAGAGAGTCACTGTATGGTGCGGAATATGGGCCAGCGGCATCATTGGCCTATGATATTACCGCCCGCACAAGACATCACTCAATCAATTTATTGCCTACGAAATTTGAAAATTGCATTATTTCGGTTATAGTAGAGTCATTGACCTGTAAGGCCATATTATTTGATACCTTTAGACTTCTTCAGCGACAATTCAAGATCTGAAACATAACATCCAAACTGAAATTGCGGCCATTGACCCATCTATTTTACCAAAAGTCATCGATAATTTTAACCTTGTCCTCGGATGGTCGCTTCAGCAGAAGCCATTGTAGTTCCATAGACGAGGTTGTATTTTATTCATAAATGCCATAGATCGAACTTTATTAATCAATAAACTTTAAATGTGTGTTTAAATCTTCTTCTTCTTAAACTAGTTGTTGACCCAACCTTTTTTTATATGTTCAAGTGTATGTATGTGCATTACGACTTTTCGTTGGAGTGGTTATCAGTCGTCTGAATTGTTGAGCTATTTATTACGACCACCTGTAATATAGGGCAAGTACTAGATGGGGTGAAAAGTAGCCTCCTTGGGAATGAAAAAAAAAAAATGTTTAAATGTTTTTTTATTTAATTCAATATAGTCCCCTTTTAGTTTGATACACTTATTCCAGCGATTTTCCAACTTCTTGATCCCGTCCGAAAAGTAACTTTTCGGAAGGTCTGCAAAATACTCCCCCGTGGCGTCGATGATTTCCCCGCGTGAGCTGAATTTTTTATTGATGAGCCATCTTTTGAGGTTTGGGAAGAGATAATAGTCGGAGGGAGCCAAACCGGGCGAAAACGGTGGATGCGACAGCAATTGGAGCCGTACGTCATTGATTTTAGGCATGGTTGCGATGCTCTTGTGCGCCGGTGCATTGTTTTACAAAAACAAATTCTTTTTTCGCTTCATGTGAGTTTTGCAGCGATTTTGCTCCAATAATGCAGAGTAATACTCGCTGTTGATGGTTTTTTCCTTTTTCGAGGTCTTCGAGCAAGTCCAAACACTCTTTCGAAATGCTCTCGCGTTCGTGTTTTTGGTCAAAAGTGAGTATGCGCATATGCAAAATATTCATATGCAGAATATTGCCCAAAATATGGCGTGTGCGCTGAGTACTAGTCCTTGTAGTATCTGCTAGCTCGCGCACCTTCACTTTCCGGTCAGCCAACACCATTTCATGTATTTTTTTAACATTGTCCTCTGTAACTGCATCGGAGAGCCTGCCGCTGCGAACTTGATCTGTAGTGGAGTTGCGGCCACCACGAAACTCTCGAAACCAATATTTGACGGTGTAATCTGACGGAGCATTAACCCCATAATATTTATCCAACTTTATAATGTTTTATAAGAGAACAAAAATCGTTTTTGTCCATACTCAACATGATGCCAAACACGTCAACAGCAATCAGCTGTCAAAACAAAACTAAAGACAGACATAAAGACATAAGCGTTTTTGCAGTAGCAGCGCATTCTGGCCACCTAGCATCGTATACGTAAAAAAAATTGACATCGGGCTTTTGATGGCTTTTAATATTAAAACATAGAGGGGTAGTCGAAAAAAGTAGGTATGCCAATTCTGTCGGTCTGTTTTCAGTTTTTTCTTTCTTTGATGTATAAGCAGAGTGCAAGCAAAAAACTCGGTAAGATAAACGTTGATATAAAATTGGCTGAAACTATGTGGATGGAAAGGGAAAATATGGATTAAAAATTGATTTTCAACTTCATTTTATCTAGACTCACGTTGTTTTTTTTTAACTAAAGAACGGTAAAATGATTTCATTTATTTCGGTTAGCAGTTCGATACATAAGTAGTATATGACAGTCTTAATTATTTTAATATAAAAAGTGTGTTTTAAATTACCTATAGAATACAACAAAAATACAAAGGTAAGACAAAAGTTTTTTTTTTCTTGTTTTTTTCTTGTAGGTTTATCGTCTTTCTCTTTTTAACATCCTTGTGTTGGATCTCACCCACACTCCAAAAATATTCTTGATAATATTAGGGCTCTCCAAACAAGCAATCTAAGCTTCCTGTAATATATATACTTCATCTTAGAATCGAACAAATCTCTTTCCTTCAAAACACGGCTCCTAATTTCAAACGGGAAACCATATATTTGCTTCAGATCTCCTTAATAGACAAAATGGGTAAAAATCTATTTTCAAGACGACATTGGAACATACTCCTCCAAATATGTCAGGCTTTAAGGTAATCATTAAGGCAGACCATGGGTGAGCGGAGGAGGCTCAGATGGTAGTGGACTGGCCTCCAAATCGGGAGGTTCGGCGTTCAAATCTCAGCCTCGCCCGAAAGACATTCATGTATTCAGTTAACCAAAATCAAGGAAGATGAGTAGTTGACTAGGAATTAACAACAAACCAACTTCCACTTATAGTAAAGTCTCCCTATTCAATGTGGAATGCCACCCATGGGGCGAAATAAACACTGAGCTCAAACATCTTTCTCTATCTATCCCCTTTTACAAACACATGCTGAGGCATTATAAGTGCATGCATACCCACTTAAGTATTAAGTTCCTTAAAAAAAAATAATAAAAAAATGCAAACAAACATTGTGGCCGTTTTAGTTACCAACAGCAATTGAAATTGGTTTCAGAGCTCCATAAATCATATGATATACCTTAGTAACCTCAAATGTTTATCTACGGTGAAGCCGGTTATTGCATAAGGATTCCACAAATTTTACCTTCAACTGGCCAATTAAATTCCAATGACACTATATTTAGCAGGGAGTTTTATGCGTATATATGAATGGTTAGAGACAATGAGACAAATTCTTTTTCCTTATTTCGTAATCTTTTGAGTCAGTTTGTGGTGGATATGAAACTATATTATTTTGTCATCTATGTTCACTAAATCGCCAAGATACATACACGAAAAAACTCAAGATGAAATGACATATATGTCAGAAAACACGGTCGGCAAGATCTGTTCATAACTATGAAATGCAATCTTGAGTTGAAAGAAATTAAATCTGAGCTTTTTCGGGCCAGAGATATATTGACAGCCATGACATAGTTGCGCGGGTTTTTCATGTTAAATATAAGAAACTTATGCATTTTATTCACAAAAATCATATTTTTGGGTACACAAAATGTTGCAGGTTCAACATCGAATGGCAAAGAAGAGACACATATTGATCTGGCTTAGCACGAAATTTTAACCTTTGAGATTGATTGTAATATAAGACCTGAGATAATCAATAAAAACGAAGACCGATTATTATACAACACAACTTGCACGCACATGATACATGGACCCTGAGGTGACCTTAATGGTGACAGGAAATGTAGCAAGCGATATCCACGCTGGTACATAACACACAAACATGTGATGAATGAAATTGTTACCAATGTAGGAATATATAGTCAAATATGTGATAAGGAAAAATGGCATAGAATTTTAGGTCAGGTAAATTTTCAATACTTAGATAAATTAAGTAATAATGAAGGGTTACCGAGAGATTTAGGAAATGAATATATAAAATATGCTATGTTTAGAAAGTAAAATGTCAAACCTACTATTTAAAATTAATATAACTAAAGCATCACGAGTATTAGAATTTATACTGACTTGAATGGGACACATGGCGAAAAATATTTTCTTACATTTATTGACGGGTATAGCAAATGTGCATGAAATGTTAGTCCAAAACATATAAGCACTTCGTTGAATATGTTAGGAATAAAGTTATTATTGTAAAATAAATCCATGTCCTCCATATGTACATCAGTTGAATGGCGTTGCGGAATGCTACAATAAATCAATTATGGATAAAGTTAACAGAATATTTTGGCCTGAGGTAATAATGGCTTTAGATTATTTGAAGAATAGAACCATTGCTAACAAGTACAAAAATAAAACTCCATTTGAGATAATGTTTAATAAGAAACCAAGTGAAGAACATTTAAATTTTATGGAAATAGAGATCAATTGAGAGAAAGTAAATGGGACGATAAATCGAATTTAGGAATTCGATTGATAAAGCAAAAGATATAGATGTTATTGATGTAAAATGGGTGTATAGGAAAAGAGGTGAAAATATTTACAAAGCTAAACCAGTTGTATGAAGATTTCAGCAAAAAGAACATATAGATAATGTTTATTCTCCTGAAGTAAAAATACAAACTTTAAAACTATTACTTTCATACTGTTGTTTAAATGAATTTTAGATTGAGCAAATGGATGTAGAAACCGCATTTCTTAATGGGAAAGAAACTTTTGAAGTATATTTGAAATAGCCTAAAAGGGTGTGAACAAGGAAATAATAAAGTTTGCAAATTAATAAAGTCATTAAGAGAAAGCCTAAGGTCATGGTATAATTGTTTTAACGAATTTGTGGTAAGTGTCAGAAAGAAATTAGAGATGTGAAAAAAAATTAAGTAAAATGAAAGATTTGGGAAAAGTAAGAACATACATACAGAACATATAGTAGGGTATAGAAATAAATAATAATATTAAATAAAATGTATTAAATTTAAATCAAGAAAAATATATAGAATCTCTTGCTGAAAAATATAAATTAAGAAATACTAAGCTACATGACAGTCCTATGGAGACAAATTAAATGCTAGAATCTGCATTAGAAATTGATATACCAATTTGATTAAAAAGTTCCCGGAATTTATTCAAAAACTTTAAAATACAGGTTTATTCATCTAAATGTATATTGTCTCCTTTAAAGTAATCCTCTTTTTTCTCTCATATTTTCAATGGTATCTCTCCGGGAGATTTTTCCGCTTCCTCCTATTCTTAATAAAGTTCGAAAAGGGGTTTTATTTTGTGCGGAAAAGACATGACCTATATGTAAATTAGTGAGAAAAAGGCGTCTTTTCTCGAGAATTATTCCGCGAACATTATTGAACGGAGAAGCACGCGAAAATGTAAGTTTTTCTTTAATTTTTATATTCTGTTAAGAATAATTTCATTGATTCATGATTTCAGGTCGAAAACAACCAGCAAGAACCAGTTGCAACGCCTTGTAAGCCTGTTAAAACGGAGCTAAATTCAGTGGGACCTCCAGTACAAAATATTACGGGGTGAAAAAGGTATTTATAAGTAAAAGTTCGCCAAAAAGCATCGCAAAATATAAAATCGCAAAAAAACCCTCTTGTCCTCATACTCGACCGGTTAGACCACATCCAGCACGTAGTGAAGAGACTATAGCAACTGTAGCTGAGAGTGTACGCGAAGGCCGTGACGAATCGATTCGTCGTCGTTCTCAGCATTTTGGATTGGCGTTTTCGACAACTTGTCGTATTTTACGTTAGGATATCGGCCTTAAAGCTTCAACTTTTGCAAGAATTGAAGCCAGGCGACTTGAATTTGCGTCATATTTTCAGTGAATGGAATCTGGAAAAACTCAATAAAAATCCGGTTTTTTATCGTGAAATTTTGTTCAGACATGAAGCCCATTTTTTTCTCGATGGATATTGCCGTATTTGGGCTGATGAGCAACCCGAAGAGTACCAAGAGCTACCATTACATCCATTAAAAACAACGGTATGGTGTGGTTTATAGGCTTGGTAGAATCACTGGTCCATATTTCTTCAAAAATGAGGCGAATCAGAATGTTACCGTTAATGGTAACCGTTATAGCGCAATGTTGACGGACTATGTGTTTTCTTTAATTCGAGCACATGGTCTCGGCGACCTCAACAAGACGGCTCTACGAGCCATACAGCGCGTGAAACAATAGACTTGTTGAGAAATCAACATTTTGGTACGGTAAATTTGCCGCCTAGATCGTGCGATCTAAGACCTTTGGACTCTTTTCTTTGAGGATATGTAAAGTCGCAGATCTTCAGGAATAAGTCAGTTACGATTGACGCTTTGGCAGCCTACATTAATCGTGTTATCCGCGAGATTCCAGTCGTTTAAGCAAGTCTCCCAAAATATGAACTTACGAGTGGACCACCTCAGACGTACTCGTGGTCAACATTTACATGATATCATTTTCAGGAACTAAATGCCATGAATTGTTATTTTAACCGATAATAAAAATTCAATTTCAAATTTATGTGTTTTATTTTATATTATAAATCAAACCTGGCGATGAATCACCCTATATAAGAGTGAGAGATGGAAGAAGTATAACATAGTTTTCGTGATTACCTGGAGTGTCTTAAAATGAAGCTCCCATTATTTGTTTTGTTGTTGTAGGAAGGCAGTTACAAAGTCTGATGACGTGGATAAAAAATAGGCGCTAGGAATTTAAGTAATTAAAGGATAGAATAATGATATTTTGTGTTCTGGTTGATTGGGCTAATTGGATCTTTTCCATCAAAAAGGATGAAGGTGTTTTTTGAATGCATAAACACACAATATCTAAGTTCAATAAACTATTCTAAGGAGCAACGAAGTACCCAACTATGATGATGGGATACATGATTGTATCGACGCAGCCCATACACATGCCATATTATATCGTTGAAGGCAACAAGTAACTTGTGTTGTAGTAGAGAGTCAAGATAGCAATAAACTACGACAGAGTAATCAATTATAGGCATAAATAAAGTTTTAATAAGCCTGAGTTTAGTACCTAGTGTGGTAAAGCTAGATGAAAGTCAAGGTTTCTGAAATCTAACATAGATTCGTCTAACAACAAAGTTGATATGGTCTACGGCCGAAAGTGAGCGATTTAGTTTGAACCCGCAATTAGTAACAACCTCTTCAAAATTGAGTTGCCTGTCATTCAGGAATACTGGCAGCATTTCATCTGAGTTGATTATGTTTTTAGCTACAATATTTGGTTTGATTTTGTTGGATTAAGACTGAGTCTATTACATAATGACCAGTTATATATTTCAGATAAGTCTTCGTTTATTCTGACGACTAGATCCTCAACAAGTCCTGAAGGTCTCGAAAGATATATATAAGCATCATCAGCAACATTTTAGCAAACTTCACGTAGGTCAAATATATTTTAAATTTCTGGCATAGTAAGATGAGTTCAATGCTATCAAAAGCTTTGAAAAAGTCGTGCAAACACAGCACCGTCAAAAAGCCTTTATTATATTCTACTCTTATGTCATCAGCTATTTGAACCATAGCTGTTGAGCAGCGATGTTTTGCTCGAAAGCCCGACTGCACTGGGGATAATAAATTGTGTTGACTTATGTAATTCGAGATCTGGTTTGCTAGAATCTTCTCAAGTACTTTGGACAGATATGGTAATATACTTATCGGACTAAAGTCGGTTAGCAAAGAGAGGTGAAGTTTTTTTGGGACAGGAATAACTTTAACCAATTTTCAAATATCAGGAAAGATGGAAACGGTGATACAAAAGTTAAAGATTTGCGTTAATCTGCTAAGGATATGGGGTAAAATCATCTTTAAGAATCGGATAGATACACCGTCCTCTCCTATAGCATTTGATTTTAAATTACGTATGATATTAACAACATCTGTTTAAGTGAGAACGCGAAAATCAAAAACAAAGTCATATGTTACTCGTAGATCATGATTAGTGGTGAAAGGTGGTTTGTTGATAGCAGAAGAAATGAATGTATTTTTTAGTTCATTAATATTAGGTGTTCTATAAATTGCCGATTTTTTTTCTAATACCAATTGCACGCAACTTGTTCCACAGCTTTTTTGAAGTTTGTTCAGGCCTCAACATGGATAACAAATATCTTTTTTTTTGCTCTTTTTGTAATGGAAATAGAGCGATTACATGCCCGGCAGAATATCTCCCATTAAGATTGGTTGGCGATGACTTCCACTTAGCATATAACTTATTACGTATTTTCATCGCATGGTGTACTCCACAACTGAACTATGCACATTTTTTGTTACGTATTGCAACCGTCTTTGAAGGGATATGCCTGCTAAATAAACCAAGTACTAGGGTTTGCAAATAATTAACGCTGTCGTTCACATTCACGCTTGCGTTCAGCTGCAATGCGTCATTATCTACAGTGAAACAATCTCTAAAATTAAATGATGTCGGTACTGGGATACGATCATGATTTGATATACCATCCAGAGGTAAGATTATGGAGTAAAACATTAGAACTATTTTAGACCATAATGACATCAAGTAGGCTTGAAGGGTTGTTAAGAGGAAAGTGGGTAGCTTTTTGGCGAGATTTACTGTCGGTTTTTAGAAGGTCAGCATTAAGGTCACCACAACTAATAATGTGTTCGTAGAGTGCAGAGCATTCGTGGATTGCGGTAAATAAAGGATCTGGAGAGTAGCATCGGTTAGGATTATATGCAACTTATAAAAGATACTCAACCACGCTTTGTTTCAAATTCTTTAATTCTTTGAATTTTACTGAGGTATTACAATATACTCCAACACCACAACCAAGTGTAGTGGTGACCCTATTATTTCTTATAAGTTCGTACCCTGATAGTAGCAGTAGGAGGATATAGTACGAGCACATAAGTTGTAACACGTTAACATATTGATCTCAAAGATATAATTGTTAGAGACATAGTTCTTGAATTCACATTTTGAGTACGACTGGTCTTAGGACTTGGATTGACAGTAAGCGATATTAAAAGATATCCGATTTTCTTCATCTTCATTTCTTAGTTTATAAATGGCGACAACTTTATTAACCTTATCTAGGCTGTCAATATTCACTTGATCTGAAGTTTCAGTAACTTTGATTATAATAGTTCCACGTTTGTTTTGCCCTCTTATATTTCATGGCATTTCGCATAACAATTCTGTTTTTTTGTCGTTAGGCTTTCATGTAGGTAAATACGCTGATCATTGTCGCGAGTGAGTTTTCTTGAAAGCTGACATTGCTGTCAAAACAGACAATTTATTATAGGTCGAGCAGTATTTGATGATAATCACCGAATTTGTCTGCGGTTTTGCTCGTCTTATGCTAGGTGGTGGAAAATTGAGAGTAGTGCAAATAGTGTTAAATTTAGTTTCCAAACTTTTTCCAGTAAGAAAGGGAACTCCAACGAAGATAACATCAGTGGCGATATTTTTGCTTTCAGTGCCTCTATTTGTTGTCTTAACAAAATTGTTATGACAGATCAGAAACTATTAATTAACTCTTATGTGTATTTTAGTTAGTTAGGTTAACAGCGGTAAAGAGAAATGAAAAAATAAGGTATTTAAAGCTTAATAATATTAGCCACTATGGCAAACACATTCCGGTTACACTCAAGAGCGAACTGAGAAACCTTACACATTTTTACATCTTTTTATAAAATAACTAGTTATTATAATATTAATCCTATTTGATGCAATTTTTAATATATCTGGACCGAAAAAATGTTAGGTATTTTTGGAAGATTTACCGCTTTCCATTATCAAGAATATTCCTCCTATTTAAATAATTTCCTCCCTTCCTGTGTCAACGATTCATCACTTTGTTTAGTTTTGAAGATAATAGATCAATTTTTAAGTCATTCTGTAACGTTGCATATCTCACAGTTCGTAATTTTATTTAAATTCAATGACATATTTTGTTATATGTTCAATATCACCACTACTTTATTTTTTTTATCAATCAAATTTTTAAAATCTAAACCTATTGCTAGTGCTATTGCTATTTAGGTGATAGTCAAAGATAGGTTGAATAAGTAGACTTTGCGTAGTGCTCTCATTGAATGCTACAGCTAAGAGCTAATGAACAAAGGGTATATTACTAGCTTCACGACGTGTTGTAAAGGGTTAGATTCAATCAATTCGCCCCATATTGCGAAATTGATAAAAAATCGATGTACAGATTTTACACGTAAAATATGGGTCCTCTAATAGTTTGATCGGACGTGGCTGGCATATTCGAAAAGTTACCAAACAAAGATTATGTAAAGGGATTTATGTTACTAATAAAAGTATTTGCAGAAACCTTCAGCTGAGCGGGTTTTTTTATGTTATTAACGTGGGTACGGAAGCTTTGTTATTATTTCCTTATAACATATAATACCCAAGCCACGCATTTCTGTAACTATAGTAAGAGGTGAATAAAAGTAAGTCTGGAGTAAAGTTAAAAGACGTAAGTTATACCAAGAATTGCAATATACACATTTTTTTTAATAATGGCCCGTTGGAGAAGCAAAGAATCCGTCCTTAAGTTTTTAAATTTTCTCTTTGAGTCTGACCCAATTTCAATTTTTATTTCACCCAAAACAACTATGACTTCGCTATAGTCGAAGTGATTAAATATGAAGTAAATTGCTTATGCGGCTGGCTGATAACTGTTGATGGTTCAGAAGAACGAATATAACAACAACAGGTGCAAAAATTGAGATTTAAGACAGGAGCACTAGTGAAATCCCTTGAGCGCGCGCTAATTATAAAAAAAAAAACCCAGTCGCCAAATTTCTTCTTCATAAGTTCGGGCCTTGCGTCTTTTCTATGGCATGTAGTTGGAGCCACAGCTCATCATATCGATTTTTTTGAACTCTGACCACTGTTGATTTTGGAAAAAAGAGTCCGATGATGCCGCCATGCTTAAACCGTACCAAACAATCAATCTTAGTGGACGCATTGATGCTTGGCCGAAAACTTATAGATTGTGTTCCCTCCAATGATGGCAATTTTGTTTGCTTACAAAGCCGCTGAGCCAAAAATGACCATCGTCCGAGAAGATAAACTTTTAGCCAAAATTCGGATCTCCGGCCAACATTTCCAGCGCCCCATTAGCGAACTCATGTCGTTTTCTAAGGACGTTTGGCTTCAGTTCTTGCATCAGCACAATCTTACACGGGTTTGGGCCCAAATGCAACTGCAAACTTAGCCGGGTTGACTCTCTGGCAATGCCCAATTCAGCTAATCGGCGCCAAATTGACATTTATGGGATTTCTTCGTTACTGGCCGCTACGGCGGTTACAGTACCGCGGGAGACAGAAGCCCCCCAAATCTCGGTCCGGGACTGACATGTTGAAAAATTTCCGTTTGTAGGAGCGTCATGGTGCCTATAGTTTAAACACAAATCGTGTGAAGGGTCCTAGACCCATTGTAGGGTAGCAAACAAGTACTGGGTGCTGTGACCCTAAGTTCAGCAAGAGGTCTTTGACCGGCCTGGAACTTTACTAAGGGTGGAACCTGTGCCTCCGACACAAGTTCTTGTTTTGTGTTACACTATTAATGTAGGTAAGCGATGGCAAGGCGTATCGTTGCTCCCATGGATGTACTGGCATCCCGTAAAATTAAGTCTTCTAGACAGGTGTTTACGCTAAATCCAAGAGACGTTCTGTTCGACACACGAATACCATTGATAGGCGCTAGCGAACATACTAGGAACTGACTTCTCATATTCCTCTATGAGAATGTACTTCGCAGCCTCGGTTTCAAAATAACGGCTCCCAAAGAAATTGTAGTAAAGGAGTGTAATAATAATTTCTACAAAAGCATGCACATCCAGAAAAGACAAAAAAAAAATAAATTATTAATATGATTAATAAGTAAATAAAAATGAAAAGGTAGCCATAAACTTAAACGAGATATTTAGGTACGCAACATAGGTTAATTTATGTTAAGATTTATTAGAATTTTAAGTTATATTAAAAAATATGTTCGAATACAGAAGGTTAGGTTGACCTGGAGCTGAATACACTCTATTTCTCATCACACGAGCGGGAAATTGGGAGAGGATGAGAATTGCGGAATTTGGAATTTAATTGCGTTTCCTAGTTTTGGTTTCCGCTATCCGTTGTGCGTTGTGCGTTGTGCGTTGTGCGTTGTGCGTTGTTTGCGTTTTGGTCCTTGAGCGGGTTTAAGTCATCTTGTTGCATCGGCGAATCTGTAAAGAGGTGTATTTACAGATGTATTTCTAATAATAACACTTCTTAGCTGCAGTAGTAATAAATTAAATTGTCGAAAGGCATAGATTAAGTATTATGCTAAGCTTTGAGCGCCTGCATTTGGCCAGTTATTCAAATCTAGTTTATTAAGCTGTTTTTAAGCTTTTTTTTTAAATATTTTGCAAAAGTAAAATTGCTTAGGCGGATCACTTAGCTATCTAGGTTTTTCATGGCGATGAGAGAACATCAGGTTTAAAGGAATAGGAAGACGAGTCAGTTGATAAAGAGCTAAGAAACAGTTCAGATAAGTATAGAAAAAAAAATCGTAAAACATTTATTTGTAAAAAGCCAGCAAGACGTCGCTCGGTTATTATTAGAACTATATTGAAAAATTAAAATACGATATTTTAGAATATAAAAAAAAAAAAACAACAACAAATGAGCTTGTGCAGTTGACTTTATTAGTTAAGGCCGAGTTTCTATTTTTCTGAGCTGAGTAGAAAAAGTTTAAATTGAATTTGTAATTTAATGGGTTAATTAAGATTGTTAGCGAAAGGGATAGAGTTTATTGCCATAGAGGTTTTCTTCTCTCTCACTCTCTCTTTGCTTTTTTTTAATTTATTTTGAATTGTTTTATTTTATTTTGTTTAGAATTTTTATTCATTCGTGTTTTTTCTTTCGGCTTATTCCTCTGTACAATTTAGATATAAAATATCTGCTATATAAATAAATTGCTAAAAAATGTGTGTAGGATGAGCCTATTATCGATACCCCTAATCGGTACCCCACAAAATGATGTGACAACACCATATCACACCACAATCTTCTGTTATTCCTTTATACGGTTAAATTCATTGGATGGCCAAAAAATGGTGAGCTACACAAGTTGATAACGGAAGGAAGGGAAGAGGAATTCCTACCACGCAACGCCTACGACATCATCGCGACGCATCGATTTTCTATTTTATTTTACTTTGAATCATCTGTGAACTCTTTCTAAGCTTATAACTATCGAATACTCTTTTTTTTAGATTACCAAACTTTGTACATTTTGTAATTTGAAATTAAAATATTTAATCAGTTTTACTGAACAAGTTGCCACCCTACCCTTATATGGTGTCGAAAATGTTAAGGTCCCCCTGCCCACCATTCCTATTTCGGTTTTGGATTGTGAGCTATTATTTAATATTAATTAATTTGATTGATAAAATATTAGTATATTTTATGTTTATGCGAAAAAGTGAGTCAACTGGAAACAAAATAAGCTGTGATAGTGCTATGTTTCCTATTTTGCAGAAACAAAAATAAATAACAGAAAAAATTACAACCGATAACTGTCGAGCTCCGATATTTTTATATTTATATTTATATATTTTTATTTTAATTTGCGTAATATCATCGTTTTATATGCGCATTAAATAAAGTTAGAGAATCTATATACTAAAAAGCTTCAATTCATTAAAAAGAATGTGGCTTATCCTCAAGTTATAGATTGAAAAAAGAATTGATAGTAAGGTTAAGAAAAGCTTTGATGTCTCTACTTATTCAATACAAACAGTATCAATAACGGCGAAAACGAAAAAGAAGATAATCCAACCGAAAGTGATTTAATTAAAAACGATTCCCCAAAAATTAACGAAAATAGTGAATGGATAAAAATGGCTTCGTGTTTAAGGGCGTAGAAATTTTTATTGGTGAAACGGAAAAAAATATTACAGATTGGTTAAAAGAATTTGATGGCATTTCAAATGTTTGTGGTTGGAATGATATACAGGACTATTTATATGCAAGAAAACTTTTGAGGTGTGCCGCGAAGTTACGGATTGAGTCAGAAACGGCTATACGTATTTGGATCAAACTGCAGAAAATGCTTACAAGTTTGGTCAATCAACGTCTAGTCACACGTCACTAAAAAAACGTAATGACGAAATATACCATGAGTATATGTTTCAGGAGAAACAGATAGCAAGTAGGGGAAAAGTTGATGATGAATCATTAATTTCTTTTATAATTGGCAGGATACTTGACAGTATTCCTAATAAAACTATTTTATTTGAAGCAAAAACATTCGCTGAACTAAAATCCAAATTCAAAATTTATCAGGAAATGAAAGTGCAAAGAAAAGGAAATCGAAGTGATGAGCACAATATAACAGTATTGTATTTTGTGTATTGTGTTTCATCGAGCCTTTTTTTATAAATTGAGTTAAAAGATAAATTTTACATAGTTGGGTAAGGTAGCCGGCTGTTAACATTATGCTTGCCTAAGTCTATGAACATAACTACATACATAAAGTAAGTGTTCAACATTTATGTGTTAATAACAACTAGTGGTCCTTTGCTTGCTCTCGGCGTACTAAAGATTGAAACCTGCATTATTGACTACAACATAATAAAAACAGGAAAATAAACAAAGACAAGTGATTAATATTCTAAATGTTTTACTCACTATATTATATACAAAGATATATATAATGTAATAGAAAGTGTCACCATGTAATTGCCTTTTTTACATACAAAATGTGGATTCATTTTCTGCATACCAGATATTGAAATTGAATTGAGAAAGGTAGTAATTGTCTTGCCTGTGAGAGCCACTTAAAAATTTTACAAGGCTGTTCGGATGGGCTTCATCAGCTGGAGCCTTTTGATAATAAGTCTCATAAGGTAGGCCAATAAAGGTATTATTTTGCATTTCTCGTATAGCACTTTGTTTGAAAACCATTTTTTATTCGCCTTTCTGTATTTTCCGCAACAAAATCTCAATTCTTTCCTTTCAAATTTCTTAAGTTCCTTGGCCACTGTCGGAGATATACTAAACCAAACGCAAAATCCATATGCGAGAACGGGTCTGATGAGCATCTTGTAGAGAAGAATTTTCGTTTATTTTTAAAGCTTTCGATTGCAGTAGAGATTTAAGCATTGCTGTTATAGCTTTTACTTTGAATAATATCTTTCTGGCATGTTTGTTAAATAAAAAACTGTTTTGATATTGGATGCCTAAATATTTCAAATTGTCACGAGCAGATATGACATTGTTACCACTTGATAATGTTAATTGCTTACACTCCTTCACCGCTAATCGATGTCCTTTTCCATTTCCATTTCTAAAGCATGTAGTGCCAAATTTATTTGCGTTGATACTAAGACCCAATTTTTTGAAATATCCTTCTAGCAGAGAATTTGTTTTTATTTTATTTTATGGGATCTTGAAAAAGGAAATCAGAAGGAAAAATATTGAAGATATTTGTACCAACTATTTATCCTTGGAGAATTCCTGATTTGATAGCAAATATATCTGTTTCCGCTGCCTTAAATGGGAAATCAGAAAGAAAAATATTGAGGAACTTTGAACCAACTATTGGTCTTTGGAGAACTTCTGATTTAATAGGAAATATATCTGTTTCCGCTACCTTAATAGAAACTGACGATATTATTTAGAAAGTCTCGAATTAACTTTGGACGCCGGACCGGAAAATTTAATTTAATTAATTTGAATATAAGACCAAATCAAATCGAATACTTTTTGAGTGGTGGAGATTAATCTGGGGAAACTCTATCATTGCTAGAACTTACCAGAGAAGCCTCCACCACGATGTTTTTCGAGTCCTCCGATTCTGAACATGCGCCCAGGAGCGTATCTTCTTTTTAATCGTATGCTATCTCTTTTTAGTTCGTCATCGCTTTCCATTTCCGACAGAGTGTCAGGAGAGCAGACCAATGGCTTAACTATCGTCTCAGATAAATTGGAGTCGTCGCTGTCCATCTCTGAAGGGATATCGACGCTCAAAGATCTAACGCTGTATTTGGAGTTTCGGTTAAAAGAGCAACCAGCTCATCCTTTTATAGGCCCTTAGGTCAAAACCGAACTGAATCATGCCTTCAGTCTGCGCTAGGAGTTAAGTGATTCCTTTTTGATCACAATTAACGCGCATCTATAAGGGCCTGTTAGTTCTTTCAGTTTCGCGACTTTCCAGTCATAAATCGGAAGTGTCGGGGTGCTGAACCTGATGATCTCTAGAATGCTTTCTGGAGAGGGGTGTTCGGCTGGAATCCAGATGCGTGTTCTAGGTCTGCTAGGGATATCTTCCCTATGCACGACTTCGAGTTTTGCAAAAAAAATCGAGAGATTTTTGGTCGGAACATGCGATAAGCTTGACGTGGCCTTGGTGCCAGCCAGCGTAGCTGTGTCCGGGGTTTTCCCGCATGATGGCCAAGAAGATGCCTTGGATGCTTCAACTTTACCAACTCCCACCGTCCAGGTGTAAGCGATTCGTCGGTGTCGTTTCTGTCGGTTACCGCGATCTTGCTAAAAGACGTCTGAGGTGTGCTGTTAGATGACCCAGGGGCCTTTTGGGAACCGGCTTCCTCCAACGATCTCTGGCACTTGGAGGAGTCTTTTAGCATTTTAGAAGCAGTGGGAGCAGTGGAAGCAGTGGGCAATCCGTCTTTTAGAATATTGTTAGCTCACACCCTATTTCTTTCTTTTAATGTGCGCACTTCTCTTCACATCCGGAATGGATCCGGAGGTTTTGATAATGCGTAAAGCATTTTGGCATCTTAAGCGCCTGATTCCTCTTTAGGACGAGGAGTTTAAGTGGCAGCGGCAAGTTCATGGCCTGCCACAAACTTGCTACTGCTAGGGGTGAAGGAAGGGATAAGATATACGCTTGCCTTAGTATTATCACTGCTTTTAAATTTAGACTTAGGCTTGTTGTTTTTGCCTATAAAGGATGGTGCCCCATGGTCGCCACAGTTTTAACTCCGCTTGACAATGCAGGAGCCTTGCCGGTGGTCGGTGCAGTCATTATTTTACCGCCCGGTAGTAAAGGAGTACCGGCCTCTGTTTTTTTTTTTTTTTAGATTTTATCCATTGGAGATCCTACGAGTAGTGGAGAAAGGATGGTCTATTTGAACAGAGATACACATAAGTTTAGTCAATCCGGAGGTCGCCAGGAATTCGGATATTCCGTCTGCGACTGAGTTATTTCTTAGAGATGCGGGCCCTCAGCCAGGTTGATCATCGGCACGGGTCTTATGACACCGTGATCTCGCTCATTTCGAAAAGGAGAAGTTGGGTTGGTGGAAGGGAAAGGAAGGGAAGGGGAAGCATTCTTTAGTTCCAGAACTCGTCTGAAGAACTTATCGAGATTCATTGACCTTACTTAGCCCCTACAACTCGACAAGTTCGATGATTAGGTTGCGGATTTACTTTTATAACTATTTCAGTAATGAAAAAAGAAGTCAAGAAATTTCGGAATTCGAACAAGAGTCCCTTGGTTTGTCTATTATCGCCGTCTATTATACGAGTTTTTATATTTCAACAATCACTACAATCCTGTTAAGTTTTTAAAAATGATGTGTTTTACAAGATCGATTGATTTTAGTGAACCTTCTGATATTCTACATATAATATATTCTGAAATATATACTTTTATTTTTCTTATACAAAGAAAACCTTATTCATTGGCCAATTTCTTTTTAAAGGTCTCTAACATTTTTGCGGATGCCAGTATTGGAAATTCGATAAACATTTCGGTTCCTAACATTCTTATCCTTAAAGACGATATTATTACATCCCGTGGTGAAAAAAGTGAGTTTGAAATATATCTTTTGAGAATTTAAATGAAACAATTCGTCCCACAGATATTTCGGCATCACAACTACTTAAACATTTTTGTTCATTTTTAAAAAAAAGGGGAGTACAATATGACACCGCCATAATGCTAACAAGGTAAGCCCATAAAATTCGTAAAGACTTTAAAATAAATGGGTTTTAAAAAACAAGAGAGAATAATCAGAAAGATAAATACATAAAAAATAAATGTATATAAGGTGTTCTGTAGTAAGTGTAGTTTACTTTAAAGGTTTTTTTTTTTTTTTGACTTAAGTAAGCAGGCAAGCAAGTAAATGGGTCGTGCTCATAGATTTCGGAAGTGCTTGTCATCCTATATACAGCAGTTTTGAGCAACGCCTTGTCATGAATTATTTTTTCTCATATTAAAGATCTAATCTCTCGAATTTAAACATAATATGTAGAAATTGTTCCCTATCATCAAAGTATGATATGACCATATTGTGCCGGCGCACTTACCTTTTAGTATTATAAACATCTACAAAAACGTAAGAGCTCTTTTTCCAAAGCTCAACGTATATTTTCGGATGTAGCTGTAAATAAAGCCGATGTGAACCAATTGATTAATTACCAAATATGACAGCTATTGACATTGTACATGGGCCAAAAAGCTTTCTGGTAGTAACATCTACTTTTTCCCGTTCAGGTGTGCAAATTGAATAGAAACTTAAATTTAATGTTTAATATGGGCAAATTAGAGGAGTGCAATGCTTGCTTACAACTGTTTTCATCGAGTGGTACATACATATTTCCGACCCCCATATAATTTTTTTCTGATATGTTAAGGAATTACTCTTTAAAGCTACTAACACTTGATACGGAACACTCCGTATATTTACATATATTTATTTACATTATTTTTTCCATAAGAGACCAAATCTGTAGAAATAAACGCGAACCAAAGTGTGATACCCTCGGCCTTGCGGAGCTTGGGACAGTTTGTAAAAGATATTCTTGTTCAATTGTACAAGATAATGGACTACCTGCTGCATTCACAATAGCTCATGAACTAGGACATATGTAAGTATAGAAGTTAAGATGCACATGTGATCAATATATTGTATTTCACGACCAAAGTTAATAATGTATGTAAACATAAATAAATTTGTTAAAACATAATTGGGAACAAAATAATATATATATGTAAAAGCTTTTTTAATAGGGACATAACAATTTGGTTTTTTTATACAAATGCACCCTTAAACATTTTTCAGTATCTATCAATGTCAAAATGTCAGCCGAGGCTTACATTCTTATCATGATGAAGTTCACAAATGAAAAGCGTTTGGAAATTACTAAAAACTATTACCGAAATTTCGAGTCGATGGTCACAACTTTAAGAACTCTTACTCCAATTTTCGATCGTAATAATCGTCCCATCATAGAGGAATTGGGAATCTCTCAGTCCGCATTGTGACAAATTTTGCATAAAGATCTTAGCCTAAATTCTTACAATATAAAATTAACCCAAGAACTGAAGCCTCTTGATCATTTGATGCGCCGAAACTTCCCTGATTGAGCTTTGCTCAAGAAGAAAGAAAATTTTAATTTCATCGAAAAATCATCTTCGGCGATGAAGCTCATTTTTGGATTAATGTCCTTGTCAATAAGCAAAATATCCATTATTAAACAGCAATAAACCCACAAATGATTCAAGAAACTCCATTGCATTCACAACAAGTGAAAGTGTTGTACGGATTTCATGATGGAGTCGTGATTGGACCTTTTGTTTTCATCGATAAAAATGATTGCCATGTTACGGTCAATGGGGTTCGCTATCGTGCCATATTTGAAGATTGGTTTTGGCTAGAATTGGATAAACTTGAACATCAGTGATATATGGTTTCAACATGACACAGCTGGTCAAACAATTGATCTATTAAAGGGAAAGTTTGGTAATCGGGGATAGGAAATTGACAACTTTTTGGAAACAGAGGAGGGGATGCATTTCCGCTGATATGATTTTTGTCTTAAAATATGTCAAACAATCTCCCCTTTAAGTTTTGAAGACATTATCCAGAAGACGCTGTATAACCTTTTCCTTTATTACACTTGCCAAAAAGGTAACTATCATATAAAGAAACTCACGCCATAGAATAACTAGTAACATAAAAGCTGCATATTTCCATATCAAATTCCGTAATATAACCAACTGATCAGTACCACTTGTACATTCAGGTACAAGTTCTTGTTTATTTATTTATTTATTTACTAATTTCGTTCTAGACTCAAATTTCTAAGTTTACAAATGATATGCATATTATTAAAAATAGGACGTAATAGGTAAATCATCAATTACAAAGTATAGGGTTTTCCAATAGGGACTTGACAACTTTGAATTTAATTTGTGAACGCACTCTTTCACTAATCATGAAACTGTCACTGTCAATTTATTCAGTAAGCTCAACATTTTCATCATGGTAAAGTACACTAACGAGCAACGTTTTCAAATTATAAAAGTTTTCTACAGACATTCGGAGACGGTGACTGCAACTTTGAGAGCGTTAACTCCAATTTTCGGTCGTAATTCTTGGCCTAATAGACAGGCAATTACAAGTTTAATGCAAAAATTTAGTTGGTCGAAGTGTTGAAAATATCGCTGCCGTTCAGACGTCCGTAGCAAACGATTTAAATCAGTCAATTCCACGGCGTTCTCAAGAATTGGGCATCACTCAGGCCACATTATGGCGTATTTTGCGTAAGGATCTTGGTTTACACCCATACAAGATCAAGCTGACTCAAGAATTGAAGCCGATGGACCATTTGAAACGAAATACGTTCTCCGATTGGGTTCTGGAGAAGATGCGCCAAGATGATGAATTTCATCGCAAAATCATCTTCAGTGACGAAGCTCATTTTTGGCTCAATGGATTCGTCAATAAGCAAAATATGCGTTATTGGTCGGGTGAAAATCCACATGTAGCTTCACGAATCACCACTTCATCCACAAAAAATAACTGTTTGGTGCGGTTTGCATGCCGGCGGCGTTATTGGGCCATATTTTTTCGTCGACGATAACGATCGTCACGTAACTGTGAATGGTCAGCGTTATAGCGCCATGATCACCGACTATTTTTGGCCCGAATTGGAAGATATGGACTTGGACGACATGTGGTTTCAACACGATGGTGCCACAAGCCACACAGCACACGCTACAATCGATTTATTGAAGAGTAAGTATGGTGAGCGTGTTATCTCAAGACACGGGCCAGTCGATTGGCTGCCTCGTTCGTGCGATTTAACGCCGCTTGACTATTTTCTGTGGGGCTACGTTAAGTCATTGGTTGATGTCAACACGCCGACGACGTTGGAAGATCTCAGAGCCAACATTGAACGCGAAATAGCGGCCGTTTCGGCCGAAATGTGTGGCCGAGTCGTTGAAAATTGGGTCCAACGAATCGGCCGCTGCAAACGTGCCCGCGGTGGCCATATTAACGAAGTCGAGCTCCATTCATAAATGTTCTGATTGTACTTCAAGCCAATAATAAAGTTTTTGAAATATCTCAAATGGTTTGCCTTTTATTTAAAAAAAAAGTTGTCAAGTCGTTATTAGAAAACGCTATATTTACAATGTGTCTCTTACAGACAGTTCCATTCATATTAAAACCAATAACATTTCTCAACAAACTAGCCGTAGTAATAGCATCATTGTCTCCATAATCAGTTTTATGTTTGGAAACTAGGAAAAGATAGTGTTCCCTATGTCGAAGAATGTGAGAAGAGGCGTATGAATTAAGCATTGATAAAAAAATGTGGAATCAATGTGAGCTGTTAATATAATATAAACAATCTCAGAGAAACATTTTTCCTTTTAGTTAGCGGTTTGAAGTCAATCAACACACCTCTAGCTTCATAAGAAGATATGGTTATATTCTTCCAGCGCAATTTACGAAGATCATTTTTTTATGAACCGTTATTGTATATTTTACACTTGTTCTCTAGTACAGAGCGAATCAAAGAAATATAAAGAGACTTTAGTGTGTGGAGATCGTAAAAATCCTTTGAGTTACGAAACAAATAACTTAGCCTGCGACCTGCTTTATTTACTATATAATCTAAGTGTAAAGTAAAGTTTATTTATAGTCAAAAATAACTCCATAATCTATTTGATCTATAACTCTCTTCAAAATATAGCTTTGAATGTAATAATAATAAACAAAAGAGAATGTTTTTCTAGTACATGTACTAGAATTATTAGTATTTAAATATATATTTAATATATTGCTGATGCACCAGTCGTTTATACGATGTATGTATATCATATTGCACATCCATTGCATCGGTAATTAAATTAATAGATATATGCATTTTTAAATTATCAGCATATAAGAAAACTTTAGATCTAGATATTAAAGATTGTAAGTCAAAAATAAGTAGAATAAAAAAAAGTTGGCCAATGCAACTTCTTTGAGGAACACCAGAAAAATTAAAAATCCATCCATCGTACACTACTTCCGGTAAATAAAATGGAGAGATTTCAAAAAAATTTATGTGAATGTCGATCGTTTTAAGTTCTTACAGAAGGACGTGGGTAACCGTGGCTCAAGTGGTAGTATATTGGTTTCCAAATTGGAAGGTTCAGGGTTCCAAACCAACCGCGCCCAAGAGACATTCTTTTTTTCAGGTCCAATTTTTCGAAAAACTTAACACGTGGTCAGGCATTTTAAGAGTAGTAATTTTTTTTTTTTAAAACAACCCTGCCATAAACCCTGTCAACCTGAAGACGTTTTTCGATATTGTGCAAAAAGTAATGGTTAAATGTTACAAGGTTAGTGGTTGTACTACTTACTATTTACAAATGCTAAGACTCTGCGGTATAAGATTCCGTAGCAGAATAAAATTTTCTTATCCTTTCAGCTTCAAATATATTTACAATCAATTGCAATTTATCTATAAGTCTATAATAGTTATTCAAACATAAACTTAAAGATCAATTAAAAATGTTTTATCTAAGTCGAGTTGACAAAATTTAAAAAAACCGAGGTAGGAGGTTATGCTCGTAGTATGCACCGCTTGTACCCTAATCAAGAGACGATTATTGCTATAATATTTCAAATCCTGACATAAGACATTAAACCAATTTCCGTATTTAGTTGACTTTGGTTTGGATTGAAAGAAAGAAGCACACATATCGCAAGTTTTATTCACACCACTGCTAGATTTAGCATTATACATCAATATAGATGGCAAAGTCGAGGATTTTCGTTTTGAGCCAATTAAAAATATGTATTGGTTATATAAGCATTATTTTAGAAATTTATATTCATGTTTGAATCTTAAAATCTTAGAATGATTTTTATGCATTTTATCAAGGCATTCTTTAGTCTAGACAAACTTTTATCTAACCATACTGGCTTATTAGAGAGCTGCACTCTTTTTAATAGACGTCGCAGACATTAAGAATTCTTTTAAACTTATCAAATGAATAGTTTGAAGTGCGAGAAGATTGGAAGAGTTAATGATGCAGTTCCAATCCATAGAACATAAAAATTTATTAATTGTACTCTAATCGGCTTAAGTAAAATCATACTTTAAAATTTGTTGGAATAGATTCGTTGAGAGGGGAAGTAAAATATTAAAATTAAATGAAATCTGTAACGCATATTAAAAATGTTTTCGTTAAGTGAAGAAACCTCACTTCTACTCAACCACACTTAAGCTCAGCGTCAACAAAAAGTAAATCCAAAACATTTTCAGAGCATTGCGAATATCATTCAATTGACACATGTTTACGGCGGACACACAATAACGTGCGCTAGCAACATTTAAAATAAGGACACATTTATCTGTGACAACTAATACAACGGCATATGATGAGCTATCAAAATCATTTATAACATTTTAAAATTTTTTTTAAAATATAAAAACGAATAAGTTTGCAAAACGACAATAAGCCGCAGCAATCATACGGCACGGTAAATGGCTGAGAGCATGTAACAATCAATGAAAACCGGGTTGTAAGTGTGAATTTGATTCAGTAAACCAACGTCAGAATTTTCACTTCGCCCAGCACCGTCGGTGTTTCTGTTTTCTGTGTTTGTTATGGATTATAACTTGGGAATTCAGTGTTGTAGTAGCTAGTATACACGAGCTAAACACGCTAACTTTTCTGCGTATGTCCACGTCTGTAATTACAGACCAGCTGTTACGGTACGTTGTGAAGCACACAGTCTCTAGTCTCTTGTCTCTAGTGTTTAACATGGACGCCTGTTTGGAAAACTTAAGACCACGGGATGACCATACATCAATTGGAGCAAGGATACGCCTTGCCACCCTCACCGAATTTTCACTGATACCAAAGAAGAACTCGTGTAAGAGGCAAAAAGTTCCACCCTTGGTATGGCTCAACGAGTTATGGCTACCCAAAATCAATATTCCTACATTTTTGAGTAATTATGAGTCATGGAGATTATTCTATGATCTATTTGTGTCCTTGATTCACAAAATACGCATTTTCAGAGGTTCGTAAATTACGCTACTTGAAGTCGAGTGTCAATGGTGAAGCAGAACCTCTTTTCTTCAAGATCTAGCCATTGACAAGGGCAACTACCAGCGGCCGTTTATGATAATAAACGGGTATTAGTAAACACTCAACAAAAGCTTCTCTTTGGTCAGGAAGATTGTAACAACGAATCTGCAGCAGCTATAAAATTGGCCATAACTTAATTGGTGCGGTTTGCTAAGAGATGGCGTAACTTGTATTATTACATTGTTATTATTCCATTGGAACATGCGTTGGAAAGCTACTGTCATTGTACGTCATTTCAGTATATGTCATTCATTTGAAGAGGTAAACAACAATAATTTTTTTTCACTCAAATATGTCGAACTTTCTGTCTGAAAAATTGTTTTTGCGGGGAGTTCTTTTTCATGAAGGAAACTGCTGCCGAAAGTCATCGTATTTTGGTGGAAGTTTATGGTGAACATGGTTTGCACGATTTAAAAGTGGTGATTTTGGCTTGGAAGACGATGAACGTCCTGGGCAGCCAAAAAAGTTTGAAGATGAAGAACTGGAAGCATTACTCTATGAAGATTCTTGCCAAACACAAGAAGAGCTCGCAGAATCTTTGGGTGTCACTCAAGCAGCCATTACAAAACGTTTAAAAGCAGCTGGATATATTCAAAAGGAAAGAAATTTGGTTCCACATTTGTCCGAAAAGCTGCTGGAACGCCACAAAAGGAAGTCATTTTTGCATCGGATTGTTACTGGTGATGAAAAAGGGATCCATTACGACAATCCCAAGCGCAAAAAATCATATGTGAAACTCGGCCAACCAGCCAAATAAACGGCAAAACCGAATATCCATGGCGCGAAGGTAATGCTCTGTATTTGGTGGGATCAGATGGGTGTGCTAAAACCGGGTGAAACCATCAATGCTACCGAACACAATTAATCCGTTTGAAGAGAGCAGTAGCCGAAAAACGCCCGGAATATGCGACCAGACACGAGGCAATAATTTTCCATCATGACAACGCTCGGCCCCACGTTGCTATTCCGGTTAAGAACTATTTGGAAAACAGTGGATGAGGAGTCTTACCCCACTCGCCTTATAGCCCAGACCTTACCCCTTCTGACTACCATTTGTTCCGGTCGATGCAGAACGCCCTCACTGAAATACGGTTCACATCAGAGCAGAGTATCAAAAATTGGCTTGATTCATTCTTGGCTGCCAAGCCGGCGTAGTTCTTTTGGGATGGAATCCACAAATTGCCAGAGAGATGGGAAAAAGTCATAGCTTTAGATGGGCAATACTTTGAATAATACTATTGTAAATAATTTTCTTAAATAAACTTAAATAAAATTAAAATTAAAAATTACATACCCAATATCTCAAGAAATAGTACATTCACTAGAAAATTTGAGCTTACCTGTAGTCCACATAGATGCATATTTAATCTTTATTGTGATGCAGAAGTTAGAAAATAGAATCCAACAGGTGTGAGTGGAAAAACTTGGTATGAACAAGGATTTACCAAAATTAAAAGAATTTTTTAATTTTCTTGAATGAAATTTTCGTTTCAACACCACTCGACTTACTCACATTTCTTATCCCTCTTATAACCAAGAACACTCCCATCATGCGAATGTTGAGCATAATGCTCCAGAATTTCAACCACACACAAGTCAAGCCCTTTTCATATACCATAAACACAGAAACGCAGGTTCTGTTGGTCACGGTTAGTGTCCTCACTCTGGAAAGAGGGAGCGTGACACTATGACCATTGGTATCCAGGTTCAGAAGCAACTTTTGTAAGCTAATCAGCAGTACAAAGGTTAAATGTGAAGGTAAGGAGGGCCTTTGTAGAAATTAATGGGATGGGGAGGGTCAGCGGTGGGACAGCGCGTAAGATCGTTGATTTACCATTCAAATCGCTTCCTTGCTGCATCCTTCCAAGGTTGCAGCAAGGGTCTAGTTTTGAAGTCCTTAACTGGACTTTTACCGGCTCAGAAAATTAATTTCAACAAATGGTCTTATTTGACTAATCTTCAATTGGCGCATCTAACTTTCCATCTACCAGCTAAGATAGATTTACTTCTAGGAAGTGAGTTCTACGCTGAGATTATCCTAGAAGGAGTGATCCGGTGTACTAAAGGTTGCGGGCTCACAGCGCAAAGGACACAGCTAGGTTGGTTACTGCTAGTTAAAGTTTCTTCGGAGATTCCGTCATTAGTCCGTAGCTTCGTAAGTCATCTTAGCCTTGACTCCACTCTTCGCCGGTTCTGCGAGATAGAAGAAAAGCCTTATGAAAAACCCGAATCTGATGAAGATAAGATGTGTGAGCAACATTTTGTAAACAACACTATTCGATTACCTGACGGTTTTCCATTCGATTGCCAGTTAAGGGTGAGAGATACCCAAGTATGGCCCCAACACAGCAAGGAGCAGTCAGGCGAATTTTGCAGCTGGAGAAGAGACTCCAAGCGAACCCATTTCAGCATGAGGAGCACTCCAAGTGTATTTCAGAGTACCTACAGCTACATATGAGTCCAATTAAATGGTCCAATGAGATATTGCATTCTCCATTTCATCTTTTTATTCCGCATCACGCCGTCATTAGGGAATCCTACAAACAGATGTAATCGATATCATAATTCGATGGAGAAAGTACAAGTATACCTTCACTGGTGACATCGCAAAAATGTATCAACAGATTCGTGTCAACAATCCTGATGCAAATTGCCAGCTGATTGTCTGGAGAGATAATCCAAGTATAAAGTTGCAGGTATTTCGAATCAACAATGGGATGTCCAAATGCCTGACCAACCAGCGTATTGGGACACTGAGGAAAAGGTTCTACCTATCAAGGTTAATTTTTCAGTAGAGAAAAATACTAGCGATGTGATCAAAGATCTCTTTGCCAGGTGTTCGACTCTGGAAAAAGCGACTAGGGTCGTAGCGTGATGTCTTCGAATGCGTCGAAGTGAGAAAAAAAGAGGCCAACGTATCTCACCACACAAGAGCTTCAAACCGCGCTTATGAAATTGGTTTTTGGAGCCCAGCAGGAGATGTTCCACGATGATACGAAACACCCAATACTGCTACAACCAAAACATCGGTTTAAGGAGTTAGTGATCGAGGAGGCTCACATGAAGACACTACATGGAAACACACAAAAGGTGGAAGAATATTTACGCCAAAACCACTGATGCAACTTATGGGGAATCTGCCTGCAGCAAGGTCAATCATTTCCGTTTACCAACCAAGGCCTTGCACTTTTACTGGTGTTGATTATGCAGGCCCCATTAAGATTAAAACATGGAAAGGACGGAATGCCAAAACCCTAAAAGGATATTTTGCAATTTTTGTGTGCATAGCAGTAAAAGCAGTTTACATAGAAGTCGTCAGTAATATGGCAACGCAAAATTTCTCGCTGCATTTCAAAGGTTTGTAGAGCGGCGAGGGCTTTGCAGGGAGCTATCCATCGATCGTGGCACGTACTTTAAAGGAAGTGATAACGAATTAAAAAGGCAGTTTACTGAGACCAAGGTGAGTTGGAAACACATCGCAAAAGTTCTGGCGGACGATGGAATAAAGTAGAAATTCATTGCCCGGCTTCTCCTCATCTTGGTGGATTGTGGGAAGCGGGAGTGTAGTCGGTGAAATTCCATTTGAAATGAGTTGCAGGCAATCAATAATCAACCCTCGATGAACTGACGACGCTGCTGAGGCAAGTCACAGCGTGCCTCAACTCAAGACCCTTGTACGCTAGTACGACGATATTACTGACTATCAGTCCTTAAAACCCGGTCACTTCCTCATTGGGAAACCTTTGCTAGCCCCTCCACAGCCAGAATATCAACTGGAAAGAATATTTCATCTCGAAGGATGGATGAGAAAATGGGGCAGTGAGTACCTGTCCAGATTGCAGCAGCACCCAAAGTGAAAAAAAAAGAGGTAGCTACACAGACTAAAGATGGTGACTTAGTATTGGTCAAGGATGAACGACTCCAACCTTTGAAATGGAACTAAGGCCGAGTCATACAACTTTATCCAGGTCCTGACAACTTGATAAACGGCCAATCACAAAAATGTGTCTACTGTAAAAAAAAAAACACTTCGAACGCAAACGTTGAACACATAACGTATAAATAATATAACAAACAGCTCAACAACACCTACAATCGAGCGATTTAAAACCGAACATCAAAAAAACAATCAATACTATGTTACCATCAGGATTAAAATTAATACTACAATCAACAAGAATACACAAACTTCACATAACAATACAAGTAAGCAACACTATGATCTACACAACAAACTATACAGCACATTTAAATTAATCAAATGACACAACACTTAGCTGAAATAATTTCAAAAGTTCAAATAACACAACACAATCTAACATTAGTTTCACATTAACTCATACAACGCAACACATAACGTCACTAAATCAATACATTTCTAACTACATTTTAACTTTAACTCTAACACAATACAACACAAAATAATAATGTCTTTCATAATAATGTCTTTCAAATAATAATAATACCTTTCATAATAATGTCTTACATAATAATGTCCTTCAAGGAATAATAATGTCTTTTATAATAATAACAAAAACAATAATTCATAAAACACATAACACAAATAATAAAACAAAAAATTTTGAAAAAATCAACACAAACTTTTGCCCACCACTACTACCTCACTGCGACAAACGGCCTTTGTATCGCAAAATATTCCATCACCTTCATGTAAAAAAAAAAAAACACAAAAGCACAAACGAACGCAAAAACAAAAGATGACACACACACAGACACAATCACGCGATCGCCGAAGACTTCTAATCCGCACTAAACACAACACAAGTCATGAATGAAACTTGATAATATAAAAACTCATGTAACTATGTAATTGCAGAATAATATAATTGATAATATCTTTAAAAAAAAAAGCAAACACTTACATGTTCTCCTAAGTACATAGTTACACTAAAAAAGTAAACTTCACATAAGTTCCTCGAATCGCACAAAAAACATCGCGCAATCTTTCAAAAAAAAGTCTATTGAAAACCAAACTTCACGATAAATCACCCTATATTATGAATGAAATCATGTTGGAGTTATTCATGTTTTCTTGCCTTTCTTGTTTGTGCTGTATTTTGGTTTCCTGACATGTAAGCGTATGTAACACGTTATAATTAAGGTTTATTTATATGTGAGTGAAGCCATGATGCATGGTGTTCCGAAATGAATCAAGAAGACTAATGCTGACCGAATAAAGAAGAGGACGATCTTGAATATTGAAGAAACATAAAAACAATTGTTGGTAAGAATCAAAAAATATAAATAGAAATTTTCTGCACCGTAAACGGGCTTCCTATATTAATGTAAATTTAAGATTGAATTTCATTAGTACTATGCTTAGTGCTATTTATACTAACTGCTCTCTGATCGAGTTGTTTGATTAGTGGCTCATAAGATTGTTTTTCTCTTCGTCTGCTGGCTGACTAACTAGTTCTTCTTTTCTTTTGTTTGATGGCTGATAAAGTTGTGTTTCTTGTCTTTTAATTGCTGAAAAAATGTTTTGACTAGTTTTGTCTACCAGTTGATAAAAATGTTTGGTTTAATGTTTGGAAATGATGTTTTGATTTTGTTTTCCTTAATACGTTCCTTAAATTACTCGATAAATATAAAAAAAAGGTAAGAAAAAATTTTGTAAGTTTTTTTCTCATTTTTCCATTATTTTGATAATAAAGGAATAGAAACTTAAGTTCATTTGACGACGACAGGCTAGCAGTGAAAACAACATCAGCAGTAACAAGAATAAAAGCAGAAAATGAGAAAGCAAAATGCGATATGTTTGAGCACTTTGTTTTGAGATGCGCACTCCGCTTTTTTGATGGAACTTAAAAAGACTTATACGTATACTATTTTGCCATATTTCAAGTTGAAGAGTAAGTTAATCTTTTTCTGGAACGCCAAGCTTGAAGTTAATATGGTTGAGTGGGTTATCATTTGTTTCAACATTTATCAAGTTGTTCCTCACCATTTTGGGCAAATCCACATCAAATATAGAGGAAACATTGGAGAGCAGTATTTTACATATTGGATAGTATTAACTAATTTCCTCGTCGATATTAATTTTCCAGAAAATTATCATATCATAAAATTTACAATAATATATTTTTCCTATCAAGTAATTGAAAAATAGGATACCGCAAGCAAAGAGTCTCTATTTGTCTTAGTAGCAACACCATTAAAACAACTACAAAAATAGTTGAAGCTTTTAAAGATTTAAAAACTCTTCAATATTCAAACGATTGTAAAAATTTTAAATACCATCCAATCTGTAGGGACAAAAATTTTAAAAAGTATAACAGATTCCAAAAAACTCAAGTGAAAACTAGCAGTTGGTACAAACTGAGGAAGGTACATATAGAGGAGTTGCAGCATTTTCAGTTTTTTTATTAAGAGAAGTAGTATAATGGGAACGTTTTTGAAATAGAAAGTATTTATCTTAGAAAAAAACAACAATAATTTAACACATTTCGAAATTGAAAGCTACACCCCACAGTATTTGCAGAACAGAATTTGATGTGTCCATGGAAGTTTGATTGCGATTGAGGTTTCTAATAACGGGTGATTCATTGTGAGGTTTGGTTTATAATGTAATATAAAACACATACTATAAACTTCAAAGTGAACTTAAAATTTTTATTATCGGTTCAAAAAACAATTCGTGACATTTATTCTTCTAAAATGATATCATGTAAATGTTGGCCACGACTACGTCTGAGGTTGTCCAATCGAGCATAGCGATTGGTATCTCGCGGATAACACGAGTAATGTTGGCTTCTAAAGCGTCAATCATAGCTGGCTTATACCTGACGACCTGAGACTTTACAAATTCCCAGAGAGAATAGCCCAAAGGTCTGATATCGCACGATCTAGGCGGCCAATTTACCGTAGAAAATTGCTCACCAAAATTATTTCTCAGCAAGTCTATTATTTTACGCGCTGTATGGCTCGTAGCGCCATAACGCGATAACGGTTATCATTGACGGTAACACTCTGATTTGCCTCCTTTTTGAAGAAATATGGATCAATGATCCCACCACCAATTAAACCGTACCATACCGTTGTTTTTAATGTATGTAATGGTAGGTCCTAGCACTCTTCGGGTAGTTCATCAGCCCAAACACGGCAATTTTGTTTATTAACGTATTCATTGAACCAGAAATGGGATTCATCACTGGACAAAATTTTACTATAATACACCGGATTTTCATTCAGTTTTACCAGAGCCCATTCACTGAAAATATGACGCAAACTCAAGTCGCGTGACTTCAATTCTTACACAAGTTGAATTTTGTACGCTTTTAGAAAAAGATCCTCACGTAAAATACGCCAAGTTGTCGAATACGCAAAGCCAAGCTGCTGAGAGGGACGACGAATTCATTCGTTACAGTCTTCGCTAACACTCTCAGCTGCATCTGCTATAGTCTTGTCACTACGTGCTGGTTATGGTCTAACCGGTCGAGTATCATCTACTAATGTAAATAGGGACTTCAATTTACGAATGGCATTGGCAATAGTGGTTTCAGTAGGTCGATTATGCGCATTTTTCACAGAACGCTGATTTTCGAAATATAGCTGAACAATTTGGAGACGCTGTTGTGATGTGAGTCTTTCCATGATGACTTGCCAAACGATACTGAACAAAAATGTCACGCGTGATCTGTCAAAAAAAAGCCTAATTAATTATTAATTGTTAATTATTAATTATTAATTATTAATTATTAATTATTAATTATTAATTATTAATTATAAATATAATTATTAATTATTAATTATTAAAAATTAATTATGCATTAAACAAATGCAAGTATCACTCTAATTCAAGATAAATAATTCGGAGTTAATAAACGAATTTAAACGTGGTGCCTTTGTTATAAAACGTACAAAAAAGTCTTGCAAGTGCTCCTGTTGATTTTACTCTTGAGCAGACTATAAATGCGGATGCTGCTAACCCTTTGACTGGAGTAACCCATTTTTCGTATTTAATTTCAGCAAAAGAGCGCTGGACACTTAGCCATTATATGCGTACAAAAAATTTTTCCAAAATGCTGACTGAAATAAAAATTTAACAAATAGATAATATATGTTATGAGCTTGCAAACTGAACCAAATTGAAAAAGACAAAAAATCATTAGTTGAAATTATTAATGCTTTTGAAAAAAAAATTATTTCGAATCAAAAGTTGAGAAAAAATATCTCCATAACATAACAACAGGGAGAGCTGCGTCTCAACAAACAACTGATTTTCTTTTAAATGCTAATAAACTAGAACAGAAACAAAAAATAACATTCGTTGAAGAATGCTCATCAAATTCTGGCCTTAAAAATATATCAGAAAAGCAAGGATGGTGAAAAGCAGACCTTAATAAAAATGGAGCCAGATATCTTTGCAAGATTTTTAGCCATAGCCTTAGAAAAACTGTTTTGGCAAAAAAACTCAAACTTCGAATTCCTTTATCTGAACCAATCGATAAAGATATATATTTTATAGATGGGTTCTATTTTCTTCATCTCTTGGGACCTTTAGTGCCCCAAAGATTTCAAAAATGATTTTGAGAAGAAAATGCTCAACGGAAGCTTCGAAAGTGCACTTGGTTTTGGACCGTTATTTACATACATCCATAAAAGACGCTAACCATTGCGTTCGTAATGAACAAGAGGCTATTACCTATACAATTCTTGGGCAATTTCGAAAAAGAACTAAAGACTTCATATAATGCCTAACAAATCCAAAATTTAAGGAAGCCTTAGCTAGATTTCTTGGAGTCCATTGGCAGGGTAGATCTCTAGTTCCAGTTCTTGGAAATAAGAAAGTGTTTTTTTACAGTAGATGACAAGTGTTTCTCGTATATTGTTCAAAACGAGATAATATATAAGTGTGAATCAATTGAGTATAGGTATAATCATGAAGAAGCTGACACAAGATTAATTTATCATATCAGTGAATCAAAACCTAATTCAAAAATTACTTGGTAATATGCACAAATTAAGAGATTTAGATATTTGGTTAGCAAGTGAAACTTCCAAAAGAAAAGATCTAAATGGTATTAATTGTACGCAACTGGCATCTTCATTGGGAATGAATTTATGTGCTGCTTTAGCAGCATTTCACGCCTTTACAGGTTCTATGTAGAAATGGTAAAGCAAAACCAATTGAAATTTTAAAAAAAACGCGTGCATTTTCAAACAGTCTTTACAGCGTTAAGTAACCAACTGGATATTTAAATGATAACAATACTGAAGTCATTCAATCCTTTACTTCATAATTACTATATATGGTGTAAATTCAGCTAGATATCAAATTTTTCAAAATATTTACGTTGCCAAAAACAATAAAAGAACTATTTTTGTGAGTTCTATGTGGGCAAATGCAACTTATGCAGATTGCATAAAACTTAGAGCAGTAGATTTCGCCTGGGTGTTGAAAAACGAAAGGTTATAACCTCTCTGGTTTCAAGAAGAACCAACACCACTAAATGTTGATGACATTGTTTTAGAAGGGTGTGATGGAGAAACTTTAGATTCTTTAAGTGAAGAAGACTTTGATGAAGATGATATATAACATAAGACCTCACTAAATTTGTTTTCTTATATAGTTTTTATTTTGAATAAATAGACATATGCAATAGTTTATTTAGTATCTTTTAAGAATTGTTTTGAAATACTATATGGTACTTATATTGTAATGTTTTGCTTGAAAAAATATGATTACTATAAATGGATTTACGTTTACAAAATTAAAAGCGAAAAAGTTAAAACAAATAAATATTTTGTTTTTTATTTTGACTTCGACTGATTTATGCCTGTTTTTTGTGATTATAAAAGAAATGTTAAAGCACAGCTTAGAGTATTATTAAAATTTTTTTCAATTTCGGTTAGTTTATCGGTAAGAATTTTTGTTACAGAAAACTTGATTTTTCTGTGAAAAAAAGCAAGCAAATGGTCAGACATACTACAATATTTTGAGGTCCTTTTTTACACCCAACTTATATATTTCGTATAGTAGAAACTCAAAGCTATAATTTAGTACTACTTTCATGGTGTTTTAACATCAAAAAATCGATTTGCAGCTTCAAAAAAATCAACGTAGTGACGTAGAATTTTTTTTGGTAAAAGTGGTCGAACACATGATTTGGCCCAGATAATGTTTATCCGACTACTGGATTCGTAAAAAGAACAGTCAAAGCTTTAATTTCATACCCCATTTATCTATTGACCTGATGAGGTTAACATTAAAAAAACCGTTCTTGAAAGCGGTCTGACAAGGTAGAACCCGGATTTTGTTTGTCCGACCAACTGTTCTGAGATCTACACGAAAATCTCTATTAAAGTAATTTTCAACTTTCCATTGACTCCATGGTATAACTCAACATAAAAAAACGGTACCGAATAGCAGTTCTGTAAATGTTTCACGATTTACTACCAGGTAGTGAACGAATTTTCTATTGACCCGATGAGGTAGGTAATCCTACGGTCGCCTCCCTTACTGTACGGAACATCCAGCGATTTTGAGTGTAGAAATACGATCATATCGACTTACGTTGAAACCATATCTAGAGCAGTTATTTAAGACAACTTTAAGTTTCCTCGACGAGACGGAATCCCAGCACGCAAAAATTTAATCAGTTTGAGTTTCACAGTAGGAGGAAGATAAAGTTTTGCTGGGCTTTATCCACCAAGGATGCCATATATTTTTTTAAGACGACAGAGTTTGTATGATCACTCCAGTCAATTTTATGAGAATAAATTCCACATTAGAAATTGAATTCAGATTAGAATTATTAGCATTAACATTTATTGACACGGCAGAATTAGGAAACTTTTTATATAACAGCATAGATATGGTAGTCACAATTTTGAATTTGGTTATAGATGTCATTTATAAATAAATACATAATTTAAATAGGAGAGGTCTAGGATAAATTCTTGAAGGACCCCTGACGTTACAAGTAAACATGCAGAGCTTTAACTGTTATAAAAGACAGTTTGATTCCTACCTAGAGGATAAGATCTCACAAGGTGACATGCATAACAATCAAAAAGACATTGATGCTTTAATTTGTGTAGAAGCATAGGAAGACTTACTGATTCAAATGCTTTAGAGAGGTCTAAACAATGGACTTGTTGAAAAATCATTTTGGTGAGCATTTAATTTTATGTTTTGCTACGGTAAATTGTCCGCCTAGATCGTTCGATATCACACCTTTCTACTATTTTCTCTGGGGATATGTAAAGTCTCAGTTCTTCAGGAATAGGCCAGCTGCGATTGAAATTTTGGATGCAAACATTACTAGTGTTATTTGCGAGATACCAGTCGCTATGCTTGAACGAGTCGCCCAAAATTAGAGCTTCCGAATGGACCACCTCAGACGTAGTCGTGGCCAACATTTATATGATATCATTTTTAAAATGTAAATGCCATGAATTGTTCTTTTAACTGATAATAAAAATTGTAAGTTAGTTTTCAAATTAACGTTATATTTTACATTATAGATCAAACTTCACGATGAATCAATTTTTATAAATTCGAAAACATTTTGCAAACTCATTTTATCCCAAGGCAAACGACCCAAGAAGAAAGAAAGAAAAAAATACAACTATATTGGCATATGTAGAAATCTGGAACTAAACGTAAGAGGCGTTTGCTGTGACCAAATCCCTACAAATCTAAACCTTTTCAATAAATCAATACTGGATGAGGACAACAGTTTCTTTCTTTATAAAGAAAAAAGTGTATAGAATATATGATGTGCCACGTTTAATCAAAAGCTTAAGAAACAATTTTTTAAGATCAGACTTACAAACTCTGGATGGATTTGTAAGCTGAAAAATAATTGAGTATATCTAGAATACAGAAAGAAATAATACCACAAAAATTTGTCCAAAACTAAAATATGTTCATACAGATCCCACAGAATTTCAAAAAATTAATGTAAAAACAACGGCATAAGTACTTAACAGATCCGTGACTTGCGCAATTAATGCATTACAACGCTCAAATAAATGTCAAGTTTACGAAACCAACAGCAGAATTAAAATATTGTATAAAATCAATAAAACGTTTGATATAAAATATAAACCCTTCTGGTTTAAGGGCCTTGAACGATAACACCGATTTGTTGATCGGTAACCTCAAATATCTTTTTTCGCGTGTACGAAATACGTTTTATTCGGGTTGATAAGACTGTGACGCAAATTGTGCAACTTGCAACCGTGACCAACGAGCAAAACGAGCGAATGACGATATATAAAAAGAACGAGGTTTCCACCAGTGTGGTTTTACAAAAAAAAATACATGTAAAAATATGGCGATTGGTATAACTTTTGCGGGAAATTTAAAAGTTATACCAATTCTATCAGCTTCAACATTCCGGCCCCTTTGAAAGCATTGCCTTTCAAACTGGCAAGGCTGCTAATTTGCATACTGGGCGACGCATGGTAGCTCTGGATGTCGTTACATCTGCCACTCGAACTCTTCCATCCTGGCCAATCTGCCACCTTTGAGGAGGAATGTTGTCGTCATGAATTATGAATTATGATTATGAACCAGGCTTTATGTTTGGACTTGGTGTAAACCATTTGGACCGACACTGCAGCTCTGACATATACATAGGGCCCTAGATACAAGTGGCCCTTGGCGACCTTGACGGCCGCCTCCCAAGTTTTGAATGAGCCCCTATAAAATTTGTTGCGTTATCGCAATGAATGTCACTGGGAAGTCCTCAACGACCTGCCATCCTTTTCAAAGCCGCAATAAACGCAACTGCCGAAAGGTCTGTTACTGCCTCCAAATAAACGGCTTTAGAACAAAAACATACAAACACAGCCACGTGTGACTTATAGGATACCTTCCCTAAAATCTTTAAGTAAGTATTTATTGGACCACAAAAGTCGACTCCGCAAACGAAAAAAAAAAGTTGAAGCTGTCAACCTCTCCCGAGGTATATTTCCCATCATTTGCTGCAATAATTTTGGCCGATATTTTAGACAATGTATGCATTTCCGGACGACCTGCCTAGAGAGTTCTCTTGCATTTACTATCCAAAATCGCCACTAGTGACTTCGCTCCCGCATCATAATTTGAGCTATGCAGATACCTGAAGAGAATTTTGCTGAATTCGTTGTTTCGTGGGAGCAAAAGAGGATATTTACAATCCTCAGAAATGTCCACATGTTTGAGTCGTTCACCTACTTTTTAAAGGAACGGATAACGCCACTTCACGCTGCCTTAAAGGTTTCCATTCTTCTCGATGGATGATATTTCTTCAGCGAAGCAAGTAGTTTGTTCCGCTGTTACCACAAGTAAAAGTGGTTCGTTCAAATACGATGGGGTTAGCATGATGTTGACGTAAAAAATATATGCAACAATTCGAAGAAGTTTTGTATATGAACTACAACGTTCTATTGATTCCAATAAAAAATTTTGCTTTGGTTGTATATAGATGAGAACTGATTTTCGCATCTCTACCGTAAGATCTTCTGGGGAGAGATTCAACTGAACGATCGACGGCCAATTTTCTTCCTGTTGAAGTAAGTAACTAGGACCCTGAAACCATATGGAGCTTTTTAATTCTTCTATTCTACAGCCTCTAGACAATATGTCTGCTGGATTTTCGAGAGTGGGAATGTTTCTCCAGATTATGTCTCACGATTCCTCCTGTATTTCTGCCACTCTATTCCCTACAAACGTGACGAGCTTCGACGTATGAAATGCAATCCAATGCAGGACGATTGCCGAATCTGTCCAAAAAAAGGTTTTTGCCGGTGAGCTTTCGATGGTATTTTTTAGAGTTCTGCAGTGCATACATACAACGAGGTAGCAGCTTTTTCCGCGTTGGCGCTACTTGTGATTTTGCCACTCGTAAATTTGTCCGTACAACATCTGACGAATCTGTAGCTCTCAAATATAAACAGCACCTATATGTTTTCATAGAAGTGTCCGCAAACCCATGAATTTGATATGCACATGTATCTGCTATTAAAGCATGTCGTGGAACAGTCAGGTTTTGCAACGACTGCAGATCACCCATGAACTTTGTGGCTTTGATGCATCCCAGTCTAGTTTTTCGATCCACAATCGTTGAAGGAAGATCTTTGCCCGGATGATTAGTGGACTCACAAGTCCCATAGGGTCAAAGAACGACGAAGCTAGCGAAAGGATTGATCTATTTGTGTACTTAGTGTACATCCGATGTGGATGTAAGAAAATCTAAACTCGTCAGAAGCAGAGGGGATTCCGTGAGATGAATTTCCTTCTTTTCACGATTTAAGGTCTGAACGATCGTGTGACAGTTGCTTTTCCATTTAGCTAATTCTAACCCTGATGACTTCAATATTTTCGAAACTTCTTCTTTTATCTGCAATACGATTTCTAGATTATTATCATCGGTCAGAATGTCATCTCCGTAAAAATCCGTGTTCAAAACATGAGAACCCAATGGATAACTGTTCCTACTTTGCTCACTCAAGTTAGCAATACTACGAATGCTTAGATATGGTTCCGAAGATGTACCATATATCACTGTATTTAACTGATAGGTTTGCAACGGCATTGTCTGATTCTCCCTCCAAAAATATATTGGAATCGACGATCGGACGGGTGAATTAGTAATTGCCGGTACATTTTAACGTTTTAAAAGATCATCCTGAATTGTTGGACCAACCATTAAAATTTCGGTAAGCAAAATTTGCAAAGATGTACGGCAGTATGCATCACATCTATATGGTCCAACAACGCATTGATGAGGCATATAATAATGTGGTTCGTTTAAATTAGGTTCCTTTACTAGAATAATATGACCTAACGACTCAAATTCTTTAAGAAAAGCTATATACAGTGGCTGTAGTAAATCGTTTTTGGAAAGCCTGCGTTCAAGTGATAAAAACCTTGTAAATGCAATGTCGTAGGATACCCCTAAACAGCTGAGATCCTGTTTAAAAGGAAGTCTAACCATAAATTTACCATTTGATAAATTTCTTGAAAAAAACTGTCGCACTCCTGCTGCTCCTCTGTCCACTTTGATTTGCATCCTTGAACGACCTCCAGTTGCCAGAATAGTGCTCGAAGTTGTTTATTCTTCACAAACTTATGCAACAAGATTGACTGTCCTTCTTAAAAGTTGTTTTGTATCTGCCCGACTCTAACTATCCCAATAACGTCCTTTATAGCGTTGGAAGTCCTTCGCCGAGCTTGACTGGCCCTGTCTGCAGCAAGTCGAAGAATGCTTCAGCACCCAAAGGCGAGTCCATTGATGACGGTTGATTAAGTGTTCATCTGCCAACTCCAGATTACGGGGCATGTTCCTCACATTTGACGTTTTTTTCAGGCTGATATCCGGTTTTTGATGAAGCAACGAGCAATTCTAGAAACGACTCGAAATTTTTGTACCTTTGGAAATTTATTTTCGTTTCATTAACCCCAATTCCAGCAATGTCTACTTGTTTCCTCTCTTTCTTGAGATAAAGACTATTTGCGAATCTTTCATTAATTAGGTTAACCTGCGAGCCTGGGTCAAATAGAACCCTACCTTATTGGAAGCTTTCTGACGAATCCTGAAGAAGAACCAATGCCGTTGCTAGAATAACTTGGGTGTTTTGAACCCTGCTGATGTCGATGGTCCGTCACTTATGTCCATGTTTCGTGACCTAGAAGCTTCTTCGTTAATTCCAGTGCTCTCGTTGGGTTGTGTCCGGTGTAAGAGAGTGTGATGTGGTTGTTTGCAGTTCTTTCATCTATATGTCAATGGGCATTTTGCCAAACCATGACCGTTTGCTAGACAATTAAGACAAAGACCTAGTTTCTTAGCGTTTTCGAATCGATCCTTGACAGAAAGAGTGTTGAAACTGGGACAACTTGAAATAGAATGACTACCATCGCGGCAAAAAACACAAGACCGTTGAGTCATAGTCAATGATGTTTGGGACGATAATTCTGATGTGGCCTATTCAATCTTCGATAGCTTTTGCATAGTTCTCCTCAGTAATCTGAAATGGTTTAACTGTTCCTAATGCCTTATCACTTAAACATGTCAAAAAGTGGTTGAATTTTTCTATTTTTGTTAACGATGGGTTAACATGAAATTCTTGTATTCAGAATATTTACTATTAAATTGACTATTAACTATTGACTATTAATGAATAAATATACCATATACATATGTATATGCATTTGGTAGTCTAAATTTCTAAAGGTTTCTCCGGTAGCCAACAATCGCAGTACTAAAGATAAACCTTCTTTTGATGTTATCGCATATCTCATTTTAGTATTTTGTTTCGTGACGGATACTTTAACATGGTTCAAACGCTTACTGAAACAATTCTCATCCATTCGCAGGTAACGCCTAGATGTCTTTGTCTTCTAATCGAAACTCGTCATGAAGCAATGAAATCGAACCCTTTCTCCCCTCCTTAGTCACCATGATTTAATTCACTTCAGTTTTTTGTTCTTTGTTTAATTTTTGCTTGTTTTTCCTCATCAGCTACATTAAATAATTTACCCGCGGTTGCTGGAATTGTAGCTGTCACTGGTAATAAATATTCTCACTATCACTCATGTTTTTTTAATTTAATAATCAACGATATGTTCTGTTTTATATTTCAACGTTCGACATCTGTCAAAATTGCTTTCATTGCAACGACGACTTTTTAATGTTCATATTATGTTTGCATTCTGTGAAATGGAATACATGTAAACATATACCATATAACTATTACTATTAACTTAAACTTTGATAAATGATTAACTGAATGTGGGAGAGAAAATATTGATTCCGCAACACTAAGGCGTCGATTAGATCCTTAGCCCTATCAATATTTTTGAAATTCCTGTATATATTTATTTATATTTTATTTGTATAAATATTTTATCTTTATGCAACTATTTATATAAATGTTTTATTTATATATATTTATGTTCATGGTGAGTTTTTTAACTTGAGACATCCAAATTACTCGAAGAATACGCGATATCGCGAAAAATGTTTTAAATAAAACTCACAAGGTTCTGAAGAAGCCCCATTTTCAAGGTCAAACGAAGGACACTTTTGATTTTTTAATGGGAACCTCTACTTTTTTGATTCGTAATCTGCGTGAAAAATTACAATTCTTTTACATAAAACATTTTTTTCAAAAATGCGTTCTTTTCCCGTCAGAGGGCGCCATAAAACTTAAGACATCAAAATTACTCGAAAAGTACGAAATATCGCGAAAAATGTTTCAGACAAAAGTCACATAAGACATAAGAAGGTCACTTTTGATTTTTCAAATGATAATTCCTGATTTCATTGCTCAGCCGTATTGCTCGTAGGCTTGTCATTTGTTTTCACATACTACGTTTAGCTTAACCCAGAAACAACGACGTGGACGTAGCAGTATTTTGTTTCCTTCGGGGTGATTAATTGGAGTGGGTCCCCTAACCACCCACTGTTGATTCATTGAATTCTTCCCATTTCGACGTTTATTTCCCGAGACTATTTCAACAAATGCTCGAAAATGTGACCATTCACTTCAACACACTTGTCTATCCGCGCTTTAAATGAACCAACTGAACTGAGAAGTATTTCTGGCGTAATCTTCCGGCAAGCTTAAGTTATTCGTCTTTCATGTCCTCACGTGATGTTGGCTTTTTTCTGTAAACCCCACTTTTTAAGTAGCCCCACAAGAAGAAATCAAGTGACGTAAGATCAGATGATCTAGCAGGCCATTGCCTCGGACCCCCTCATCCGATCCATCGTTGATGGTAAACATTGTTTAATACGGCCCGGGCTACTTGGGAATAATGGGATGGACTACCATCATGTTGAACCCACATTGTTTTTCACAACCCCAATGGCAGTTCTTCTAGTAATACTGGAAGATGGTCCCGCAAGAAGTTTGCATACTTTTCGCCATTCAAGTTGCCTTCAATAAAATATGGACCTATTAATTTATCCCCAATAATTGCCGCCCAAACATTAACATTCCAAGGGTGCTGACGTTCAACTTGTCGCAACCAAAAAGGGTTTTCGGTAGCCCAGTAATGCATATTATGCCGATTGACCGTACCGTGATTGGTGAAAGTCGACTCATAAGAGAAAAACACCTTAGCGAACACCGCGAACGTATCTGGTCTGGGAAACGTTAGGCGTAAAGAGCAACAGCTCCATCGATGTTCCTTCCACTTTCTCCATAAATCAATATCATTTCAATTTTCTCTTGAATTGAAATAGCACATCATACACTCTCAGATAAGTTTAGGACAATTTGTCTCTTTCTGACATTTCTTTGAGTTTTAAGTTCACTTGAGGCTATAATGACTTCCTCAAAACAAATCTCGGCCTTCTAGCACCCTAACAACGTTGGAAACCGATTAATGACTTAGGCGTGCCAGTGCAGTGGTATCTAGCATTGAATGAATAAGACCTTTGAGACAAAGTCGTGTGCCCGAAAATGGGTCTCAAGGTCAAAGTCGTGGCCACCATCTTATGTCCCCTTCAGAACCTTGTGACTGTTGTCTTAAACATTTTTCGCGATATTTTGTACCATTCGAGTAATTTTGATGTCTTAAGTTTTATGGCGCCCTCTGACGGAAAAAGAACGCATTTTTGAAAAAAGTGTTTTATGTAAAAAGAATTGTAATTTTCCACGCATATTACGAATCTGTCAAAAAATAGAGGTTCCCATTAAAAAATCAAAAGTGATCTTCGTTTGACCTTGAAAATGGGGCTCAAGGTTAAACTCGTGATCACCATCTTATGTCCCCTTGTGACTTTTGTCTGAACCATTTTTCGCGATATCGCGTATTTTTCGAGTAATTTGGATGTGTCAAGTTAAAAAACTCACCCGGTATATTATGTTACATCCTGCCTGACTCGAACTGCAACCAACTTCAGACTGCTATAATTTCCAAACCGTTCATGATCGTGAGCTCAAATTTTGACACCTGACAGAAAATTTTATTGTTTATAAGCCTTTTAAGCGACTTTCGTCTCAATTGTGTTGAAAAATGAAAAATGTTACTGGCAGCGTTGCAAAACGCCATGGAGGTGGTCATAAAAAAACAGCAACATCGGCAGAAATGGTTTGGAAAGTGAAGGCTCGAATTGAGCGAAATCCGCGTCGAAGTGGGAGAAAAATAGCTCATGGGCTCAACTTATCGTTGGAACGGATGCAACACATACTGAAAAATGAGCTTGGGCTCAAACCATTGAAGTTCCAAAAAGCACACGATCTTACACCGCAAAAGAAAAAAATTAGAGTCGAAAGAATTGCTACGCTCGCATGAAAGTGGTAAGTTGCCGAATTTGTTTTTTTCCGATGAGTCGCCATTTGCTATCTAGCAATATATTAACAAACAAAATGACCGAGTTTACTTGCCAGAGAGGTCCTTCGAAAATTTACACCTTCGGACGGCCACCAGAAAGCAGGCAGCATGGTGATGCTTTGGGCCGCCATAACCACCGATGGTCGCTCTCTGACCGTGGACATTTCAGCAAGACTCGGCACCGTCTCACAAAGCGCGCGTCAACCAAGATTGGATAAAAACAATGTTCCACACTTCATTTCTTCGACACAATGGATTGCAAATTCTCCGGATGCAAATCCGTTGGATTTCTCGGTCTAAGGTATTTTGAAGGCGAAGGTTGGCACTTAAAAATACCAAAGTTTGGACCACTTCAAGCAAGCACTTCGTGGGAATGTTCCAAGATACTGCAAAACCACTTGCGTGCAGCGTACGATGCTTTCTTCGGCCGTCTCAAGGCCATTATTCGCGCCAAAGGTGGACATATTGAAAACTACTGATAAAATTTGAAAATTGATGTATATACCAATATTTCCAACATTTTATCAAAAATATAAAAAAATTATAGCATATTAAAAAGTTGCATTTCGAGTCAGGCAGTGTGTATATTATATATATAAATATATATATATAATTTATATATATACTTTGCTGTGTCCAGGCAATTAGCTATATCAAAATCCTATGTATTTTAGTCATAAGGTAATACCTTATCAATATCATTTAAAAAAAAACACATCTAATGGGGTGGTAGAAAAAATAGTTAAATGGGTAGGAACTTCATTATTTACTGGTTGAAAGTCAAACGACTGCATGTTTTCGATTAAGCGACTTTAACGGAACAAATTACTATTAAAATCACCGCAAATGATTACATTGGTTGAGCACCAATCAACTACTTCATAGATGGGTGTGAAATCAATATTCCGATTTGGTCTATACACAACACCTTCTATAAGCAAATACTCCTTTCGCCGCGTATAATTTGTACAAAGAGATACTGAACAAGTGACCCACTTGGCGAACGACATTTCTGTTAACAAAACAAACAATTTCTAACATAAATCGCAACTTCGCCTCCAGTAGGATCTATCAGCACGAAAAAGTTTGTATCCGATCATAGCATACACATCATCTTTCACACCCTCGACAAACCAAGTTTCCGTCACACAGATTGTATCAACTTTTGAATCGATAAAAATATCTCTAAATAAATCTATGATACTCTTATCATAGCTCGCAATACTCTGTCACTTCAACCATCAATGTACCTCACTCCGTTCTTATTCAAATCCATTTATATATAGAGAGAAACTTCCTCATTTCTAGAACGTGTCATTAAAATGGGTATATGGAATAACATCAACCAAGTTTTAAAGAAAGGAATAAAAGAAAAGAAAATAAAAAAGCAACAAAACAAAGAAAACTGAAGAGTGTCCTCAGCTGATGTTCTTTGCGTCGTTTGGCAATAACATCCATCACTCTTTCATTCTCTACAATTATTTTTTCAGCTTCTGCGTTCTGTTTCACATAAACAGCACATAATGGTGCGTAAACAGAAAACAGATTTTTACTGCGTTTGAAACGCAAAGCTTGTTGGTAAAGGTAGCGGTTCTTTCTAGTTAAGCTACCGTACATGTAGATGTTGCTGTTGTTTTCAGATTTTTGCAGTAAAGAGTAACTACATGCATGACGGTGTTTCGTTCGACTGGAGAATTTAATTTTACTACAATGGGAGAGTCTTTTTTCATTGTGCCGGAGTACGTGTGTCTGTTTTGCTGACACCAAAATATGCCTTTCAGAGGTGGAGGCATATAGTCAATGCTGTGACATATGCGATGGAAAATTTATTCAAGGTTGCTGAGGGACACAAAAAATAACAGCATCGGCTGCAATTTCCCGTCGTTCGAGAGCTTAACATCTTTTTTGAAAATCAGTCATTTCCTCCTCGGTGGTCTGCATACAGACCACCGAGCTTTCATCTCTTCCTCCTGCATCTGTAGAGTTTGAATAGACCCTTCAAGTTCGTCAATACGAATCGTTACTTTTTCTTGTCGTTCTTTAAGGTTATTAAGAGAAAGGTCAACCTCCTTAACTTGCGAAGACAGCCTTTCCTCAATGGAAGAAATACGCAGAAATATATCATTTCGCAAATTATTCATCTACGCGGAGATGCGATTTATAATATTATCGGATAGCTTTTTAAGTCGTTCCTCAAAATCAAACATAATTGTGGCCTATGCGGGTTTGCTGGCAGTTGTTGTAGATTTATTTACTCTTTCTCTCAGCTGCGATTATGTAAGGCTTTGGTGTTTGCACAGATTCTCTAGACGTTGTTGAAGTCGACTCTCAAAAGTTGTGTACCGCGTTTTACCCGCAAATATGTTCACAAAATACATGAAACATAAACGATAGCGCTATCTGCAACTGAAATTCTCTATAAAAATAAAGTTATTCGTAATTCACTTGTATTTGTGATATGGACACAATTTAAAAACTGACTGGTGTCAGCTGAGTCTTGACTCTGGTGTGAAGTAATGGAGCCAAGTTTCATCCATTGTCACATACCGACGCAAAAATCCGGCTTTATTGCGGTTGAGCAGCTTTAAACACTCCTCTGAATAGTCAACACGTTGTTGTTTTTAGTCGACTGTAAGCAAACGCGGCACACACTTTGAACAGAGCTTTCGCATGTCCAAATATTCGTGTATGATATATCCAACATGCTCTTTTGATATCTTCAGAGTCTCAGCTATCTCGATCAACTTCACTTTACGGTCATTCATCATTTGTGGACTTTTTTGATGTTTTCATCTGAAGCAGCCTCTTTTGGACGTCCACTGCGTGCATCATCTTTGGTGCTTGTATGACCACTTTTAAATTTTTCAATCCACTTGCGAATGATTCGTTCGGTTGGTGCAGAGTCCGGGTAACACTTATCAAGCCATTTCGAATTCCAATGGAAAAGGACAAAGGCCAGGAAAGAACCACTACATATTACTCAGTACAGCCATTGTAAAACTGGTAACAAAAAATGGACAGGAGTTGGAATATAAAGCTATTTTGGATTCTAGCTCCTAAGTGAACCCTATTGCAGAACGCCTGATAAAGAGAGTAGGCCTTTATACAAGAAACGCCACAATGAGTACTCACTGGCAATAGAAGTAAAGAAAGCCATCAACGTGTTAATACTAAATTACAGTCAAGAACAAGTGGCTGTAATATGCAGCCGCAGGCATTTGTTCTGTCACACATCATATCACCACGGCCTCTCAATACTTTAATATTTCGGCATGACCAAACCAAAAAAAATTTTCACTAGCGGACTCCTATTTCAATCCAATTAATGTTTTACTCGGCGCAGACTTCTATCATCCATTACTTTCCATCGAGCAAATATTGTACGTCTAGCAGACAATTTACGGATTTTGCAAAACACAGTCTTTGGGTGTATATTGGCAGGAAATATAGGCGAAACTCAATCAGTCTCAGCAATCTGTGCAATATATACTTATGATAACAACGACCTTCATCAAATGATTGAACAATTATGAAAGATCAACGAAGTTGAACGTTTGAAGAGATGTTTGAAGAGAAGTGCGCTACATTGTTCAGGAAATGATCGTGAAGCACCCATTGCCTGGGTAATTCGATGAAATAGCAGCTAACTGGTTTTTCGCCCTTAAGCGAAAGTTTATGAAGGAATGCGAAACTCTAATCCATGGGAACATTGATAATAATAAGCCATATATCATAAATCGACTTTAATAACATGACAACACCAAACTACTTCATTCCTCTAGCATCACCAAGCTTAGAGTCGTTTTTGATGCTTCATCAAAAACATCATCAGAACTATTATTAAACGACATCATGTACACAGGACCAACAGTCCACTGTAGTTTATTTCCATTACTTCTGCGCTTTTGCTTACGAAGAATTGTTTTTGTAGCGATTTTCTAAAAATATGTTGAAAAATAGTCACGCATCCAGATGGTAAAAAAGGTACCAAACCATTGTATGAAGAAAGGACGAAAACGAGCCCTTACGCTACTATCAACTTAACAAGGCGTCATACAGCACAAGGGCAGCACCGTATTTAACTACGAAATATTTTAGAATAATTAGCCAGGGAAAATAACGAAAGATTATCATTGGGTGTTTAGTCTCTACTTGACGATTTTTAAGTTTATGACTGTCTGATTGAAGACAATAGTTTATCAACTGCCATCGAAATTCAGAATCAACTTACGTACATATTAAAAGGTTCCGGATTTAAACTATGGAAATGATGTGCTAATCACCGGAAAGGCATTGCTAAAGAGGATCAGGGAATCGACCTTGCCTTCAAAAACGAAAGCAATGCATCAACCAAGGCATTGGGCTTAACATTGCAACAAAAGATGTACAAATTTCGTGTTAAAACTAAACTAATCCCTACAAGTCGACTATAAAATGAATCAAATCTTGCAAAGCTATTTGATCCCTTCGGCTTAGTGGCCGAAGTAGTGGTTAGTAAAATTGTCGCGGGATAAAGAATTACCAGCTTTTTTTTATAAGCAGCGCGCGCAAGGGATTTTTCTAACCTTAAAATTTTCCTACACAGTTTTTAAATGTTTGTAAATTATAACAACCGGGAAACCCAGAGGTCGGCAGGGCATTCCATAAGCGAGTTGTACAGTTTAGGAAGAAATCACGATATTCTAGAGTACGTCCGAAAATGGGCTTGAGGGTATACTAATGAGCATTCATAGCGAGACAGATTGAAAGTTTGAGTGGGCGGAATGCTACTAGCGATTTCAATGGAGCACTGGTGGTGAAAATAGCGATAAAACAAAGTGAGATAGGAGACATTAAGTCGGTGTTTGAGGGTGTCAATTGATTGACTGATATCCAATTTTTGGCGGATGAATGCCTTATATATTGTGGCCAGATCAGATGAGGTAAAATATTTTTTACATGAGGAAACCTACACATTTTGCACCATTTTTGGCGACACGTAAGTTTTCACTGACACACATACCAAGAATGGAAAGTTTATCGGTTTAAACGTTGCAAGTGCCATTCATGGATAATTGCTGGGTATTTGAATATCACTTTTATGACAGCAGACAGCATTGAGTTTTGGAAGCATTAAATTCTACTCAAATGATAGTTCCCCAATTGGTTACGCTGTTAATATCGGAATTTTATGAGCTTAACATACGCTGTCGTTCCCATTCTACAGCCGAAGACCAGAGCATTAAAAGCAGAGAGAACTGTCATCAGCAAAGGAATATATTGAATTAGAAGTAGCAGACAAGAGATCATTAACGAAAATTAAAAAGAGTGTCGGAGACAGAACGGAGTCCTGGAGCACACCAGCATTTATTTTGTGAATATTAGACTTAAAACCGTCCAAGACAACTTGAGTTGAACGTTCCGAAAGTTAATTTCTAATTCATTGAAGAAGAGAGTCATCGATCCCAAAAGCACGCATTTTCGACAAAAGAGCCTGATGTCAAACTTTGACAAATGCCTTAGTAATACCAAGTGCAACTATCCTTCTTTCGCCAGATTGATGTATGCTTTGGTTCCACTTTACGGTGAGACATGCCATCAAATCCAATGTTACAACAAAAACCATATTGCCGGTCATTGAGAAGTTTTCGTGTTTCGAGATATTTTATAAGCTGACGGCTTATCAACGTTTCCATGACCTTGGAGAGAAGGGACGTAAGTGCAATGGGTCTGTAGGAGGAGAGAGAAGAAGATTCGCCTTTTTTTTTGGACGGGCTGGACAAATTCTGTTTTGCTAAGTAGTAGAATTTATGAAAAAGCTTACGCGGTGCTTTTGCCAGCGTAGAAGAACACCTCTTCAGAAGAGGGGAAGATATACCATCTGGATTAGCGGATTTATGCATCTTAAGATCTTTAAGTACTCTTCTTACACGAGTGTAAAAGTGAATTCGTCTCATTGTAGAATGTACGCACTCAAGTTAAGGCGGGTACAAAGCACAATCTGGGAACGTTGAGCTAGCCGCAAAGTGTGCAGCAAGTGGATTGGCCTTGTCCAAAGAGCTGACAGCTGGAATGTCATTGTAAAAGAGCGTTGTGATGGAGGATGAAGCAGAATTTCTAATGTTTTGTCGAATGACCAATAAATTCTACTGCCTTTAAGACATTGCAGTATTTTCTGCCTCAGTTTTTGGTCGTATTGAAATTTCACATGCTTGAGAAAAACGCTGCAGTCGTTTCTGGCTCGTTTAAACTTTTTTCGGTTTTCCTCTGTCGGGTTGTCCAGAATGTCGAAGCCAACCAGAATTGTGTATATTGTAATCGCCCGTAATAACGATTTCAGTATGAGGATACAAAAAAACAATTCTTTGAATGGAGTCAGACAGCGCATCAAACTCGTGAAATGTTAAGTTCCTGTCCAGTTTGGGGCTTCTGTAAATAAAGCAGTAGTGGATAATTTGCTTACGGAGATGGAATTTTAACCACATGAAATTGAATTCCGGATTGGAACGGGGACTACAGCGTGATAGAATTTGGTAAGCTACATCACTACGCACATAAATAGCGAGACCGCAATGGGGAAAGTGTGGCACTAGTTCGTAGTCAGGTATCTTCAGATCAGAGTAATCTGAGAGGTGGCTACGTCCCGCGTATATTGGCTACGTCCACTCTGAATTCCCTAGTCATAATAACAAACAAACAGCAAACACAAACATCGACGGTACTAAGCGAGGCTGCGAAGTGAAAATTTTGGCGATGGTTTACCAAATCAAATTACAATAGATGTTATGCCCTTACAACAATATGAAACAGTACACCAACAAAGTTTTAACACACAACCGCTATCCACCAGTTGTTACATACACTTTTTTTTTACTCGCGGATTGTTTTTATTGTTATTTATGTCGGTGGTCGACACGGTATTCGATGCATACCAAATGGATGAGTCTTCAAAGTACTGTGAATGAATTAAATAATTTTCAATTCCTACGTTATTTGTGAAAAAACGACATACCGGCAGTCATACAAATCCACGCCTTTACTGATGGATCTGAATGGAAATGTGGTATAGGATGAAAAAGTAATCGCAAGATAGTTATGATCAAAATCTCGGGTGTCTCTACTGAAAAATTAAACATTCCCACTATTAAAATTATGGGCTTCAATTTTTGGCGCTCAACTTACACTTAGAGTTAAAAACGACTTAAAGCTTTATAACATGGCTGCAAAGAGAAAACGAAAAGTGCCAATTTTAGCAATAGCCACCAGTGTTTCTGATCGGTATATGATATACAAAATTAACCATCGCAATTCAGTCCACACGCTTCAGTGAGGAGTTGTGTATATTCTACGTTCTATCAAAGATGCCCGAAAAACAAAGATCGACAACAAAATAGCTATGAGCGATGCAAGCAACCGATTTCAAAAAGACAAACCTTAGGACCTAAAACGAACTAAAACGGAAAGGTCATTTCAACAATCTTGCTCCAGTTTTCAACGATAAGGGAGTAATGTAGGCTGAGGTTGATAAGAGTCAGAGAGACTTCTATTCGATGCTAAGCATCCAATGCTTGTACTCTACAATGATTAATTAGAAAAGTTATTAATGGAAGTGATCCATGAGGACATGTATTGCCACGCAAAGGCATTACTAGCACATATGAGGCAAAGAATTTGGTCAATTAAAGGAAAATTATGTTATGATTAGTTGTACAGCAACTGTACTGCGACAAATTTTGTTGGGGCAAACATTCAATTGGCCGAATTAACAAGAGTTATCTACTCAGACAACTCAGGTGGTGGTGATAGCGTGATGGTTGACTCACCACCTACCTGGGTTCGAATCCCGGTAGGAGCACAACAGCATTTTTTTTTAAAATCGTCATCACCTTTTGGAGGGCAATGGCAAACCTCCTAAAGTCAAATTCTGCCTATGTAAAAGCTTCTCATGAGAGCCGTTCGGAACCGGCAATAAAAAGTAAGCCCAACTCAGAAGTGTGAAAATTTACAAAGTGAGAAACACAAATGAGTGTGAGAAGCTAGACCTTGGCTCACACCAGGCTGTCGCGCCACTTGTTTATTTATTTATTTTATCTACTCAGACACAGAATGCACGCCAATAATGAAGGAATATAGTAAGTTATTTAATTTAATTTAATTGCTCCCTTAACGCACCATACTGGAGGTGCAGCCGTTAAATAAGCAAATCACCTGTTAACCTATTTGTATCATCGCTCTAAAGGCGCAATGTTATTTAAAAATCCGACATGATCAGCTAAACGTTGCCGATAACAGCATGCGGTGGGAAGAGTTTTACTATTTGTTCTCATTAGAAAGTTGCTGGCAAACAAATTCCGTGCACGGCTATCGGTTGAAAAAAGCGAAAATCTCACTTGGGAGACCGAAAACATTTTATTCGTTTTATACGTTGCGTATATAGTTTTATTTTTCTGTATATGAAGTTTCATAAAAAAAATTCTCATTTAAGAACAGTAATATGTAATAAAAACAACTATTACACTTAACACCCATCGTATGGTTAACAATCTTTCACGTGCAATTCATTTTGACACTGACAGATGTTAGTTTAATCGACCGACAGTACGATTTTCATAGAAACAAATCAACGTCTGATTTAATAGCATGTCTCACCGAAAAGTGGAAGCATAGCAGTACATCAATCTGACGGAAGTAAGATAGTTGCACTTAATATTTCTAATGAAATAGACAGATTTTGGCAACAGGCCCTTTTTTCGAAGATGCGTGCAGTTAGGATCGACTACTCTTTCCTTCAATGGATTAAAATTTACCTTTCGGAACGTTCGATTATCCCATATTGTCAAAACAAATGCTGATGTGCCCTAATGATCCGATCCGTTTCCGAAACTCACGGACTCCGGTAACATACTAGCTTTTTGAGTGTAGAACGAAAACGGTAGCATATGCTAAGTTCATTAAATTCCGATATTAACAGCATCACTAAATAGAGAACTACCAACAGAGTAGAATTTAATGCTTATAAAACACAGTGCTGGTTGCTGTCATTGAAGCGAAATATGAACACCATGCCATTATCCATTGTCGGTATGTGTGTCAATGGCAACTTACGTTAGAATGACCAAATTTTCGATGGCGCCGAAAATGCTGCGAAATATCCAGATTTCTGCAAGGGATATAAGAATCACTATTCCCCATTTTATCAGACCTCAATATATTATATAAAGCATTTATCCGCTCAAATTTGGAGTATAATGCCCACCTCTGGTCACGTACCCCCAAGACCTCTTTGACCATATTGTACAGTCAATTGACACTCTCGAACATCGACGTAATGTCTCGTGTCTTACCTGTTCTGTCGCTTTTTTCACTACCAGTGCACCAATTAAATTGCCAGTACCATTCTGCCCCTTCAAATTTTTAACCGTAACACTAGTTTCGCCATGAATGATCATTAGTACACCCGTAAGCTCACTTTCGGACGTACTATTAGATATTGTGATTCCCAAGACGTACAACTCGCTTATGGAGCGCTCTGCCGAGATCTTTATTTCCTGGTCATTATACAAATAATAATCACAGATTTAAGACCATCGTATATCGGCACCTCGTTTGTTTTTCTCCTTCACTTTCTTCGCACGCGCTTTGTGCAAACATTTATGGGACAGCGCGCACAAATTTTAAAAATAAAAACAGAAAATATGGTCGCTTGACAGAGTTATTAAGAATTACAAAGTTGATAATGGTGCTGTACGAGTAGTTAATTTCGAAATAGAATATGAGATATCTAAACATCCGATTCACAGGTTAGCACCACTACAAATTGAAGTCAAAGCAAACAATGGCACAGCATATGCTGAACGGCCTGTTAATATCATTACTGACCAAAACGAGAAAAGTTTTTGGTGGCGTAAGCATTACGACAATTAACAATGTTCTTACTCCTGTCGGTTGTATTTATTTAATGAATTAAGATCAACAAATTTAAATCCTTTCTGGGAAATTACTTCGAAGGCATTGGTTCAGTAAGAATAACGACAAGTGAATGTAATTTTATACATAGTTCACTACAATCTTGATTATTATGGGAACTGCAAAAAAAAAAATTAAAATTTTGCAACTTATCGAGCAAGACCGGCACGGAAACTGTCTGGAGATAGCGGAGGCACTTAACATCAACCGTCTGACAGTTTGGAATCATTTAAAACTAACAAGCTACTCAAAGAAGCTCGATGTTTAGATGCCACATGAATTAACGCAAAGAAATTTAATTGACCGAAAAACCATCAGTGTAACGCTGCTGAAACGTAACGAAATGTAACCATTTTTGAAGCGTTTCATTACGGGCGATGAAAACTGAATTAAATAAGAGAATATCCAATACAAGCGATCATGATCCAAGGCCGGTGACCGAACACAAACGACTTCAAAGCCTGGATTGACGGCAAACAAGGTTACGTTGTGTGTTTAGTGGCATTCGAATAGTCTATTATGAGCTGCTGAAATATGGCAAAACGGTCAATTCGATCCTCTTATGTGCACAATTTGACCATTAGAATCAAGCTTTCAAAAAAGAGTGAAAGGGAGTTGCCTTCCATCATTGCAATGCTAGGCCACACAAATTTTTGATGACCCGGAACAAATTGACAGAGCTTGGTTGGGAAGTTTTGATGCATTCACCGGATAACCCGGACTTTGAGCCCTTTGATTACCATTTGTTTCGGTCCTTGCAAAACTCTCTTGATGGTTAAAAAATAGGCCAACCGAAGAGCCGCTGAAAATCACTTGGCCAAGTTTTTCGCTGGTAAACCACAGAAGTTCTACATCGATGGAATTATGAAACCACCCGGAAAATTTCAAAAGGTCATGGATGATAACGGACAATATATACTTGATTGAAATTGATTTTGAATAAAGAATTTTTTTTTCAAAAAGTGCCAAAAAACCGCGGAGAAACTTTTATATGGCCAAATATTTCGGAACCGAGGAACAGTTTTCGCAGCCGGCGTTTTCAAGGAGTTTTGCGAAACTAACTACCAGGTGTATCGGTATGAAGTGAGCGTCAAGGTGCAAATGTCTCGATAGGGAACATTTATTGTGAACAGGCCTTAATTCTTTTTTTTTTTTTGGTTATTATGACACCTGTCAAATATTTTTATTATACATCAAGTCATTAAGCAAACAACATCATATTTTTCCATAGTGTTAAAAATGTCAAATTTTTTTCCGGAAAATGATGACTTGCTGAAAGCATTAATTTTTTTGTTTTCATTTGAAGAAAAGTGCTGTAGAGACGCATTGAATGCTTGTCGAGGCATATGGTGATCTTGCTTTATCAGAAGTAACATGCAAAAGATGGCTTCAACGGTTGACATATAACGATTTTGATGTGAGATATGAAGAACGTGAAAGACCACCAAAAAAGTTTGAGAAACAAATCACAGAAATGAAAAATGTTGCACAACAAACAACTCCTAACCATTTAAAAGCTCTAGGAAAGATCCAACGTCTATGTTTTTTACTTTCCCATTAAAAATTAGTGTTTTATTTTGAGAAAAAAACGCTCACTTCATACCGGCACACCTGGTGTATCCAGCAACTACCAGAGTTTTGCGAGGTAACGGACAAGTTGAGAAAATGAATCGGACAATAACTGAGATGCTAACGAAGGTATCAGCGGATGACATAAATAAATAATACAAGTATGTAAGTCTCGTTCGACAAGTGCTTAACTCGACCGTATCTAGAACTGCAAAGCGTAGCCCATTTTAACTGATGTTTGGAGTGTCTATGAAGTGTAAAAGTGACCAACAGCTGAGGAAACTACTGGAGAAAGTCATGCTGAACCAATTTGAGGGAACCCGAGACGAGCTACGAAGGGCAGCAAAGGAGGAGGTACAAAATTTTCGGCAGGAGAACCGACGAACATTTGACAGGAAAATTAAGGCGGCGAGATAGTATAAACTACACAATATATTAATTGGCGATTATGCAAACGCAGATAATCCGACATGACATGAAGGACCCAATACAATATCGACAACAGCTGACTGCATGAAGCCTGAATATCTGACGACAGCGATGGAAATGACGATGGAACTCAATCCGACCTAGGGCAGTTGAGAAACAAGGACGGCCGAATGTAGGAAATAAGATAAGTAGATTTAAGTCTTAATCATTTAATTTATTAATTATGTGAATCATTCCAGACCGCTGACTGATTGCTAAGCATAATACAAACACTTCGTCACCACCCTCCTGTTACACACTCCATAACAATAATGTTACAATGAAGCTATCTTAACAATACAATTCAGATCACCTAGAAAAGGGAAACAAATTAAACAAGTGGGAAGTACAATCGTTGGAGACAGTAACGACTTGCAAGAATGGCAATTGGAGTAAAACGATATTACTAACAGCAGGAGTTTGAGGATGCAAATTCGTGGTATCATAGATCGCCAAAGCATGGGCATGGTTCGGAATGCTGAATGGTTAGGCGAGTTTACCGGAGCAAGTCAGTTCTTTTTACATCATGAGAGTCGGCGGTCGGGATTTTAAGTTAATATTGTCATTCTTGTTGTAGTGGATCAGTTTTGTCGTTTCTTTCGTTTTAGTAAACTTTTTCATATTTTGTAATTTTCATTTCAATTGAATTCTGAAATTAAAGATTTCTACCATTTTGTTGTAACAGATCAATTTTGTCGACTCCCTCGTTTTCAAGTAAATTTTGTAATTTTTTGTAATTGTCATTTTAATTGAATTCTGAAATTCTACATGTATATGTAGGTTTTGTAAGTTAAGAAATTTAAGTATCTTGATTAAAATTTTTCAGATCAATGGGAATCGCCGTGAGCTGTAAGTTCTATGAGTCATCTCTATCTGCTAAAAATGGCAACCAAAAAGGTCGAACAATTTGCGAGATCTCAGATTAAATTTTCGTCTTTCTCTTCTTTAGTGCTGTTCTATGTTTAATTGTTGAGGTATCGTAAACATCCGAGGTTTATGTGGTATTGCCAGATATTTGATCCTACATATACATATATATATGAATTAATAAATATATAATTTAATTTAATACTTACTAAATAAAAAAAATATTTAATAATCAAATAAATGAATATATAAATACAAGTACATAAACAAATAATAAAAAAAAAGAAAGTACCAAATGGATTATCATATTGTATAAATTAGCTATATATAGCACAAAAAAGTAAGAACAAAATGGTATAAGGCGACATACCACAAAAAAGTGGTATTTATTAAATTTTAAGTTGAACGAAATTTGCTTTTATCATGTTCATAGTAAATAAAGTCTTGTAACTAAATCTGATTCATTCATAATTGTCGAAATGTGTTCCGGTTTTGTGGTATCAGTACAATATTTTCGGCGAATTATAACCTCCAAATTATCTTTTTGAATATTTCTCTTTTTTTCTTTTTTTTTATTAATTACCTACAGTTAAACTAATTCTTTTTCCTGCTTATTACTATTATAGATTAAATATGCCACATGATGACGACAGCAGATGCGGAAACTTTAAACAACGTGGGAAAAATACCTTACACATAATGTCAAGTACAATGGGAGATGATATCCATCCCTGGTCATGGTCGGACTGTTCAAGACACTACGTTTCGGAATTTTTGGAGTAAGTAAAATTGAAGCAAAAGCGAAAAAGTTTTAATCGCATTAAAAACTTCTGTTCAATCCTTTTAACTCCTGAGGTAGACACTGACTGATCATCAACAGTGCGGGGAAGGGTTAGCCATCAAATAATAAATATCTCCAGTTAGCGCGGTGTTAGACTTGCTGCTCCAAGATATTTATTACCTTGATTGCCTTTTACATCTACGTGCCACCAAAGCCGAGATCTTCTACCACTTCATCGTTCCTCCGTGCAGGAATCGAAGATTTCCATATGCAACTGAAACGATGATAACTTCACAGTACTGCTCATTGAGTTATCTTCTTTGTTCTGTCAATGGCATCAATATTATCAACTTATGCAAGATGTGCACAAAGTTTTGGACAATTGTGGCCATGGAAGGGGCTTGCGAGTTTCGCACCATTTTCTCAAACATGATGTTAAATAAAATTAAACGTCAGTCAATAACCTTGTTTAAACCCCCTTTTAACATAAAAAGTTAAAACGAAAATATTTCCGACCAATAAAAAGAAGCTGGTATTCACCTTTACCTTTTTTTGCAACGTGACGAGTTTGACAGGGATACTTAAACTAAATGTGGTTCTGTATAGAAACTTTAATGTAAATGTAACCTTAGTTAAGTCGGAGATATTACTACCGTTCTCCACCCCTTAACCCTATCCCCTTTCACGATAAACATCGTTACACATGCACAATACTCCAACCACGCGGAAAATGCATGATCAACGGTACGCGGATTATTTTCACAGACGCTTCTACTTTTGCACCGGTAAATATGAAACCTTCACCAACCTTCGCATTCCTTTCCCACAGACGAACCTGTGCTCATCGTAAAAGCTGTGTGAACAGTTTTATGCTTTAAGTACATGCAGAAAATTTAGTCAGTGGTTCTCTTCTCGACAACTCGCAGAACTATTAAGTTCGTTCTCTTCCCTCGCATTAAAGTTCAATTCAAGTTTCTCGTCCTAATTTTAAGTTTTTATATATTATTGTTGTAAAGAAATAAAATAGAAAAAAATAAAAGTGTTTTTTTTTTATGTCAAACCGCTGGCATGAAAACATAACTGGCGCAGTCTTTATTCCTTGAGTACGCAAAAGTGTTCGCTGAAGAACGATTAATGCGCGGTTAATTCTAATTATTTGACTCAAGTGAACAGCACGCTCAAGTGCTCAAGCAAAAAAAAAAAATATATATATATACAATATATATATACAATATATATATATACAATAAAGCGATTAAGCTTAGTGAGTTGCATATATATTAGCTAAGTATATCATAATAGTGCGATAAACTTTGGTGTATGAAACACAATAGAACTAAGTGAACCAAGTAAATGAAAAGTAAATAAAAATAGTTAAACTAGAATTTTCCGTCATTTGCAATGTAAAAAAGTGTTCGAATTAAACTAAATATGTACAAAAAAAAGATCAATCAAAGCAACGTCCAATCTGTGAAAAGAATATTCAAAAACTTGAACCTAAAATTTACAATAAGTGAAACAACAAAACGGAAGCGAAACATCTGAAAGCCAATCTGGACAACGATCTACGAAGAAGACGTTGGATAGAAGAAATCGACAGAAACCGAAACCTGCAATCGACCAAGATGACATCAGAAAGGGCATCGGCAGCAGTAAGTCCTCTTACACTTAGTATATATCCCCTAAATAATTTAAACAACCTTCCTTATTATGATGGAAATAGGGATAATTTACATTACTTCATTGACTTAGTAGACAGAATTTACCCGACCCTCGGTAGGTACGATGAAATAGGGAAAATGTTCTTTTTCGATATTATTAAAAATAAACTGTTAGGCATAGCTAGGGAAGCTATCGAAATAAACAACAGTGTCAGTTACTGGGAAGAGAAAAGTTATTTTTCCAATACTTTGGCGATAGAAAAACAACCGAACAGCCTTACTATGGTCTTACGAGTTTACCATTCAAAAATCACTGTCATGAGTATTATAACAGTATTAAATTAATTCTGAGGCGACTTAATAACAAGACTAGAACTGTTAGATCCCATAACCCCACTGAAGTAGAGCAAAACTGCAAGGCAGCTCTTCGAATTTTAATAAGCAAAATTCCAGAGCCAATGAAGCCAATGCATTGCAGAAACCCACAAAACTTAGAAAAGGCAATGCACATTTTGTCGGAAACAGGATATGCATATTCGGAGGTATTTCTAGAACAAGTAACCCCATACTTCAACAACAACATCACGATAGTTTTTACAACTCAGGCGATAGGCCCTACAAACAGCAATCTCACGGAAAAATTCCAAATAGAAATCAGGCTAGAACAAATCAGAGCAATCAGTTTAAAACAAATCACAGCAATCAGTTTAGAACAAATCAGAGCTATCAGCTTAGGATAAATCAGAGTAGTCAACCTAGAGCAAATCCGAGTAACTCCTTCAGAAATAATCTTAATAACACAATAGAACCAATGGACATACTATCGGCCGTAACCAGGCAAATAAAAAAATTAGAAAGAAACGAGGATTTTCGGGAGAGAAGCCCAATAGCCGATAACCCTATATAGTTGTCGAAACAAAAAACAACTATAGACTAAGAATACTGATCGACAAGGGATCAGAGACCAGTATTCTTAACCCAGGTGTATGCCATCCCAAGTGGCAAGCAAAACTACAAAAACCACTAAAATTCTAACAACTAGCACACCCATATATGTAGATAGGAAGGTAAAAATCCCAATGTTTAAGGAATTTGAGAAGCCAGATAAAACAGCTGAATTTCTAGAGTTTAAGTTCCACGATAACTTTGGCGGGCTAATAGGAAACAATAGACTACTGCCAATAAAAGCCATTCTTGATTTCAAGCGGAGAATTCTCACAGTTGATTTGAACGAGATTAACATTTTTTTTAACAAAGACGAGGAAGAAGTAACGTGCGAGAAGTACAAAAAACAAATTCCCACCTTAGAAATCTATAATACAGAAATTAGTATAGAACCAAATTTAATTCAAATACGAACGCAACACCTAAATAAGGAAGAGAAAGAAGCCGTCTTAAAATTAATTACGCAATAATCAACAATTTTTTTTCAAGAAGGAACCGATCTATGCTTTACAAGTGCGATTAAGCATGAGATAAAGACTAAATAAATGAGATGTTGAGGCAAGGAATAACTCGTCCTAGCAATTCGCCTTACTCAGCTCCAGTCTGGGTCATCCTGAAAAAAGCGTACGCATCGGGCTTGAAAAAATGGAGAATTGTGATCGATTATAGAAAACTCAACGAGGTTTCTATCGATGACAAATTTCCAATCCCTAACATTGACAACATCTTTGACAAGTTAGGAAAAGCCCAATACCTTACGACACTTGACTTGGCTCAAGGATTTCACCAAATAGAGATAGCCAGCAAGGACGTTAAAAAGACAGCTTTCTCAACTAATTAAGGGCATTACGAATTCCTCAGAATGCCGTTCGGATTAAAGAACGCTCCGGCGACATTTCATAGAATGATGAATTCTGTACTAGCCGAATATATTGGAAAAATCTGTCTGGTGTATATTGATGAGCTTACAAGAACACATAATTTCGATTAAAAAAGTGTTCGACAAACTCAAAGAAGTCAATTTAAAAGTAGCACGATAAGAGTGAATTTAAAAAAAAAAGAAACGGAATTTTAGGGGCATGCCATCACGACGGAAGGTATCAAACCTAACCGAAAGAAGATAAAGGCATTCCTCGGTATAACGGGCTATTACCGAAAATTCATAAAGGACTACTCCAAAGTAGCGAAGCCCATGACCGTCTTTTTAAAGAAGGGAGCCAAAATTGATTTGAGCGACCCAGACTATAATCAAAGTTTTGAAAATCTGAAGGCTTTTGTCTTATCTCAAAATGGCGACCCGACTTGCTACGCTAGTCGTACTCTAAATAATCATAAGACCAATTACTCTACCGTCGAAAAAGAGTTATTTGGCCTAGTATGGGCGACTAAATACTTCCGGCCTTATATGTACGGTAGAAAATTCACGATCAGGACAGATCATCGTCCATTAGTTTGGTTGAGTTCACAACACCAAGCTACAAAGGTGGAAGATAAAACTCGAAGAATTCAACTTCGCAATAGAATATGTAAAAGGCAAGGATAACCAGGTGGCTGACGGGCTATCTAGGATTGAAATTTATCTCAATGAAAATACAGATAAACAGAATAATGAAAATGTAGAACGGATGAATGTAATAGAATTAAAAGACTTTAGGGAAGATTTTGTTCTAGACATTATGAAAAAGTTTTTGCCACACAAAGGCATAGTTGCCATTTATGCCAATAATGATCACATATTCGCAAAGTTTCAAGATTTGTATCAGAAATACTTCAGTAAAACTAAACTGCTAAGAGTAGTAATATGTAGTAAATTCCTAGGTGTCATAAACGACGAAGAAAAGTTAGCACAGGTTATAACTCAAACGCACAAACTACTCAATCACAGAGGTATAAATGAAACGTATGAAGAAATAAAAGATGTCTATTATGCCCCTAAACTTAAGGAGAGTATTCAAAAATTTATAAACAACTGCGAAGTATGTAATAAATCAAAATTTGAAAGACAACCATATAAAATTCCATTGAAACTAACCGAGACAAACAAAACCCAACCAAATCGTACATATTGACATATGGTACGCTAATATAAACCTCATGTATGTCACAATGATTGAAAAATTCACCAAACATGCCCTGGTTCAGGAAATCAGACACAGAAACTGGATGAAATTACTAAAAACATTTAGAAAAATAGGTTTGCCACACTAGTCATTCAACAGAGAATCGTCACAGACGGGGAGAGTGGATTCTTATCAATTTTAATCAGAAAATATCTCAAAGAAAATAACGTCGATTTACACATAACCACTCCATATAGAAAGACTGGAAATTCGGATATCGAAAGATTCCATTCCACTCTAAACGAGCACATACGAATATTTGCAGCCGACGATAGCAATAGGAACACGTTGCGCAGTAAGGTTTTAAAAGCAGTTACTATATACAATAAAACAATTCACTCTGCTGCACACAAAAAAAACCCATAGATTTTACTAATGGATAAATAAAAGGCGAAGAGTATCCGAAAATTGTAGATTTAGTTAGGAAAAATAAGAAAAAATACATTAATAAGTTTAATAGAGATAACACAGATATTGACCTTAGTGAAAGAAAACATATATACCTCAAAAAATAGGAATAGTACACAAAAGAGCAGACTCCGAAGTAATAGATAAAGACCACGTAAGGGATGAAAGAGAAAGTAAATTTTGTAAGACACAGATAAACGCAGATACAAATATGAAAACTCATAAAATTCCAGATACTAATACTACTTGCGACAACGACAGGGATATGTTACAATAAGGGACCAAGAACTTCAAATCATAGAGGGCTACACAGTATTACTTCACTGAGGAAATCTGACCACATGGACCGACAACTTAGAGATAATTGAACATAACATTGACAAGCTAAATTACAAGAACGAATACCCATAAATGATACATAGTTTCAACATATTAGCTCAGGAAATAGAAAGCCTAGTGAAAAAACATCATCACAAAGACAAAAGAGGGTTAGCCAACATCGTAGGAAAGAGTTTAAAATATCTAACAGGAGTTATTGATTATGATGACGAGCTGGAAATCAGGCAAAGATTAGAAATAAGCAGGAAAAATAACTAAATTGTAATTGACGGACTAAATGACCAGATTCGCATAAACAACCACTTTGACGAACTCATAAATAATATAACAGGATATATAAACGGACAGCAACTAGCAATAAAAAGGGAACTACAAAGTCTAGGTAATGCTATTAATAGGGAATTTTTAGAATTTGCTCACATGCAGCAGGCATTCCAAATATAATACGACATACAACTACTGACAGAGCAAGTTAGAAAAGTTAAGGAAAACGTATTAGCAAGCCAACTCGGAATCTTGGCAAGGGATTTTCTGTCACCAAAAGAAATAGAAATGTTTAACATTACAATAAATGACTTGTCAAATATAAAAAGTTATGGAATTAGTTATAACGATCAAATAATTTTTGTACTAATGCTACCAAATTACTCAAATGCAATAAATATTTTAAGACATTAATTGAACCTGTACCAAATAGGAATAACCTAGAGTTAATTACCACTTACATAGAATTATTAGCGATGCAAAACACAACTATTGTAATATAAATGGGACAACTAAAATAAAAGATTTAGAACTAATTAAATATTCTTGTATTTCTAACATTTTTTCTGAAAATCCCATATGTAATTTTAAGAATAATAGGAATATTGAGATTAAACAGCTGACCAACAATATTGTAATTACCAATAATATCCCATATACTCAAGTAACACATAATTGTCATAATTTTAGTGTAAACCTGATGGGTAATAATTTGATAAGATTTGAAAATTGTAAAATAAATATCAACGACATAAAATATGAAAATTTCTTAATATATGACAAGTTCGTTATACCAAACTTCAATTATGTAACCATAAGGAAAATTGAAATGAACTTTTCTGTAGAAGAAATTAATATAAAGCACATAGAAAACAGAAAAATGATAGAGGAAATTAAATTTTAAAAATATCGCGCATGAACATGTAAATGTTGGGGTAACATCCATAATAATTATTATCTTAGTTGCAATCACGCTTGTATTTCGAAAAAAACAGAAACTCAGTAGAACTAGAGCTAAAGTCGAAACTAAAAATTTGGATTCTCCGGAGCAGAATCTTAAGGGGGGAGGGGAGTTACGTCGGAGACTTAACTTTCGTTCTCCACTTTTTAACCCTATCCCCTTTCATGATCAACATCGTTTTACATGTACTATACTCCAACCATGCGTAAAATGCATGATCAACGGTACGCGGATCATTTTCAGACGCTTCTACTTTTGCACCGGTAAATATGAAACCTTCACCAACCTTCGTATTCCTTTCCCACAGACGAACCTGTGCTCATCGGAAAAGCTGTGTCAACAGTTTTATGCTTTAAGTACATGCAGAAAATCAGTCAGTGGTTCTCTTCTCGACAACTCGCAGAACAATTAAGTTCGTGCTCTTCCGTCGCATTAAAGTTGAATTCAAGTTTCTCGTCCTAATTTTAAGTTTTTATATTTTATTGTAATAAAGAAATAAAAAGAGAGAAAAAAAGAAAAGTTTTTTTTTATGTCAGACCGCTGGCATGAAAACATAACTGGCGCAGTCGGTATTCCTTGAGTACGCGAAAAGTGTTCGCTGAAGAACGATTAATGCGCGGTTAATTCTAATTATTTGACTCAAGTGAACAGCACGCTCAAGTGCTCAAGCAAAAAAAAAAAATATATATATATACAATATATATATACAATATATATATATACAATAAAGCGATTAAGCTTAGTGAGTTGCATATATATTAGCTAAGTATATCATAATAGTGCGATAAACTTTGGTGTATGAAACACAATAGAACTAAGTGAACCAAGTAAATGAAAAGTAAATAAAAATAGTTAAACTAGAATTTTCCGTCATTTGCAATGTAAAAAAGTGTTCGAATTAAACTAAATATGTACAAAAAAAAGATCAATCAAAGCAACGTCCAATCTGTGAAAAGAATATTCAAAAACTTGAACCTAAAATTTACAATAAGTGAAACAACAAAACGGAAGCGAAACATCTGAAAGCCAATCTGGACAACGATCTACGAAGAAGACGTTGGATAGAAGAAATCGACAGAAACCGAAACCTGCAATCGACCAAGATGACATCAGAAAGGGCATCGGCAGCAGTAAGTCCTCTTACACTTAGTATATATCCCCTAAATAATTTAAACAACCTTCCTTATTATGATGGAAATAGGGATAATTTACATTACTTCATTGACTTAGTAGACAGAATTTACCCGACCCTCGGTAGGTACGATGAAATAGGGAAAATGTTCTTTTTCGATATTATTAAAAATAAACTGTTAGGCATAGCTAGGGAAGCTATCGAAATAAACAACAGTGTCAGTTACTGGGAAGAGAAAAGTTATTTTTCCAATACTTTGGCGATAGAAAAACAACCGAACAGCCTTACTATGGTCTTACGAGTTTACCATTCAAAAATCACTGTCATGAGTATTATAACAGTATTAAATTAATTCTGAGGCGACTTAATAACAAGACTAGAACTGTTAGATCCCATAACCCCACTGAAGTAGAGCAAAACTGCAAGGCAGCTCTTCGAATTTTAATAAGCAAAATTCCAGAGCCAATGAAGCCAATGCATTGCAGAAACCCACAAAACTTAGAAAAGGCAATGCACATTTTGTCGGAAACAGGATATGCATATTCGGAGGTATTTCTAGAACAAGTAACCCCATACTTCAACAACAACATCACGATAGTTTTTACAACTCAGGCGATAGGCCCTACAAACAGCAATCTCACGGAAAAATTCCAAATAGAAATCAGGCTAGAACAAATCAGAGCAATCAGTTTAAAACAAATCACAGCAATCAGTTTAGAACAAATCAGAGCTATCAGCTTAGGATAAATCAGAGTAGTCAACCTAGAGCAAATCCGAGTAACTCCTTCAGAAATAATCTTAATAACACAATAGAACCAATGGACATACTATCGGCCGTAACCAGGCAAATAAAAAAATTAGAAAGAAACGAGGATTTTCGGGAGAGAAGCCCAATAGCCGATAACCCTATATAGTTGTCGAAACAAAAAACAACTATAGACTAAGAATACTGATCGACAAGGGATCAGAGACCAGTATTCTTAACCCAGGTGTATGCCATCCCAAGTGGCAAGCAAAACTACAAAAACCACTAAAATTCTAACAACTAGCACACCCATATATGTAGATAGGAAGGTAAAAATCCCAATGTTTAAGGAATTTGAGAAGCCAGATAAAACAGCTGAATTTCTAGAGTTTAAGTTCCACGATAACTTTGGCGGGCTAATAGGAAACAATAGACTACTGCCAATAAAAGCCATTCTTGATTTCAAGCGGAGAATTCTCACAGTTGATTTGAACGAGATTAACATTTTTTTTAACAAAGACGAGGAAGAAGTAACGTGCGAGAAGTACAAAAAACAAATTCCCACCTTAGAAATCTATAATACAGAAATTAGTATAGAACCAAATTTAATTCAAATACGAACGCAACACCTAAATAAGGAAGAGAAAGAAGCCGTCTTAAAATTAATTACGCAATAATCAACAATTTTTTTTCAAGAAGGAACCGATCTATGCTTTACAAGTGCGATTAAGCATGAGATAAAGACTAAATAAATGAGATGTTGAGGCAAGGAATAACTCGTCCTAGCAATTCGCCTTACTCAGCTCCAGTCTGGGTCATCCTGAAAAAAGCGTACGCATCGGGCTTGAAAAAATGGAGAATTGTGATCGATTATAGAAAACTCAACGAGGTTTCTATCGATGACAAATTTCCAATCCCTAACATTGACAACATCTTTGACAAGTTAGGAAAAGCCCAATACCTTACGACACTTGACTTGGCTCAAGGATTTCACCAAATAGAGATAGCCAGCAAGGACGTTAAAAAGACAGCTTTCTCAACTAATTAAGGGCATTACGAATTCCTCAGAATGCCGTTCGGATTAAAGAACGCTCCGGCGACATTTCATAGAATGATGAATTCTGTACTAGCCGAATATATTGGAAAAATCTGTCTGGTGTATATTGATGAGCTTACAAGAACACATAATTTCGATTAAAAAAGTGTTCGACAAACTCAAAGAAGTCAATTTAAAAGTAGCACGATAAGAGTGAATTTTAAAAAAAAAGAAACGGAATTTTAGGGGCATGCCATCACGACGGAAGGTATCAAACCTAACCGAAAGAAGATAAAGGCATTCCTCGGTATAACGGGCTATTACCGAAAATTCATAAAGGACTACTCCAAAGTAGCGAAGCCCATGACCGTCTTTTTAAAGAAGGGAGCCAAAATTGATTTGAGCGACCCAGACTATAATCAAAGTTTTGAAAATCTGAAGGCTTTTGTCTTATCTCAAAATGGCGACCCGACTTGCTACGCTAGTCGTACTCTAAATAATCATAAGACCAATTACTCTACCGTCGAAAAAGAGTTATTTGGCCTAGTATGGGCGACTAAATACTTCCGGCCTTATATGTACGGTAGAAAATTCACGATCAGGACAGATCATCGTCCATTAGTTTGGTTGAGTTCACAACACCAAGCTACAAAGGTGGAAGATAAAACTCGAAGAATTCAACTTCGCAATAGAATATGTAAAAGGCAAGGATAACCAGGTGGCTGACGGGCTATCTAGGATTGAAATTTATCTCAATGAAAATACAGATAAACAGAATAATGAAAATGTAGAACGGATGAATGTAATAGAATTAAAAGACTTTAGGGAAGATTTTGTTCTAGACATTATGAAAAAGTTTTTGCCACACAAAGGCATAGTTGCCATTTATGCCAATAATGATCACATATTCGCAAAGTTTCAAGATTTGTATCAGAAATACTTCAGTAAAACTAAACTGCTAAGAGTAGTAATATGTAGTAAATTCCTAGGTGTCATAAACGACGAAGAAAAGTTAGCACAGGTTATAACTCAAACGCACAAACTACTCAATCACAGAGGTATAAATGAAACGTATGAAGAAATAAAAGATGTCTATTATGCCCCTAAACTTAAGGAGAGTATTCAAAAATTTATAAACAACTGCGAAGTATGTAATAAATCAAAATTTGAAAGACAACCATATAAAATTCCATTGAAACTAACCGAGACAAACAAAACCCAACCAAATCGTACATATTGACATATGGTACGCTAATATAAACCTCATGTATGTCACAATGATTGAAAAATTCACCAAACATGCCCTGGTTCAGGAAATCAGACACAGAAACTGGATGAAATTACTAAAAACATTTAGAAAAATAGGTTTGCCACACTAGTCATTCAACAGAGAATCGTCACAGACGGGGAGAGTGGATTCTTATCAATTTTAATCAGAAAATATCTCAAAGAAAATAACGTCGATTTACACATAACCACTCCATATAGAAAGACTGGAAATTCGGATATCGAAAGATTCCATTCCACTCTAAACGAGCACATACGAATATTTGCAGCCGACGATAGCAATAGGAACACGTTGCGCAGTAAGGTTTTAAAAGCAGTTACTATATACAATAAAACAATTCACTCTGCTGCACACAAAAAAAACCCATAGATTTTACTAATGGATAAATAAAAGGCGAAGAGTATCCGAAAATTGTAGATTTAGTTAGGAAAAATAAGAAAAAATACATTAATAAGTTTAATAGAGATAACACAGATATTGACCTTAGTGAAAGAAAACATATATACCTCAAAAAATAGGAATAGTACACAAAAGAGCAGACTCCGAAGTAATAGATAAAGACCACGTAAGGGATGAAAGAGAAAGTAAATTTTGTAAGACACAGATAAACGCAGATACAAATATGAAAACTCATAAAATTCCAGATACTAATACTACTTGCGACAACGACAGGGATATGTTACAATAAGGGACCAAGAACTTCAAATCATAGAGGGCTACACAGTATTACTTCACTGAGGAAATCTGACCACATGGACCGACAACTTAGAGATAATTGAACATAACATTGACAAGCTAAATTACAAGAACGAATACCCATAAATGATACATAGTTTCAACATATTAGCTCAGGAAATAGAAAGCCTAGTGAAAAAACATCATCACAAAGACAAAAGAGGGTTAGCCAACATCGTAGGAAAGAGTTTAAAATATCTAACAGGAGTTATTGATTATGATGACGAGCTGGAAATCAGGCAAAGATTAGAAATAAGCAGGAAAAATAACTAAATTGTAATTGACGGACTAAATGACCAGATTCGCATAAACAACCACTTTGACGAACTCATAAATAATATAACAGGATATATAAACGGACAGCAACTAGCAATAAAAAGGGAACTACAAAGTCTAGGTAATGCTATTAATAGGGAATTTTTAGAATTTGCTCACATGCAGCAGGCATTCCAAATATAATACGACATACAACTACTGACAGAGCAAGTTAGAAAAGTTAAGGAAAACGTATTAGCAAGCCAACTCGGAATCTTGGCAAGGGATTTTCTGTCACCAAAAGAAATAGAAATGTTTAACATTACAATAAATGACTTGTCAAATATAAAAAGTTATGGAATTAGTTATAACGATCAAATAATTTTTGTACTAATGCTACCAAATTACTCAAATGCAATAAATATTTTAAGACATTAATTGAACCTGTACCAAATAGGAATAACCTAGAGTTAATTACCACTTACATAGAATTATTAGCGATGCAAAACACAACTATTGTAATATAAATGGGACAACTAAAATAAAAGATTTAGAACTAATTAAATATTCTTGTATTTCTAACATTTTTTCTGAAAATCCCATATGTAATTTTAAGAATAATAGGAATATTGAGATTAAACAGCTGACCAACAATATTGTAATTACCAATAATATCCCATATACTCAAGTAACACATAATTGTCATAATTTTAGTGTAAACCTGATGGGTAATAATTTGATAAGATTTGAAAATTGTAAAATAAATATCAACGACATAAAATATGAAAATTTCTTAATATATGACAAGTTCGTTATACCAAACTTCAATTATGTAACCATAAGGAAAATTGAAATGAACTTTTCTGTAGAAGAAATTAATATAAAGCACATAGAAAACAGAAAAATGATAGAGGAAATTAAATTTTAAAAATATCGCGCATGAACATGTAAATGTTGGGGTAACATCCATAATAATTATTATCTTAGTTGCAATCACGCTTGTATTTCGAAAAAAACAGAAACTCAGTAGAACTAGAGCTAAAGTCGAAACTAAAAATTTGGATTCTCCGGAGCAGAATCTTAAGGGGGGAGGGGAGTTACGTCGGAGACTTAACTTTCGTTCTCCACTTTTTAACCCTATCCCCTTTCATGATCAACATCGTTTTACATGTACTATACTCCAACCATGCGTAAAATGCATGATCAACGGTACGCGGATCATTTTCAGACGCTTCTACTTTTGCACCGGTAAATATGAAACCTTCACCAACCTTCGTATTCCTTTCCCACAGACGAACCTGTGCTCATCGGAAAAGCTGTGTCAACAGTTTTATGCTTTAAGTACATGCAGAAAATCAGTCAGTGGTTCTCTTCTCGACAACTCGCAGAACAATTAAGTTCGTGCTCTTCCGTCGCATTAAAGTTGAATTCAAGTTTCTCGTCCTAATTTTAAGTTTTTATATTTTATTGTAATAAAGAAATAAAAGAGAAAAAAAGAAAAGTGTTTTTTTATGTCACACCGCTGGCATGAAAACATAACTCCTTAACGCCCTCAAAGCCTTCTCAAAATCAATTAAAAGCAGGGACAGCGGACGTATACTTGACGCATTTCTGTATGTTATTCCACAAGATATTTTTATTGTTTGACATCGGAAGTTAACCTCGAGAAGTGCTTGGAAAATATAGCCGCAATTTGTTTCCTTACTTGACATACAAGGCGCCTAAGTGATAGTATTGTAAATTAATATATCATAGTTGTTAAATCGCAATAGATTTTGGGACCTTTCAACTAAAAATATGACTTTCCGTTCAGATCAAGAAGAAAAACTAAAATTCTTTCTTACAATATTGAAGATTCGAAACCTTAGGCTTCCGTTTCGACAAACGACTAGATGGGTTCAGAATTCAAATTCGAATCCTCAACCGTACTCTTTACCTGGCCAAGCATTCCTCTGTTTCATTTCCAAAGTATCTTTCGCCGGAGTCCACAGGAATTTAAGACTATCATGGAACTTCAACAATGTTTCTTTTATTCACAATAAACATACATTTCCCTTAAAAATACATAATTTCTCTAAGAATTTTATCTACAAACTTCAAAAAAAATATACTTCAATTATCAATAAATTTGAAATAAAATTCTGCCCGACTTGAAGTCTCAGTAGCTGCAGAGACTAAACTTTCTATTAGCAAGGGCGCTGGACGGTGAATAGCTCTCCACAGGATACTATTTTTATTTTTATGTCGACCACTCAAATTTTCCCACTCCTTAGGCTATTACTTTGATTTCCCATCAACCTCTGTTAATCTGGTATATTATCGTCTACGATCAGGACCAGAGTACCCGATTTGACATTCGTTTCTCATCCTATGAGGCTATAACTTTGACGATTTTTCTCATCAACCACTGTTGAGCTGATATATTGTCGTCTGTGATCAGAACCAAAGTACCCAAATTGATATTAAGTACGACATTGCCTTCTACTTCATTCGTTTTTGAAGTTCTAGAAAATGCTCCTTAAACCAAAGAGCCAAGAAATGTTGCTTAATCTGGGATAAACATCGCCATCTTTTAAGATGGCTTACTCGTTCCGATTCGATGCATGGTTCAACTAAAGCATTTAGAGGAGCACCAATCAAAAACTACCCTGGAGTCAGCACTTCATCACTTGGATCGATCGAAATAGCGGAGAGGGATCGAGGGTTTAGAATTGGCTCGATATCCGCCTCAACAGGGGTAAACTTTACGGCTGCCTCCCGCAGACCTCCGAAATGAGGCGCTCTCGAAGGGATGTGGTGAAAATATATCTTCCCCGATGCACACCATGCTGCAATCTCTTTTTGGATCTGTACCTCAAAAAATGCTGTCGAAATTGTGCCAACTCATTTCGGGCTCAAAACAAAGTTCGTCCAATTGTCGCAGAAGCTACCACTACATTGTCTCCGTCGTGCAACAAACATCTTGAAGGCTGCTATGAAACCTTGTGTGGACAGTTCGGATACCACCTCCGGATGAACTGCCTTGCCTGCAAAACACCAGAACACCGCAACATACGCCTTGTAAGTTCGCTGTGGTCAACGTTTCAATGTTAAATGAATCGGGCCGCAAGACTTAACACCTATTTTGTGAAATGATCTGGACGGCTGCACTCTATCAACTGGAAGGTTTCCCATTACTTCCCTTTGACCACTTCGGTCGATACTTGAAGCAATGTAGACAGTGTTCTACCACCTTCTTCGCCAATCTTCCCACATCAAGAGCCCAGAAGCGCTGTCTGATGATTGCAACTAGTGCCTGCGGCCAAGCATGGTAATTTTTCCTCTGCAAATAAACGACAAGATTTTTGACAAATAGGTTCGATTTTGGAAGTAGGATAGGACATTTCACAAGGTACGGAATGTCGGCATTACGCAAACGTCCACTAACTCGGAGTAGTTTTACAGAATTTGTATCTAGGAAGGGATTAAGAATACTGATACATCTCTTTGGGCTAATCGACTTCTCATTTTCTAACTGCTCAATTTCTTCTTTCGGACGTGCCAGAGTATCCTAGTCAACGCGTCATTCAGTATATTCGCTGAAAGTAAGGGGGTGCTGCTTGCGTCGAATATATTAATCTTACAATTCTCTAATAAATTTAATTGTCGCTCTATAGTTTTCGTCCGGTTAGCTATCCATCGGCTCACATATCCAAATACCCGTAATACACTTTGAAAGTCGGTATATTTCAGATAGCTTTCGCTGAAATCGCAAGAAACTCTTGCAGCTATGGCTTCTCCCTTTCTTTGCCAGGCATACTCGTACTGACTTTGGAACAATCATTCTGCTTTTATTTTGTTTTTTGTAGATATAGAAACTTTGCTCCATAAGACCACCGACTTTCCAACAACTCGCTCGCAAAGGCTCCTCTGAAAATGATATCAACAGGATTCTATTTAGAGCAAATATGTTTCCAAACTGCTGCCGGTAGCCCGCTTTGTATTTTGGATACTCTAATGGCTACAAAAACATCCTATGTAGATGGATGTGCAGACAACTAAAAAAGCACTATTTTAGAATAAGTCCACAGAAAAATTTCCTTAATGAGAAGCGCTATCAACAGCACGGAAGCGCACAGTTCCATTCTAGGAATGTTTTGACAGTGCTCTTGGTCATATTTATCTACTGTTCTAATGTAGACCTGCAATGGTACATCCGCAAATCCATGGATTTGTACCGACCTGGGTTGTAGAAATAGTGCATGTCGTGGAATCTTAATACTTTTCAAATCTTTAAATCGACTTCGAAACAATTCCCACTCGCTAAAGACGTAACATGCTGCAGACCCGGTGATAACTTCCCAAATGATCTCTAACCTCAACTACTGCCGTCGCTAATACCACATTAGAACTACAAAGTCTAGGTAATGCTATTAATAGGGAATTTTTAGAATTTGCTCACATGCAGCAGGCATTCCAAATATAATACGACATACAACTATTGACAGAGCAAGTTAGAAAAGTTAAGAAAAACGTATTAGCAAGCCAACTCGGAATCTTGGCAAGGGATTTTCTGTCACCAAAAGAAATAGAAATGTTTAACATTACAATAAGTGACTTGTCAAATATAAAAAGTTATGGAATTAGTTATAACGATCAAATAATTTTTGTACTAATGCTACCAAATTACTCAAATACAATAAATATTTTAAGACATTAATTGAACCTGTACCAAATAGGAATAACCTAGAGTTAATTACCACTTACATAGAATTATTAGCGATGGAAAACACAACTATTGTAATATAAATGGGACAATTGAAATAAAAGATTTAGAACTAACTAAATATTCTTGTATTTCTAACATTTTTTCTGAAAATCCCATATGTAATTTTAAGAATAATACGAATATTGAAATTAAACAGCTGACCAACAATATTGTAATCACCAAAACTATCCCATATACTCAAGTAACACATAATTGTCATAATTTTAGTGTAAACCTGATGGGTAATAATTTGATAAGATTTGAAAATTGTAAAATAAATATCAACGACATAGAATATGAAAATTTCTTAATATATGACAAGTTCGTTATACCAAACTTCAATTATGTAACCATAAGGAAAATTGAAATGAACTTTTCTGTAGAAGAAATTAATATAAAACACTTAGAAAACCGAAAAATGATAGAGGAAATTAAATTTTAAAAATATCGCGCATGAACATGTAAATGTTGGGGTAACATCCATAATAATTATTATCTTAGTTGCAATCACGCTTGTATTTCGAAAAAAACAGAAACTCAGTAGAACTAGAGCTAAAGTCGAAACTTAAAATTTGGATTCTCCGGAGCAGAATCTTTAGGGGGGAGGGGAGTTACGTCGGAGACTTCACTTTCGTTCTCCACTTTTTAACCCTATCCCCTTTCATGATCAACATCGTTTTACATGTACTATACTCCAACCATGCGTAAAATGCATGATCAACGGTACGCGGATTATTTTCAGACGCTTCTACTTTTGCACCGGTAAATATGAAACCTTCACCAACCTTCGTATTCCTTTCCCACAGACGAACCTGTGCTCATCGGAAAAGCTGTGTCAACAGTTTTATGCTTTAAGTACATGCAGAAAATCAGTCAGTGGTTCTCTTCTCGACAACTCGCAGAACAATTAAGTTCGTGCTCTTCCGTCGCATTAAAGTTGAATTCAAGTTTCTCGTCCTAATTTTAAGTTTTTATATTTTATTGTAATAAAGAAATAAAAGAGAAAAAAGAAAAGTGTTTTTTTATGTCACACCGCTGGCATGAAAACATAACTCCTTAACGCCCTCAAAGACTTCTCAAAATCAATTAAAAGCAGGGACAGCGGACGTATACTTGACGCATTTCTGTATGTTATTCCACAAGATATTTTTATTGTTTGACATCGGAAGTTAACCTCGAGAAGTGCTTGGAAAATATAGCCGCAATTTGTTTCCTTACTTGACATACAAGGCGCCTAAGTGATAGTATTGTAAATTAATATATCATAGTTGTTAAATCGCAATAGATTTTGGGACCTTTCAACTAAAAATATGACTTTCCGTTCAGATCAAGAAGAAAAACTAAAATTTTTTCTTACAATATTGAAGATTCGAAACCTTAGGCTTCCGTTTCGACAAACGACTAGATGGGTTCAGAATTCAAATTCGAATCCTCAACCGTACTCTTTACCTGGCCAAGCTTTCCTCTGTTTCATTTCCAAAGTATCTTTCGCCGGAGTCCACAGGAATTTAATACTATCATAGAACTTCAACAATGTTTCTTTTATTCACAATAAACATACATTTCCCTTAAAAATACATAATTTCTCTAAGAATTTCATCTACAAACTTCAAAAAAAATATACTTCAATTATCAATAAATTTGAAATAAAATTCTGCCCGACTTGAAGTCTCAGTAGCTGCAGAGACTAAACTTTCTATTAGCAAGGGCGCTGGACGGTGAATAGCTCTCCACAGGATACTATTTTTATTTTTATGTCGACCACTCAAATTTTCCCACTCCTTAGGCTATTACTTTGATTTCCCATCAACCTCTGTTAATCTGGTATATTATCGTCTACGATCAGGACCAGAGTACCCGATTTGACATTCGTTTCTCATCCTATGAGGCTATAACTTTGACGATTTTTCTCATCAACCACTGTTGAGCTGATATATTGTCGTCTGTGATCAGAACCAAAGTACCCAAATTGATATTAAGTACGACATTGCCTTCTACTTCATTCGTTTTTGAAGTTCTAGAAAATGCTCCTTAAACCAAAGAGCCAAGAAATGTTGCTTAATCTGGGATAAACATCGCCATCTTTTAAGATGGCTTACTCGTTCCGATTCGATGCATGGTTCAACTAAAGCATTTAGAGGAGCACCAATCAAAAACTACCCTGGAGTCAGCACTTCATCACTTGGATCGATCGAAATAGCGGAGAGGGATCGAGGGTTTAGAATTGGCTCGATATCCGCCTCAACAGGGGTAAACTTTACGGCTGCCTCCCGCAGACCTCCGAAATGAGGCGCTCTCGAAGGGATGTGGTGAAAATATATCTTCCCCGATGCACACCATGCTGCAATCTCTTTTTGGATCTGTACCTCAAAAAATGCTGTCGAAATTGTGCCAACTCATTTCGGGCTCAAAACAAAGTTCGTCCAATTGTCGCAGAAGCTACCACTACATTGTCTCCGTCGTGCAACAAACATCTTGAAGGCTGCTATGAAACCTTGTGTGGACAGTTCGGATACCACCTCCGGATGAACTGCCTTGCCTGCAAAACACCAGAACACCGCAACATACGCCTTGTAAGTTCGCTGTGGTCAACGTTTCAATGTTAAATGAATCGGGCCGCAAGACTTAACACCTATTTTGTGAAATGATCTGGACGGCTGCACTCTATCAACTGGAAGGTTTCCCATTACTTCCCTTTGACCACTTCGGTCGATACTTGAAGCAATGTAGACAGTGTTCTACCACCTTCTTCGCCAATCTTCCCACATCAAGAGCCCAGAAGCGCTGTCTGATGATTGCAACTAGTGCCTGCGGCCAAGCATGGTAATTTTTCCTCTGCAAATAAACGACAAGATTTTTGACAAATAGGTTCGATTTTGGAAGTAGGATAGGACATTTCACAAGGTACGGAATGTCGGCATTACGCAAACGTCCACTAACTCGGAGTAGTTTTACAGAATTTGTATCTAGGAAGGGATTAAGAATACTGATACATCTCTTTGGGCTAATCGACTTCTCATTTTCTAACTGCTCAATTTCTTCTTTCGGACGTGCCAGAGTATCCTAGTCAACGCGTCATTCAGTATATTCGCTGAAAGTAAGGGGGTGCTGCTTGCGTCGAATATATTAATCTTACAATTCTCTAATAAATTTAATTGTCGCTCTATAGTTTTCGTCCGGTTAGCTATCCATCGGCTCACATATCCAAATACCCGTAATACACTTTGAAAGTCGGTATATTTCAGATAGCTTTCGCTGAAATCGCAAGAAACTCTTGCAGCTATGGCTTCTCCCTTTCTTTGCCAGGCATACTCGTACTGACTTTGGAACAATCATTCTGCTTTTATTTTGTTTTTTGTAGATATAGAAACTTTGCTCCATAAGACCACCGACTTTCCAACAACTCGCTCGCAAAGGCTCCTCTGAAAATGATATCAACAGGATTCTATTTAGAGCAAATATGTTTCCAAACTGCTGCCGGTAGCCCGCTTTGTATTTTGGATACTCTAATGGCTACAAAAACATCCTATGTAGATGGATGTGCAGACAACTAAAAAAGCACTATTTTAGAATAAGTCCACAGAAAAATTTCCTTAATGAGAAGCGCTATCAACAGCACGGAAGCGCACAGTTCCATTCTAGGAATGTTTTGACAGTGCTCTTGGTCATATTTATCTACTGTTCTAATGTAGACCTGCAATGGTACATCCGCAAATCCATGGATTTGTACCGACCTGGGTTGTAGAAATAGTGCATGTCGTGGAATCTTAATACTTTTCAAATCTTTAAATCGACTTCGAAACAATTCCCACTCGCTAAAGACGTAACATGCTGCAGACCCGGTGATAACTTCCCAAATGATCTCTAACCTCAACTACTGCCGTCGCTAATACCACATTAGAACTACAAAGTCTAGGTAATGCTATTAATAGGGAATTTTTAGAATTTGCTCACATGCAGCAGGCATTCCAAATATAATACGACATACAACTATTGACAGAGCAAGTTAGAAAAGTTAAGAAAAACGTATTAGCAAGCCAACTCGGAATCTTGGCAAGGGATTTTCTGTCACCAAAAGAAATAGAAATGTTTAACATTACAATAAGTGACTTGTCAAATATAAAAAGTTATGGAATTAGTTATAACGATCAAATAATTTTTGTACTAATGCTACCAAATTACTCAAATACAATAAATATTTTAAGACATTAATTGAACCTGTACCAAATAGGAATAACCTAGAGTTAATTACCACTTACATAGAATTATTAGCGATGGAAAACACAACTATTGTAATATAAATGGGACAATTGAAATAAAAGATTTAGAACTAACTAAATATTCTTGTATTTCTAACATTTTTTCTGAAAATCCCATATGTAATTTTAAGAATAATACGAATATTGAAATTAAACAGCTGACCAACAATATTGTAATCACCAAAACTATCCCATATACTCAAGTAACACATAATTGTCATAATTTTAGTGTAAACCTGATGGGTAATAATTTGATAAGATTTGAAAATTGTAAAATAAATATCAACGACATAGAATATGAAAATTTCTTAATATATGACAAGTTCGTTATACCAAACTTCAATTATGTAACCATAAGGAAAATTGAAATGAACTTTTCTGTAGAAGAAATTAATATAAAACACTTAGAAAACCGAAAAATGATAGAGGAAATTAAATTTTAAAAATATCGCGCATGAACATGTAAATGTTGGGGTAACATCCATAATAATTATTATCTTAGTTGCAATCACGCTTGTATTTCGAAAAAAACAGAAACTCAGTAGAACTAGAGCTAAAGTCGAAACTTAAAATTTGGATTCTCCGGAGCAGAATCTTTAGGGGGGAGGGGAGTTACGTCGGAGACTTCACTTTCGTTCTCCACTTTTTAACCCTATCCCCTTTCATGATCAACATCGTTTTACATGTACTATACTCCAACCATGCGTAAAATGCATGATCAACGGTACGCGGATTATTTTCAGACGCTTCTACTTTTGCACCGGTAAATATGAAACCTTCACCAACCTTCGTATTCCTTTCCCACAGACGAACCTGTGCTCATCGGAAAAGCTGTGTCAACAGTTTTATGCTTTAAGTACATGCAGAAAATCAGTCAGTGGTTCTCTTCTCGACAACTCGCAGAACAATTAAGTTCGTGCTCTTCCGTCGCATTAAAGTTGAATTCAAGTTTCTCGTCCTAATTTTAAGTTTTTATATTTTATTGTAATAAAGAAATAAAAGAGAAAAAAGAAAAGTGTTTTTTTATGTCACACCGCTGGCATGAAAACATAACTCCTTAACGCCCTCAAAGACTTCTCAAAATCAATTAAAAGCAGGGACAGCGGACGTATACTTGACGCATTTCTGTATGTTATTCCACAAGATATTTTTATTGTTTGACATCGGAAGTTAACCTCGAGAAGTGCTTGGAAAATATAGCCGCAATTTGTTTCCTTACTTGACATACAAGGCGCCTAAGTGATAGTATTGTAAATTAATATATCATAGTTGTTAAATCGCAATAGATTTTGGGACCTTTCAACTAAAAATATGACTTTCCGTTCAGATCAAGAAGAAAAACTAAAATTTTTTCTTACAATATTGAAGATTCGAAACCTTAGGCTTCCGTTTCGACAAACGACTAGATGGGTTCAGAATTCAAATTCGAATCCTCAACCGTACTCTTTACCTGGCCAAGCTTTCCTCTGTTTCATTTCCAAAGTATCTTTCGCCGGAGTCCACAGGAATTTAATACTATCATAGAACTTCAACAATGTTTCTTTTATTCACAATAAACATACATTTCCCTTAAAAATACATAATTTCTCTAAGAATTTCATCTACAAACTTCAAAAAAAATATACTTCAATTATCAATAAATTTGAAATAAAATTCTGCCCGACTTGAAGTCTCAGTAGCTGCAGAGACTAAACTTTCTATTAGCAAGGGCGCTGGACGGTGAATAGCTCTCCACAGGATACTATTTTTATTTTTATGTCGACCACTCAAATTTTCCCACTCCTTAGGCTATTACTTTGATTTCCCATCAACCTCTGTTAATCTGGTATATTATCGTCTACGATCAGGACCAGAGTACCCGATTTGACATTCGTTTCCCATCCTATGAGGCTATAACTTTGACGATTTTTCTCATCAACCACTGTTGAGCTGATATATTGTCGTCTGTGATCAGAACCAAAGTACCCAAATTGACATTAAGTACGACATTGCCTTCTACTTCATTCGTTTTTGAAGTTCTAGAAAATGCTCCTTAAACCAAAGAGCCAAGAAATGTTGCTTAATCTGAGATAAACATCGCCATCTTTTAAGATGGCTTACTGGTTCCGATTCGATGCATGGTTCAACTAAAGCATTTAGAGGAGCACCAATCAAAAACTGCCCTCTAGTCAGCACTTCATCACTTGGATCGATCGAAATAGCGGAGAGGGATCGAGGGTTTAGAATTGGCTCGATATCCGCCTCAACAGGGGCAAACTTTACGGCTGCCTCCCGCAGACCTCCGAAATGAGGCGCTCTCGAAGGGATGTGGTGAAAATATATCTTCCCCGATGCACACCATGCTGCAATCTCTTTTTGGATCTGTACCTCAAAAAATGCTGTCGAAATTGTGCCAACTCATTTCGGGCTCAAAACAAAGTTCGTCCAATTGTCGCAGAAGCTACCACTACATTGTCTCCGTCGTGCAACAAACATCTTGAAGGCTGCTATGAAACCTTGTGTGGACAGTTCGGATACCACCTCCGGATGAACTGCCTTGCCTGCAAAACACCAGAACCCCGCAACATACGCCTTGTAAGTTCGCTGTGGTCAACGTTTCAATGTTAAATGACTTAACACCTATTTTGTGAAATGATCTGGACGGCTGCACTCTATCAACTGGAAGGTTTCCCATTACTTCCCTTTGACCACTTCGGTCGATACTTGAAGCAATGTAGACAGTGTTCTACCACCTTCTTCGCCAATCTTCCCACATCAAGAGCCCAGAAGCGCTGTCTGATGATTGCAACTAGTGCCTGCGGCCAAGCATGGTAATTTTTCCTCTGCAAATAAACGACAAGATTTTTGACAAATAGGTTCGATTTTGGAAGTAGGATAGGACATTTCACAAGGTACGGAATGTCGGCATTACGCAAACGTCCACTAACTCGGAGTAGTTTTACAGAATTTGTATCTAGGAAGGGATTAAGAATACTGATACATCTCTTTGGGCTAATCGACTTCTCATTTTCTAACTGCTCAATTTCTTCTTTCGGACGTGCCAGAGTATCCTAGTCAACGCGTCATTCAGTATATTCGCTGAAAGTAAGGGGGTGCTGCTTGCGTCGAATATATTAACCTTACCATTCTCTAATAAATTTAATTATCGCTCTATAGTTTTCGTCCGGTTAGCTATCCATCGGCTCACATATCCAAATACCCGTAATACCCTTTGAAAGTCGGTATATTTCAGAAAGCTTTCGCTGAAATCGCAAGAAACTCTTGCAGCTATGGCTTCTCCCTTTCTTTGCCAGGCATACTCGTACTGACTTTGGAACAATCATTCTGCTTTTATTTTGTTTTTTGTAGATATAGAAACTTTGCTCCATAAGACCACCGACTTTCCAACAACTTGGGTTCTATTTAGAGCCAATATGTTTCCAAACTGCTGCCGGTAGCCCGCTTTGTATTTTGGATACTCTAATGGCTACAAAAACTTCCTATGTAGATGGGTGTGCAGACAACTAAAAAAGCACTATTTTGGAATAAGTCCACAGAAAAATTTCCTTAATGAGAAGCGCTATCAACAGCACGGAAGCGCACAGTTCCATTCTAGGAATGTTTTGACAGTGCTCTTGGTCATATTTATCTACTGTTCTAATGTAGGCCTGCAATGGTACATCCGCAAATCCATGGATTTGTACCGACCTGGGTTGTAGAAATAGTGCATGTCGTGGAATCTTAATACTTTTCAAATCTTTAAATCGACTTTGAAACAATTCCCACTCGCTAAAGACGTAACATGCTGCAGACCCGGTGATAACTTCCCAAATGATCTCTAACCTCAACTACTGCCGTCGCTTATACCACATTATTTACTGTACTTCCCAATAATGAAGCTAAAGGCGATGTATTTTATTCACCGTTTGTTCCAGAGGTAGATGCAATGTTCGGCTTCGTAATAGATGCAAACGTATGTAGTAAGTGGTGGTGGGCTAGAGAACAAATACTGCATTTCTTTTGGGAGCAATGCCTGATTTAAAGCTTTACTCCTAAGCAATTTACGCAGAACATCAACTTTTTGGTTTCTTGAAATCGCCTGGAAACTGGTAGGCCTTGAAATTCTGTACAACTATTAGTTTTGTGACCATTTGATTAGCAATGTAGATAATGAATGTGATGCACAGCTAAAGCAATGGATCTAATTTGTCAACTATGACATTTATTACTCTCGCGCCCACCTACACGACGACCGTTTCGAGCAATTGAGATTGGTAATGCATTATTCGTATGCAGTGTTTTGACTTCCCTCGTTAACATTATTCTACACCGGTGATCCAGAACCTTCAGTGTTTTTCACGAGTTTTCTGCCCACAAATCTGGTCTCTTTCGGCGAATTGCTCCACACAAACGTTTTATAACGCAAAATAATACACTTTGCTTACTATTTCGCCTTTTGGCAAAAATTCATGATGCACTACGCCTTCTTTTTGACTGAAAACGATGTGGTTTTTTTGGTCTTGGCTCATTTGGTGAATGCCATTCAATTGCCTGATGTCTGAATTGCGTGTCGTACTTATAAATCCAGATTTCGTCTCCAGTAATGATCCTTTTGATGAATGCGGGATCGGATTCAACTTCGCAAATCATTTTTTGCGACGTCAACACGTCTCTTTTTTGCATGAAATTGAGATCTTTTGGCACCATCTTTCCTGCTTAATCATTAACCAAAATGTCTTGGACGGATCAATAGGCAATGTACAAGTCCTCCGCTATCTCTCTGATGGTTAATTTGCGGTTATTGGCCAACATTTCATTTATTTCATCATCATTTTCGTCGGTTTTCGATGTCGATGGTCTGCCACTGCGTTCATCATATTCGATTGACTCACGACCACTTTTGAACCGCTCGTACTAGTGGTAAACGAACGTTTTCTTTAAAGAATCTTTGCCGAAACACTTTTCCAACATTTCCTACGTTCACGCACCATTAAACCCATCTTTTACGCAAAGATTAATACAAGTTCGTTGTTGCAAATTTAAATTTATTTCTATAATTGTTAAAAATCGCCAACACACACTTAATAGATGTACTCTTGGCTACGTAACTACAATGTCAACAACAGATGTACCAAATTAATAAAAAAAAAAAAAAAACAGAACTAGAATCAGAACAATGGGAGCGCCACACGGCGACGCCATCGGGAACATTTTGATCAATGTGGTATGATTCAAAAATCTCTAAGCGACAATCTAATTCTTTTGCTGATAACGATTCACCTTTGGCGGCAATGAAGTATTTTATGCGCGTTAAACTTTCCTTTGTTGAGGCTCTCAAAACTTTCAGCCTCAATGATAATGATGATTTGATAAGATGCCTTTGCATTAAATGAAAGGGCGAGAGACTACGTAAGCGAGAATTTATCAACAACGATCAATATATCAAATCCCTACGCTTAAAAACGACAATTTCTCCTTACCTCCCAATACAAAAACTTTACACGAAAAATATGTAAAAAGTACGCGCCGCAACTAAATTCTCAGCAAGACGCTAGTCAAAAATCCACACAGCAACAATATTCAAAAACGCAATAATCTTAGCAACACAATTTGTTGAGCGACAATTTTCCCCAAATTGGTCTTAAGACTTACTTGGAAGAAGCTTTTCACCTTTCCTCTTGATTTAAACATTACAATTCACACCAGCAAGCTAAATACTTTGGATGCTGTTTTTTCCGCTCGTCTATATAATCCGGCTACGCATTCACACTTTCCTCTCGTTGATGACGTAGATTTGACTGTGACAAAAAAGTTTTGATATGGTTTGTTACTGGGTTTTTACCGATTGTAGATGACAATGCGATGCTCTACAGATTTCAATGTTTCTCATTTGTGACAGTTTTTTCCGGCCAATTTCAATTGGTATACTTCAAAAAAAATAATAATAAAAGTGATTGGAGGAAATTGGTTTTTAGTTTTTATACTATCGCGAACAAAATTATATTTAACCGTTTATACAATATATTTGTACGCTATTATGTTGGTGGAAATCTAAAGACTTCCCAGATTTCGGCACGAAATGCTTAATCGCAATACTTTTTACGACCTTTCAACTAAAGAAAATGTCTTCCAAATTTATCAAAAAAACTACAAACTACAATTCTTTCTAACAATGTTAAAAATTCAAAACTTTAGACTTCCGTTTCTATTAAGGACTAGATCGGTTCACAGTTTAACTTCGAATCCTCAGCCGTGCTTTCTCCTGACCAATCTTTCCTCTGTTTCATTTCTAGAGTATCTTTCGCCGGAGTCTATAGGATCATAGGACTTAAAACTAACTAGGTGCTAAATTTGAAGCATACCAGGGCAGTATGCTAGAGCTCTTATTTTTTGGCGTCGATAAAGGTTTTATCGACGGTGTTCGAATCCCAGCCTCGCTCTAAAGACATTCGTTTTAGTCCCCCGTTAAATGTTGGATGCCACCCATGGAACGAAATAACCACTGAGCCCAAAAATCTTTCTTTTTCTCTCTTTCCAATTATTAAAAAAAATCAACACGTCCTCCGGCATTTTAAGAGTAGTAATACCCTCTTGAGTGTTAAGTTCTTTAAAAAAAAAAAAAAAACATCGATATATCCGAGCTATGATTCTAATGAGTTGGCGCTAAATGCCATGCAAGCGATGCAACGCTCGAAGTTGTGAAGAACAAATTTGGCGACTTCGTCATTTTACGGCGATCGTTCGTCAATTGGCTGCCGCGATCATGCGATGTGAAACCACTCAACAAGCTAACAACTTTGGACGAGCTCTAAGCCAACATTCGACACGCTATCACCTGAATAACGCCGCACATATTGGACCGATTCATCAAAAATTAAACCGACCACTTGAAGCACTGCCAACGAAACTGAGGGGGCCATTTGAATGATTAGCTATTCCACCCATAATGGCATTAACGTAGCTTGAAAATAAAGCCAGAATAGCTTTTATCACACCGTTGTTGTTTTATTTAATTTGGTTTTCTTATCGTTTTTATCTGGACACCCTTCAAGGTAGTTTTTATAATTAGTGCCAATAGGTAGTGACTGACAAATAGTTAAACCAATTAAAAGAGAAAGAAAATTAATTTTATTTTCTTTCTAGAAGAAGTCATCGTACCGAAGTGTTGAAAATTAAAATCAATCGTAAAGAACAAAGTAAATTTTGATGGCAATATCACACGCAGATTTCGAATGAGGTGCCTTAAACCGTCTTCATCTCTGCATATTGTGAGTAGCATAAAAGAAATATGGGAAATAAAACATCTTTTGCAGAAGAGAGCTAGATGAGAGAGCAACTCAGTTCCCCTCTTTTGTCTACTTTAGTTAAAGAAATATGTTTGGGCAAACTTGTAAAAACTGTTAATCTGCTTTTTTTATTTGAAGCTGTCATTGTATTGTTTTTAATTGAAAAAGGAAATTCTTTTTACTTTGTTTTGCCAAAAATAAGTGATATTTGAATAGAAGACTAATTTATATTTAAAGAGTTAAAGTTTAACATGGAAAATTGTTTCTAGAAAGTACTTAAAGATAAAATACGAGGTGTGTTCAAATTTTAGGTTACTATTGAAATTTTGCAGCAACATACATTCGATTACAGAATTTTTTTTCTGTGTAGATACAAATTTTCCGAATATGTTTATAGTTTCAATTATATAGCGTCCTTAGTTTGTTTTTTAAAGATAAAGGTTTTAATGTTCTCGGCGATTTAGAATTACAAATTTTGTATTTAAATTTTGTGAAAATGGAATCAAATGCTCTAAAATACTTGAAATGTAAACAGTGGCATACGGTGTGTATGCTCTTAGTAAATTAAATGTTTACAATTGGTACAAGATCCTCCAAGATGACCGAGAAAATGCCAGTGACAAACCTCGCTCTGGACGTCCCAACACATTAACAAAAGATGATAATGTCGAAATCCTGAAGAAAATTGTTTTAGAAAATGTTCGAATTACCATAAGAAAAGATGCTGAGGATGTTGGCATATCGGTCGGCCCGTGTTATGCAATTTCTTCGGAATTTTAGGAGTGATACATGTATCAGCAAAACTTCATAGGCACCCAAGGGAGAAAAAGACGACCGGAATTGTGGAAAAAATATTTCATGTCTTTTGCATAATGCACCTACTCATTCATTGTTGCTTGTGAGAGATTTTTTGGCTAAAAAAATACGACACTCATTCCTCAGCCAACATATTCACTGGACTTGGCCCTATGCGACTTTTTTTTGTTCCCAAAACTAAAGAGACCTATGAAAGGACAGCGATTTTCAACGATTGAGGAAATAAAAACGGGAGATTGAGGAAATAAAAATGGGAAATCAAGGCTATACCAAAAAGTGCTTATGAGAAGTACTTCGAGGAATGGAAAAAGTGTTGACATAAGTGTATTATATCTGAGGAATATTAGTTTAAACACTAATATTGATAAATACATATATAAATATTTTTCTTGTAAAAATATAAAGTCACCTTACTTATAGAACACACCTCGTATATTGAAAAGCTGGGAAATGAAATGAAAGTGCTTCCCATACACCTCCCGGCATCTACCAAGGTCATATATATGGATAATACAAAGGAAAACTATCAGAAGAACCCACTTAGACATGTCTAGGCTTAAATAAACTTAGTTTTTAAATTTAAGACTTTGAACAAAAGACTGCTAAAGTTATTACTACGTACTTGTTTTTTTTTAGGAAACAAAGCAAAAAAAATATAAAAATTTAAATAGTTGACATATGTTTGTGCAAAACAGTCATAAATCTATTCGCTTACTTATTAACAAATTCTCTCTTTAAGATAGAATTTTATTTTCGCTCCTTTTGATTTGACGGTTTTTACATATTTAGTCAGTTTCACTAAGACACTTTCTCCTGTTTCCGGGCGGCAGCGAACTGTCTCTTTATGAGCTGCTTCAACATATTTGAATACCAGGTCTAAAGGGATCTCCACCACTTATTCAGGGTGTTGAAAAACAAAACGGTGGCCAATGAGCCCTTAATAAGGACCAACAATAGCATGCAAATCCGCGAAGCGAGTTACTGGCTCCGGAATTTAGTCCTTTTGTCCTAAGGGTTCAAAGGAGTATGGCCCCCAAGTTAGGGGTTGTGCGTGGGGTTAACTGCCCAATCACGTAAAAAGAAAATTGCTACGAAGTAACCAGTAGCCTCGGATAAGGACGGATGCTCTATTGACGACCCTAAAAAACGAACGAAAGACAACGACTTTTGGATCAGCACTTTGAATATTCGGACCTTAAACAGGCCGCGTGCTGACAAATAATTAGCGGAGGCCTTAAACTGCTTTGAAGCAGATATGACCGCCATCCAGGAAGAGCGGTAGGATGGGCCGAGCAAAAGAAAAATGAAAAACTGTGATATGTAATCACGCCTTAACAGGAAAAGGACGATGGCACCAATGAAAGTTTGTACGGGCTCCTCGACAAAACCGACAAGCAATGTCCGATGTATGACGCTTAAATCCTCCTAGGCGACTTTAATTTCAAAATTCTAAAGGAGGACATCTTTGGTAGCACAATCGGAAGACGGTGCCTACGCGAAACCACGTCTGTAAACGGACTTAGGCTATTCGATTTTGTTGCGGGACTTAACAACATGGCGAACACCAGATCAGTAGACTGTCAACCAGGTTGATTATGTTGCGATCGACGTAAGGCACTCCTCAAATATTTGAGATGTCCGAACATTTCGAGCGATCAACATAGACTCGGACCATAACCTAGTTGCAACGTTATGTACGTCTACGAATATCTCCGACACTACAACAACGGGGAAATACTATGAGGAAATTTAACGTTGAACTGTTGCAATCAGAACATGCCGGAAAAAACTTTTCCGATCGCGTATCCCTCAACCTTTCGAGATGTCCTTTGAAGCCTGCATCAAGTGCTGAAGACCAGTGACTTAAATGCCGAGAAGTCATTTAGTACTGTAAAAGGGTATTCAAGTCAAAATTTCCGTCTAGCCGACCAAAATGAAGTGAGGATAGCAATATCCAAACTAGACTCGAACAAGACTGCCGGGCCGGATGGACTACCCGCCGTACTATTTAAGGCAGCATTAGATGACTTGGTAGGGAGCAAACACCAACTTATTTCCAGGATTTGATTGGATAAATGTATGCCTAATGAATGGGAACTCAGCATCGTTTGCCCAATTAACAAGAAAGGAGACCCTCTAAACTGCGCCAACTAAGATGCTTCAATCTCCTAAACATCGCATACAAGATCTGGTCTGCTGTATTATGCAAACGCATGAAACCATTTGTCAATGATCTGATCAGTGCGGTTTTAGGGCCGGTAAGTCAACAATTTACACTACGTCAGATCCTAGAAAAAACCAAAGAAGTTCAGATCGATACTCATAATCTTTTTATCGATTTTAAAGCAGAATCTACAGAGACGAGCTATACAGTCTAGTTTTAGCATCTCCCTCAAATTCGAAAGCTCGCTGCTGCATCAAAGTTGGTAACGACCTAACCGAGACCTTTGATGTCAAAAAAGGATTTGGGCAGGGCGATGCGCTGCCACGAAACTTCTTTAACATCAAACTTGAAAGAATTGTACAAAAACCACAAGCCAACACACCAGGTTTGATCTTTCAAAAGTCTGTTAAGCTGCTCGCATACGCCGACGATATTGATATTATTGGTAGCTGTTATTGGTGCTTTTGCGAGTACAGAAACAGAAGCGGAAAAAATGGTTCCAGCATTAGATGAGGGCAATACAAAGTATATGCTGTTAATAAGAAGGGACACCCAAAATCGACGAACAGGCGAGAATGTAAGAATCAACTGCTATAACTTTGAGATAGTAAGGGACTTTGTCGACCTAGGCCCTGTTGTCAAATATGAAAACGACATCAATCGAATTAGAAATCAAACGAAGAATAACGCCTGCGAATCGCTGTTTCTTTGGGTTGAGAAGGCAACTATGTAATATGGCCCCCTCCCGAATAACCAAGGCAACTTCACATAAGACACGGGAATACCCAGACCTGCTCTATTGTTCCGAAACATGGACCCTTTCTGAAGCGGATGAAGATATCCCTGGTCGTTTTAAGAGAAAAATTATTCGTTAAATATTTATTCCCGTATGAGTTGACATGTTTCTAGAGAAGACGATTCAACTATGAACTCTACGAGGTGTACAGCGACATCGACTCGTTCAAAAAAGTGCACAGAGGGCGTTTTAAATTCCTGGGACATGTAGAATAAATGAATACCAACACTCCATAAGCGAGTTGTATGCCTTAGGAAAAAAACACGATATTTCAGAGTACGTCAGAAAGTGGGCTTAAGGGTATCCTGGTGAGCAATCAAAGCGATACGGTTGTAACTGTTAAAAGTTTGATGGGCAGAATGCTACTGGCGATTTCGTTGGAGCACTACTGGTGAAAATAGCGATAAAACAGAATAAGACACGAGATATTACGTCGGTGTTCGAGAGTGTCCATTGTCTGAGTGATTTACAAATATGAAAATATTGAATCCTATCTTGCAGGCGCAGAGATATTTCGGGGTACATTTTTCCCATTCTACAGCCGAATTGCAGGGACGTGAGTCAGGGAACGAATATGAGAAAAAGAGAGTACTGTCGTCAGCAAAGGAATATATTGGATTAGAAGTAGCAGAAAAGAGATCATTGATAAAAATTAAAAAGAGTGTCGGAGACTGGATGGAGTCCCAGGGGCACACTAGCATTTATTTTGTGAACATCAAACTTTAAAACCTCCAAGGCAATTTGCATTGAAGGTTTCGAAAGGTAATTTCAAATCAATTTAAAAATGGAGTCATTGATCCATGCATTTTCGGCAAAAGAGCCTGATGCCAAACTCTATCAAATGCCTCAAAAATATCAAGTGCAAATATCTTGGTTTCCCAAGATACACTTTTGTTTCACTTTTCAGTGATATATCATTAAATCACCAGTGGACCTTTTGCTACAAAAACCGTACTGACGGTCACTGAGAAGTTTTCTTGTTTCGAGATAATTCATGAGCTGGCGGCTAATCAGCATTTCCATGACCTTGGAAACAAGGGATGTTAGCCTTGTGAGCGTTTTCACAAGGGAAAAAAAATATCAACTTAAACAAAGAGATTTAAAACAGTGATTTAACTTTTTATTTCAGCTTTTATTTTTTACCTCTCCAAAAAAAAAAAAACACGTCCGCTCATCTCCTTTCCTTTCATACTATTAAGAATGAGGAAATGCTACATTATTCGAAGGTGTAATTTAAAAATAGCGACAGATGTATTAACGTTCTGCCTGCCTTGAAGTATCTGCGGTATCTTCAACTGTCCATGGGTAAGGGTGCAAATAAATGAATTACTCTGCGTACCGACCGAAGGCTTTGCTGACGAAGTTTGCCATTTAAGTCGCTTCTGCAGCCCCAGGAAGGCCATCGGTTCCAAAAATGCTGCTTGAGAAGTGTCAACCTCCGCCATCTGCTCAACGAGGACGTCTTACAATCCGTGATGAGAGGTTCTGCTTTCGCATTAAGGGAACTCCCTATAACGGTGTAACGACAGACAGACAGAAAGACAGACTCATTACTTGGATCACAAGAAATGGCACACATCGGCCTTGAGTTTAGCATTGATTCAACCTCTGCAACAACAGCGGACAGTTCTCCGAATATCAAGAAGTCCGTAACGACTTCAAAATGGACAGCTTTTACGACAAAAGAAACGAAGACTGCTACATATAACTTGTAGTTCCTTTGGCCTAGACGGTTTAACGTGGTTTTAAATGGGCCATAGAAGTCATCACTAGTTCTTGGAACGGCCTCGCTGGTTGCACTCTGCCTGCAGGTAGTTCACCCAAGATATGGCTCATCCACTTCAGCTTGTTTTTGAAGCAATAAAAGCAGATATCTAAAGTAGTATTCGCAAGCCTACGCGCGTCCATAATCTAAAGACGTTTTCTCACGATGCCCACTAGTGTTTGTGGAGCGGGATAGTAGTTTTTCCTATGTAAATAAACAAAAAGAATTTTTACAAAAGAATGGTATTTAGGAAGAAGGATAGGACATTTTGCAATGTAGGGAATGTCTGCATTTTGCAGACGCTTTGTCAAGCAAAGTATTTGAATTTTTGACAATGATAGCTTGAAAAGCTTATCATGTTTGCCTTCTCCTACTGGCGAATCTCTTCTGAAAAGCTCTCCTGCTGGATGTGCCAAATAATCCTTATTTGGCTTCGTTCAGTTCCTTTGCAGTGCGAGTCCAGTTTAATTTAGTAATTGTTCTACAGCGTAAACCAAATTCTCGACTTTCTTCCAAAAATATCTCTACATTCCATTTGGATTTTCGCAATTTTTTCATGAATCGCAAAACTAAGTATAACAAAAATGCGACATGTTTTCTGCAAGCTACCAAACCATGTATAGTTTTGCGCGAAATTTTAGGACATACTCCTAGGAACAAGTACTTCTCCGCCTTTACGCTTTCCAGGTACCTACTTGTTATCAACGAAAAATACTTTTTCTTGGGCCAACACTCAGACGGACCTACGAACCACCTGCTATCAACTAATTCTTTAACAAATGCTCCACGAGATATAATATGCGCTGGGTTATGTCTTGTGGCCACATGTCTCCAATGGGCTTGGGGCACATTGTTTTGAATTTTCGAAACTCTATTTGCTCTAAATATTTCCCACGTCGATGGATGAGATGACAACAAACAAAGAACAATCTCAGAATCTGTCCAAAAAAATATTTTATCAACCACATGCATAAAATTTAGAAGTATCCTAATAAATACGACAACATCTCCGCTGCACAAGCTTCTCGTGATGATCGGTGGATGGTGCTGAGCTGAGCTCATGTTGGTGACTTCGATCCTCAAGCCCTTTTGTGTTAAGACTGCTTACGTGGCTATAAAAAATTTGGTTTCCTTACTACGTCACACCTCATTTTTGCTGAGGGTGTTATTTCGCTGATCGAGGGTCACCGTCCACAAAAGTCTCTCTTCGAGACTTAGAGAGAGTTAGAATTTCACGATGCGCTGCAAGCAATTATATTTGAATAGGCACTTTTTGTGTATTTACCAAATTCAGCAACACAATCCTTTCAGATGTGAAAATATTCTTATAATTTCCGTTAATTCCTGAACGAATTATATAAGGTGATTGATCGTGAGGTTTCATTTATAATGTAAAATAAAACACATAAATTTGAAAGCCAACTTAAAATTTTTATTATCGGTTAAAAGAACAATTCATGGTATTTACTTTTTGAAAATGATATCATGTTAATGTTGGCCACGACTACGTCTGAGGTGGTCCATTCGGAAGGTCCAATTTTGGGCGATAACACGAGTAATGTTCTCTTTCAAAGCGTCAATTGTAACTGGCTTATTTATGAAGACCTTAGACTTTACATATCCCCAGAGAAAAAAAAACCAAAGGTGGGTTATCGCTCGATCTAGGCAGCCAATTTACAGTAGCAAAACGTGAAACATGCCGCGATAACGGTTACCATTGACGGTAATATTCTTATTTGCCTCATTTTTAAAGAAATATGGACCAATGATTCCACCAGCCCATAAACCACACCATACCGTTGTTTTTAATGGATGTAATGGTAGCTCTTGGTACTCTTCGGGCTGCTCATCAGCCCAAATACGGCAATTTTGGTTATTACGGTTCCATTGAGCCAGAAATGGGATTCATGACTGAACAAAATTTCACGATAAAACACCCGATTTTCATTGAATTTTTCCAGAGCCCATTCACTGAAAATGCGACGCAAACTCAAGTCGCCTGGCTTCAATTCTTGCACAAGTTTTGTACGCTTTTATGCCGAGATCCTCACATAAAATACGCCAAGTTAAGCTGCTGGGAACGACGATGAATCGATTCTTCACGGTCTTCGCGTACACTCTCAGCTACAGCTGTTATAGAGTCTTCACTACGTTCTGGATGTGGTCTAACTGTTCGAGTTTCATTTGCTAATGTAAAATGGGACACAAATTTGTGGTTTCAAAATAGTGGTTTGCCGAACGATACTGACCAAAAATGATAAAGCAGTTTGATAGGAGTTACTCGTGATCTGTCAAAAAAAGCCTATTGAAAATCAAACCTCACGATGAATAACCCTATACATATGATGTGCTTTTTACTGCTTTTATTTGTATCTCTATAAAGATTCCCGGGTTTTGGCACCAAAATGTTAGCCTTGTGGGCGTTTTCACACGGGAAAAAAATATCAACTTAATAAAAACTATATAAAATAACGACTTAACTTTTTATTACAACTTTTATTTTTAACCTTTCAAGGGACGTACGTGTAATGGGTTTGTAGGAGGAGAGAGAAGAAGATTCGTCTTTTTTAGATACGGACTGGATAAATGCTATCTTCCATCTGCTCGGAAAGAGTCCTAAATAGTACGGTTGATGAAAAAGCTTACGAATTGGTTTCCAGAGAAGAAGAACACCTCTTCAGATGAATGGGAGTTGTACCATCTGTACCAGTGGATTTGTGAATACTTAGTTCTTTAAAAACACTTGTTACTACAAAAGTGCGAAATTGGAATTGTTAGAGTGAAGTTTCGACGCACTTAAGTGGAAGCGGAGACAAAGCACAATCTGAAAGTATTGAACTGGTCGCAAAGTGTTCAGCAAGCAGATTGGCCTTTTCCATAGAGCTGACAGCTAGAATGCCATTGCAAATAAGCATTGGGATTGAGTATAAGGAAGAATTTTAAATAATTTTTACTACCTTTGGGACATTGTAGTATATTTTTCCTCAGCCTTTGATCGTATTGAAATTTCACGCCCTTAAGAAAGACGTTTCAGTTATTCCTGGCTCGTTTAAACATTTTTCGCTTTCCTTCTATCAGGTTAGATTTGAAGGACCGCAAAAACATTTCTTTAACCCTGACAGCCTTTTTACAGCTCGAATCATACCATGCTTTTTTCTTTTTTTTTTTTTTGGTTTGATATAAATAATCTCATTCCAAAGAGAATAGTGTCTGTGATAACTTGTTAAAATTCCTAAGCTGTTAAGACCGATCCAATTGGCTTTTTCGTATTTCCGTACGGTCGGTGTACGAGAAATTAGCTGATATGACACAATGCTCCGACGAGCATAGTGGGGAGAGCACATCAGTGGTGTACTTTTTAGGTTGAGAAGTTAAAAACCAGTCCAGGGTATTGGCGGTATGACTTACAACGTCCAGTATTGGCCTAGGCTTACTTATAAGCAGCATCAAGTAATTTTTCGCAGCGAAGATCCCAACACGCCGTCCTTCGGACGTTATCTATTCAGAATATAGGAGCCACCCAGTATTGTGTATATTGAAATCACCCGTAATAACGATTTCAGTATGAGGATACTGGGATACAATTCTTTGTATGGAGTCAGAAAGCGCATTAAACTCGTTAAAGTTCTAATTGCTTTTTAGTTAGAGGCTTCTGTAAATAAAGCAGTAGTAGATAGTTTGCTTGCGGAGATGGAATTTTAACCACATGAAATTTAATTCAGGATTGGAGTAGGGAATACATTGTGGTGGAATTTGATAACCTACATCACAACGCACGTAAATGACGAGACCACGGTGAGGTGAGGATATAGGCACTAGTTCGTAGCCAGATAGGTTGAAATCAGAGTGATCTAAGATGTGTGGGTGGGGATCTACCTGTGTTGCAGAAAGTGCCAAAACAGCTAATCTCTATTTATAGACGTGGACGTATGGTGAAAAGTGATTACTTTTAAGCCCGCAAATATTGGCTATATCTTCACTCAATTTCCGAGCAGCTCTATGCACTGCTGAAAGAGAAGGAATACGAAGAGACGAAATTCGTAGGGGCTAAGCTATTTAAAACTGCTTGAGCCTAAGTCTGCCATTGTTCCTGGCTCAGCTACCTCCCAATAACAAACTGAATGGTCTAGGGAACATTAAAGTCCTAGTCTCCCAGATTGTGTCACGGGAAAGGGTAAAGGCGAACGACAACGTTTTAAAATGTGTTCGCTGCCAAAGGTTCGGGCACGCCGCGTTGAACTGCGAAATGCAGCCTCGGTTTGTGAAGTTCGAAAAGTACCACAAGTCGGAGGAATGCGCACCAGGGGAGCAACCCCACTCTTTGTGCAAATTAAATAAGAAACGTCATTAAGAACTGGCGTGTCTCATCCGAAGCCTCAATCTTGGATCATCACCACATCCTATTTGACCTTAAACTAAGAGCTATTAGATCTGAAAAAAAATACAGACAACCAAAATCTTCAGACTGGGATATATAATGCCAGAAACTCATGGACAATCGATTTACTCCTTGGTAGAACAAAAACCTAGCCAAACTCAAACCAGAGACTAGAAAACTCTTCAACCGCGCTAACCGTAATAGTGAATGGGAAATATACAGAAGAACACTCACCATGTTGAATCAAGAAATTAGAAGGGCAGAGAGAGAATCGGGGAGAAACTACTGTAATGAAATTGATGACACTAGAAGTTGTGCCCGCTTTCATAAAATACTCTGCAGATCCTTGACAAAACACACTTCCCACACTCGACGATAGCTTCAGAAGCCCAGGAAAACCCTCCCCAGAGAAAGATCAATAGACCGCTCAGAGAGGACTGGAACAGAGCATAGGAAATCTTTCATGAAGGCAAAATACTCTGGGCAAATAACACCTTAAAAGCCCCTGGTGAGGTAGGAATATTTCCAGATTTACTACAAAAGGGCATTCTCCAACTGCTACCTGTACTAATAAACTTATTCAGAACTAGCTACGCGTGGGGGTATCTACCAAAAAAGTGGAAGGAGGTTGCTGTCAAATACATGATACCTAAGGTAGGACGCAAACCTTCTGAACTAACAAAGTCATATAGACCAATCAGCCTGACTTCCTTTTTCCTTAGAGGAAAGGATCCGCATCTCAATTCATAATGCCAAAACTATTCTACAATTAATACAATAAAAGGTAGTATTAAAACCAGGCTAGAGGAAAAAAAGTTTTGTTTCTGGAGAGAAATCGAAGGAACTGGGCAAGCCAAAACTTTTAAGCCAAGCTGTTGCCACAAAAGAACGAAATAACTACTACAACTAAGGAGAAGTCAGATTCGAGTGACCGCAGGTTTTCTCACAGGACACCGCCGTGTCAAAAAACACCTGACGACCATGGGCATAGACAGGATAATATTATGTGACTACAATGGTCTAACCAATGCACGTCAACGTTACCTTGGTAGATTATACGTTGAAGTGGTGGACAGCTCACGCCTTCCTAACAAACTACGGCATCATGGGTGAGCTCTAAACGGAGTATATCACAATAGGCTCACCTGTGGCCGCAGTGATCCGGGATTTTCTACACCACCTCCCATAATAATCTAATCTTATCTTATCTAAATTATCGGTGAGGGAAGTTTGAATTCTATTCCTATTACTTTCTAGCTCGTTCCATAAATGCTCAATAGGGTTCAAATCAGGGCTTTGAGGTGAAGTGCTAAGATATTTGATGCTAAATTACAGCCACATTCGAACATTATGCGCTGTATGCCTTGAGTCCCTGTTCATGCTGACATACAGCCACATACCATAACTCCTCCACATTTATGATTTATATTTTCTTATTGATATTAAGTATATTTTAGTCTTAAGTCTTTCCTGGTTTTTTGCTACACCTTTTAATGCCCATCCAACCAATATTGAAATTATTCTCTTACAGAACACTGGCGGTTCATTGAGGTAGCCTGTTGCAAACTCAGTTCGCTTTTGCCGATTTACTGAAGTTATTATTGGTTTTCTGAGAGGGGTACATAAGTTAAAGCCAGTTTTTTTTATCGCCTGACAAATAAAGGGCGATATTTTTCCAATTCGCTCCTTACTTAAAAGCTGCTAATGAAAGCATTTTTTCTCACTATACGCTTTATATTCCTTTTTTTCCGCAGTAAGCTTATTTGTTTGCTTATTATTTATTGTTTTCCAGACGTCCTTTCTTGACCGACTTCTGTTTATGATTTTCGATATATTGGAATAGGTTTTTTTTTTTTTTTGCTTGATATGGAGGTTCATAATAAATTATCACCCTCCCTAAATCTCCAAAACTTAATTAATCTAATCTAATTCAGTTTCTAATCATTTGAAACTGAATAACTCACACTTCTTGCACTACAAACACTCAAATTGCTGCTTTGGAAAAGACTGGCACAGTCAAAAATTATACTTACATTATACAAAAAAGTTTGGTGGACGAACCACTTTGAAATTATCAGGATAATATGCATTTTTGGAACAGCAGATTATTAAGATTATTAAATAACTAAAAAAATCAAGTATAATAATGCCTAATTTTTTGTATTTTTTTAAATACTGTTCTAATAAGCAGAAATATAAAAATGTTGCATCTGTGCGATTAGTTTTAGAATGCAGTGTACCGATTAATTTTTTATTTTTTCTTTTTTATTTAAAAAAATATTTCTTTATTTTTACTGATCACTGATGAAATCACTTAAAATTAACTTTTATCACCTATGTTAACCTACGCGGCGGAATGTGGGATAGAAGAAATGTGGGAAAATGCTCTGAATATGATCCAGCTCGAGACGCAATGTCAGCAACATGAACCGAGAGCGTGACTTTATTGCACGATGGAAGCATGAGAACATGGAATTTCGTCTATGTTGAATGTAAGAAACATGAATCCAGAACTCGATTTTATTAGAAGTAGGGGAATGTGTTGAGTGGTATCAAATATCAATTTTGTTAAGCCATCCCAGCTTAAACTCAAATGTCCTCGTTTGACATAATCAAAAATACGGGTTCTGGTTGATCCTGACTGGCTTTGGTGTTTGTATTTTATCCAGATTTTTGTTTGTTACATTGGCGTGTGTTTCTGTTTCCGATGCTTCCATTTTCCGCTCTTGGTTTTTTGAGTTGACCGTGTTTTGAGATTTGGGTGTTTGCTGTTGCTTCTTCTTTCGGTTCTTTGCTTTCTATGTCAAGTACATTGGTGACTTGAATTTTTGACAATCGTTTTCTTTTTAAGTTAAATCAATATCAGAGTCAATGCAGGTAAGGAAATGGCTATTGTCAGTCCAAAGTTTGTTCTTGCGATAATAATATGTTTTGTTTGCAATAACTTGATGTCTTCGATATTTCTAGTGTGAAGCTCTTTTAGCATTTCCAGGAATATGACCTCTTCTGTCTGAGAAGAGTTGTACAATTGCGGGTAGTGATTTTATTGTTGAAACTACAATGTTAGAGATGAAGGTTTTATTTTCAGTTTTTACTGTTGCATAAAATGATTCATCGTATGGTTTGATTTTCAATAGACGATTTTTAACAGATCAAGCATGACTCCTTCCAAACTGCTACCCCTTCAGGTCGGAGTTAGAATATACCTGAGGTAAGTCCATTCGTGTTCCAAAGACATAACATAGCGTTATGGCCCTAAACGACCCGAGCTGAGGCCTGAATGACGCTGAGGTAATGCATCCAAGCATGGTTATCGGAACACCCCGAAACCCAATAAGCAGCCCCCCATCCAGAGGTGGGAGAAGGATGGCTTGGCTGAAAAGGTGAAAGGAACCTCTATGAACTTTCTGTGACAAGACGAGCAAGCACCGTCTTATAAGTAAGTGATCCCCACGTCACAAGGTGGCAACAAGGGATACAGCAAGAAGCAAATGACGAGATCCAGCGGTACCCGCCACAAGGTGAATGGTGCAGTTTCTCCACCCGGAAGTGACTGCACACACATGTATATATATATTACAGTAAAATGCTATAAAAATAAGTAATCAAACAAATTGTAAAAATTACCGTAAAACATTAAGACTGAGCCCAGTAAGGTCTTAATTATGGCATACTGGAAAAAATAATTGGAATGACAGCTATGAGGGCTGACGTTTGTAGTATTCTGTTACCTGAGTAAGCCAGAGTGAAATTTTGCTAAAATGGCTTTCAGGCTAATGCTGCAAGCGCCCCCATCCCGTTAAAACCTTGGCAGGACTCAAAGAACGCTCGATGAGGTAATGAGGAAAATCCTTTTCAAAGGATCTCAAAGACGCTAAGGTCACCAGACACCACACCAGCACTTTTAGGGAGAAGCACTGAAAGCAGTGTTTTTTCTGCGACAAAAGAGACGGCATTTAAATAAAATTCGCAGCTATCTGCCTTCCACAAACTAGGTGAGCAGATACGGCAACTGGTGGAAATGTTAGAAGATGGGAAAAGGCGTTCAATACATCAAGCTATGAGAGACGCAATTAAAAGCATTAGATCCCTATATGAGCTTTCTGCTATTCAAATGCAGGACAAAAAGCAAAAGAGGTGATAAAGAAACACAACTCCTCACAAACCTCTCCCTGGCTGAGAAACGCACAAGAACTAAAGAAAAGTCAGGGTCAAAATGGCGAAAACCCGGAATCAAAGAAAAAAACCCAGGCGGTAGAGTCGAAGCAAAAAGAAAACAATATTGGAGGCATAAATCCAAGGATCAAGGAGAAGAACACCGCCATTCCGACAAAACAGAAGTCAAACGATGACAAACAGTTGACAAAAACTAAGAAGGAGACTAACAAAAAGAAGCTTGAGGCGAAAAGAAGTAAGCCAGACGCGTTCGCCATCGAAAACAGTGAAGGATTATCTTACGCGGAGATTCTTCGTAGCGTAAAAGCAGACCCCAAAATAGAAGCTATTGGAAAAGCGGTACCCAGTATAAGAAGGACCCAGAAAGGAGAGCTCCTAATACAGCTTAAGGAAACTGGAAATAAGATAGAAGAGTTTAAAAGTGTCATTGGCGTAGTTTTAGGAGAGCGAGCGAGTGTAAGGACACTCACACGACGCACTACCATCGAGCTGAAAGAAAGAAAGGAGGACATTTGCAAGACAATAAGGACTCAACTCGGGGTGGAACTACAACCAGCAGACATATTTTCCTTGCGAAAAGCGTACGGTGGAACCCAAACAGCCACAATTGGTCTTTCCGTCGGATTGGCAAAGAAACTGTAAGATGCAGGAAAGGTAAAAATTGGATGGGCTATTTGTCGCATTCGGGATCGAACGCTTCTCCAAAAATGCTTCAAATATCTTGAACTTGGGCATATAGCCAAGCATTGCAAAAGCAGTGAGGACCGCTCCAAGCTATGTAGAAGGTGTGGAACAGAAGGCAACATAGCAAAGAATTGCGATAAGGAGCCATCATGCATGTTCTGTAGAAAAGAACACCCAAAGGATTCGAAGCATGTAGCCGGAAGCAGCAAGTGTCTGGTTTTAAGGAATACTAACTTAAATCACTTTAGAATTGCACAGGATATCCTGACACAAACGGCTAGGGAAGAAAAAGCGGACGTTATTTTGATATGTGAACCGTATAAAACTCTGGACAGCAATATATGGATCTTCGATAGGACAAAGCATGCTGCTATATGGATATGTGGAAGGCATGCCTTTCAAGAAACTAACGGCCAGAATAAATGGCATATATTTTTACAGCTGCTATGCAAGTCCAAGCTGGACCATTAACGAGTACCAGGTATGATAGACAATCTATCCGCCCCTGTGGTTATCGGCGGCGACTTTAATGCATGGGCAATGGAGTGGTGTAGCAGACTTACAAACGCCAGAGGCCGTAGTCTGATAGAAAGTTTTGCAACTCTTAACATAGGCATTGCAAACCAAGGTCGTGCAAACACATATCGTAAGGCAGGAACGGGCTCGATTATTGACATAACGTTCGTTAGCAACTCCCTCTTGCGAAATATAAAATGGCAAGTCAGCGAAGAATACACGTACAATGACCACCAAGCAATAATTTTTGAGATGAAGGTAGAGTACCGTGCAACGCGCTAAACGAACGGGCCCAATATGGAAGGACACACACATCGACCTGGACGCGTTCGAAGAAATGAAAAATACCGGAAACATAATTCAAAGCGGAGCGGCTGAAGCCTGTATACAACAACTCGTCCGCATTCTCACTACTGTGTGCGATGCAGCAATGCCCAGAAGAACGGGTACTAGAGGAGAAACAAAATGCTACTGGTGGAATGAGGAAATAAAAAAAGCTTAGACCAAAGTGCTTAAAAGCCCGACGCAAAGTCCAAAGATCTAGGGGAAGAGATCGTTTTGAAGAACACCTTATTGGTTTTAAAATAGCAAATAACATGTCTAGCTCCATAGTAGAACACATTTTCCCCCGAAGTACATCTACTATGTACCATATCATTAGGGAGACCAACACGGAGGACTTCCCAATAGTCAGAGCGGATGAACTCATAAACGCATGCAGGAAGATAGGCGACAGTAAAGCGCCCGGACCTGATGACATACCAAATAAGGCACTAAAAGCAGCTATTCATAAACAGCCAGACATGTTTATGGAAACAATTCAAAAATGTCTTAAAGAAGGAGTTTTCCCGGATGCTTGGAAACTACAACACCTAGTCCTGCTTCCAAAGGGAAACGAGCCACTTGGGGAACTGTTCTCGTATCGTCCAATATGCCCTCTAAACACAATGGGAAAGATACTGGAACGGATAATATATGCTAGACTGCTCGCGGCAGCAGAAGAGAGAGGTGCACTATCAGACTTTCAGTTTGGGTTCAGAAAATCGCGATCTACTGTTCAAGCCGTAAAAACTGTGGTCACAGTGTGTGCCACAATGTAGCGATTACCAGTAGAAGAATTGTGGAATACGCCAATATACGGGTAGGACATCAAATAATCCGATCGAAAGAATCAATCAAATACCTACGAGTAATACTTGATAACAGATTACAGTTCAAAGCACATGTAGAGTATTCCAGTAACAAGGCTTTACTGCTGCAAAGAGCACTTTCTCGAACACTACCAAACATTGGTGGACCTGGATATGCTAGGAGGATTCTCCTATCTAGAGTTGTCAGCTCAGTCCTCTTATACGCTGCTCCGGTCTGGGCGGGGGCACTCGCCATAAAAGCAAACAAGAGAAAACTTTCGCCAGCATACAGGCTCAGTGCATTTAGAGCGATCTGTGGATTTCGAACAATCTCGGATGAAGCAGATTCGCAATAGCAGGAATAGTTCCGATCGACGTTCTTGCGGACGAGGAGGATAGCTCCCCTTTGTGCCCAGAACGCTCACACGAGGAGGAAGATACGGAGCACGCCATATTTCATTGCCGGTATTTTTCGCAGTGGAGAATTAATCTGCTCAGTCCAATACTACTGATAGACCAAATGTTGCAGTCGGAGGAAAATTAGACGGAAATCGACACATTTGTGATAATTGTGCCAAACGAGCTAAGAAGAATAGAAAAAATTAGAAGAGCTAAAGAAGCAAATAAAAGAAGACTAGCATGATCTGCTAACCAGCCCCGTGAAGTAATACCTAACGGCAGTCCCGCGGGGAGAGTGGTTGAAGGACGTAGTGGTGTGGATTAGTACGTAGGCGCACTCCTGGCATCGAATACTCGGGTGTTGCGAATCGTGCATGTTAGTGGCACGGGCTACTGCATCTTTAGAAGACTAACACATCCATTGGCGCAACTAAAAAAAACTAAATCTTACCAAACTGCTTTATCATTTTTGTTCAGTTTTATTTGGCAAATCATCATGGAAAGACACATACCACAACAGTGTCTCCAAATTGCTGAGCTGTATTACGAAAATTAGCGTTCTGTGAGAAATGTTTTTCGTGTGATTCGAGAAACTTACGGTGCGCATAATCGACCTACTGAAACCACTATTGCCAAAACCATTCGCAAATTTAAGTCCCATCTTACATAAGTTCATGATAGTCGACCGGTTAGACCACATTCAGCACGTATTCAAAAGGCTATAGCAGCTGTAGCTGAGAGTGTACGCGAAGACCGTGAAAAATGGAATCATCGTCGTTCTCAACAGCTTGGCTTGGCGTATTTTACATGAGGATCTCGGTCTTAAAGCCATCAAAATTCAACTTGTGCAAGAATTAAAGCCAGGCGATTGAATTCGCGTCATATTTTCAGTTAATGGGTTCTGGAAAAACTCGATTAAAATCCCTTGTTTTATCGTGAAACTTCGTTCAGAGATGAAACTCATGGCTTTCCAGAGGGAGTAATTTGAACTTCGTTCGGAAGTCAGACCTTCGAAATATGTAGAGATATTCCGATTTTTTTAATCTCATATTGCTTCTTTCAATTTGTTGTATAAGTGGTTTAAGTATGTTTTATGCTGGGGAGAACGGGATTGTTGCCATCTTTTCCGCGCTCTCCTCATTTCTCTTACGAGTTCTATTATTTTCGGCGGATATTTTATTTCGCTACTTGCTTTCTCTTTTCTTGTTGAAGTTGGAGTGTTGTTCCAGGCAGAATTCTGCAGGACTTTGATGAATCTGTCGACTTCGTCTTCTATTTTGTTTTGTTTTTAGCGACACGTTTAGAACAATATGTTCATCGCAGTAGTTTCTAAAACCGCCCCAGTTAGTCTTATTATTAGTTAATCTAGGCGCCACTTCTTTCTTAATTAAGAGTATGCTTAGTGTTAAAATGACTGGTGAGTGATCTGAGGAGAGATCATAACTTTCCTCGATGTTTGTAGAAATTTTGGCTGCTCCCTTTGTGACAAAGAAGTCTGCATACCGGCTTCATAGAGTTGTCTGCCTTTCGTTGTATACCAGAAGGTATGTTTCGAATTAAAATCTCCACCAATTATTAAATTCGGTCCGAGTGAATCAAAGATACCTTTAAAGTCATTCTTTTCTAGCTTGCATCGCGGAGGACAATAAATGGATGCAATGTTGTAGTGCAGGTGGTTATATTTTAAGCGAACCGAACTTAACTGCATTGCATTGCATTCAATCTTTATATTTATAGAGCGCTCAATACAATCTTTAATGAAGAATGAGGATCCGCCTCTGGCATTGTTTGATGGGTGGTATGCATGATAAGCAATGTATCCCTTTAGTTCCACACGAGGTCCTTTCCTCAAATGAGTTTCAGAAATCAAGCAAATGTCGATATTTGCTTTTTGTTAGAACTTTTCCAGTTCGTCGAGTTTTTTAATTAGGCCGTTTACGTTCCACATCAATATTTTAAGCACTTGTTTCATATTCATGCTTGAAATCTAGTTTTACGTATTTCTTTCTCGAGATTGCTCAATTTTTCAACTAAAAGTTTATTTGTTCTGCTTTGCTCCTCAAGAGTCGTAAGAATTAGTGAGAAAACATGAGCCACTGGATCTGGTGTAACAACGCTTTTTTTATTTCCTTGCGACGCAGCTTGTGCATACGTTATCACGTCAATCGGTAGCGGCTTTTCCTTTGCGTTCTTTTTTTTGTATATCCTTCGACTTTACCACGACGGATTTTCTCTCTTTCACTGCAATATTAGGTTTATTTGTAGTTGCGTTTGGGTTTGGACGTAAGGTTTTTTTAAGCGTATCGCGCCTTTTTTGGAGGGTGCTTTCCTTGGCAATTTATGCAAGACGGCGGAAGTTCTTTATTTAAGTTGCACTCTTCTGAGAGATGTTTACCGGCACATTTTACGCAACGCGGTTCTTTTTGGCAGTAAGTATGATTGAAGCCTTGGCAACGCTTACATTGCGGGATCGATTTTGTGTTCTTTCGCACAGGTTCGATTTTGACTACGATATTTAGAATAGTTTTGATACTATAGATATCTTCTTTATTTCCGGACTTATCAAAACTAAGCATAAACAGTGGAAGTCCCCGCTTAACCAAGATTTCCTCGTCTTCCTCTGTTTTTCTCTTTTCTTTTTTAATAATATTTACGACGTCTAGAACTTTAAAGCCCTTTGCATGGAGGTCGCTTACAATATCGTTTTTAGTACACGAAGGGTGAAGTCCTCTCACTACTACACGTAATGGTCTTTCTGACTTGTTTTCGAAAGTGTACCATTGGATCTTCTCGGTGTTTAATTTTTCGGACAATGCTCGGTAGTCATCGGAGTTGTCGATGACTGATGTAACCTTATACTTACATTTAAGCGTATCTTTGAGAAAGCTATGCAACTTGCTATAGTCTGAAACCCCAACAACGTTGGTTGGAGGTGGAAGACGTAATTTTGTTGGGAGTTGCTTTTTTTGTTACTCCTGCCTCTTATCTGGAACGACTTCAGGTGAAGAACCGGCTTTACGTTTCTTATACGGTCTTTTCTTTACGGTCCAATTTGTTTCTCGCGTAAGCTCTTCTTCGTCCGTATGGTATTCGCAACTAGTTGAGCGGAGTGGACTGCTTTCTTGGGCTACGTTTATATGCTTTGTTTTCAGAGTCTCGTTTTCCTCTCGGAGTATGTTGTTTTCGTCCCTCAAGCTTTTATTCGTCACTGAGTCCGTTTTTTCTCGCGTAGGCACTTCGGGCGGCCTTCTTTTCCCGGAGAAATTCTATCTTGGTGGTGGAGATCGTGATACCCTTGAACTTTTAGAGAAGGGATCAAACGACTACAGTAAATTCGTTGAATTTACTGCGTTATTTGCGTTGTTTGTATTATTTGTTTTGTTTTTGTCTAGGTTCATATTTAGATGAATGAATAGGACATTGATAGCGTATGCTGGTTATGTCCAGTGTTCGATGAAGGGGGTAAACAGGAGCTTTCTGCAAATGAGCTATACAAACTCACCAACATTAAGTATTATAGATTTGTGGAAACTCCCCTTGATATCTACCGCTTCATTTGATGAAATATCTTTGAAATTTTTGAAGTTTTTATGAATTGTCTACAGCTTTTTACTTTTTCGTTGATTCCTCTTTTGAGGGAGGAATTTTGATAGTATTAGGAAAAACCGCTTCCGTATACAAACCTGCTAACGCTGGAGGAAGTGTTAGGACCTTTTGAATGTGCGCCTTGGCTTACCATAGATTTGCCTTTGCTCGACGTTGCAAGTGCTTCACCGGTACTCGGTGTGGTCACCGTATTACTGTCCAGTCGTAAAAAAAGTATCGGTCTCGAATTTTTTAGAAGTTAAAAAATAAGGGAGGCTGAGCGTCCTTTAAGACTCCTCTGGAGAACTTTTCGAGAAAAATTGACCTTACTCAGCCCTCACACCTCGACAAGTTCGATGATCAAATAGAAGATACTCAGTTAGATATTATAAGAATTAAAAACTTTGTTGGAAAAAAAATGAAGAAAGGAAAGAATGGTCTCCCGTTTCCTTATAACATTCGAGGAATCATTGTGGGCCCTCGAAACTGTGGAAACGAGTGTTAAGCATTCTTTTCGATCCCAATGAACTTAAGTTTTAAGATATTTACATATACTCAAGATCTTTTCATTTACCAAAATAATATACAATATATATTTTTAAAGAACAAATTACATATAAAATCCGCGAAAAAAACATTAAATAAACAGGGTGAGTTTTTTAACTAGAGACATCCAAATTACACGAAAAATACGCGACATCGTGAAAAATGTTTCAGACAAAAGTCACAAGGTTCTGAAGGGGACATAAGATGGTGACCACGACTTTGACCTTGAGCCCCACTTTCAAGGTCAAAATAAGGTCACTTTTGATTTTTTAAAGAGGAACCCCAGAACCCCCGTAGATTCGTTATCTGCGTGAGAAATTACAATTCCTTTACATGGAACACTTTTTTCAAAAATGCGTTCTTTTCCCGTCAGAGGGTGCCATAAAATTTAAGACATCAAATTACTCGAAAAGTACGAAATAACACGAAAAATTTGTTTTAGACAAAAGTCACAAGGTTCTAAAGGAAACATAAGATGGTGACCACGAGTTTGACCTTGAGACCAATTTTCAAGGTCAAACGAAGGACACTTTTGATTTTTCAAATGATAATTCATAATTTTCATTGCTCAGTTATATTGCTCGTAGGCTTGTCATTTGTTTTTACATACTCCGTTTAGCATAACCCATAAACAATGACGTGGAATTAGCAGTATTTTGTTTCCTTCGGCTTGATTAATTACAGTGGGTCCCCTTGCCTCCCACTGTTGAATCATTGAATTCTTCCCATTTCGAATTTTATTTCCCGAGACTATTTCAACAAATTCTCGAAAATGTGACCATTTATTTCAATACACATGTCTATCCGCGCTATAAATAAACCAACAGAACTGAGAAGTATTTCTGGTGTAATCCTCCGGCAAGCTTCAGTTATTCGTCTTTTCATGTCCTCACGTGTTGTTGACCTTTTTCTGTAAACCTCACTTTTAAAGTAGCCCCACAAGAAGAAATCAAGTGACGTAAGATCAGGTGATCTAACAGGCCATTGCCTCGGACCACCTCGTCCGATCCATCATTGATGGTAAACATTGTTTAATACGCCCCGGGCTACTTGGGAATAATGGGCTGGACAACCATCATGTTGAAACCACATTGTTTGTCCTAACTCCAATGGCAGTTCTTCTAGTAATACTGGAAGATGGTCCCGCAAGAAGTTTGCATACTTTTTATCATTCAAGTTGCCTTCAATAAAATATGGACCTTTTTATTTATCCCCAATAATTTCCGCCCAAACATTTTCATTTCAATGGTAATGGCGTTCAACTTGTCGCAACCGAAAAGGGTTTTCGGTAGCCAAGTAGTGCATATTATGTCGATTGACCGTACCGTGATTGGTGAAAGTCGACTCATCAGAGAATAACACCTTGGCGAAGAAAAGAGGGTCTCGTTCAATTTGCTGAAGTGCCCATTGACAAAAGGAAACCCGGTTGCGAAAATCCTCACTAAAAAGATCTTGATGCATTGAAACATGATAAGGATGGTATTTATGCCGATGTAATATCTTACAGACATTCGTTTGAGAAATTCCTGATTTACGACTTATTTGGCGAGTGCTAATGTGAGGATCGTGTGCAACGGCAGCTAACACTGCTATTTCATTGTCCTCAACAGGCACCCTATCTGACCGATTAATTTTGTTTGGTTGCACACTTCCTTCTTGAATTAAAATAGCCTGCATTATAAATAATCAGTTCCTCAAAACAAATATCGAACTTCTAAATGAAGTACAGTTCCGTTCAAGTAGAAAAAAAGGGCACAGTTCACATCATACACTCTCAGATAAGTTTAGGACAATTTGTCTCTATCTAAAATTTCTTTAAGTTTTAACTTCACTCGAGGCAATAATGACTTCCTCGAAAGAAATCTCGACCTTCTAACACCCTAACAACGTTGGAAACCGATTAATGATTTAGGCGTGCCAGTGCAGTGGTATCTATCTCTGAATGAATAATACCTTTCAGACAAAGTCGTGTGCCCCATTGAGGAATACGACTGAACAATGAAAATCAGGATTTTTCAAATGATAAATCAAAAGTGACCTTCGTTTGACCTTGAAAATGGGGCTCAAGGTCAAACTCGTGGTCACCATCTTATGGCCCCTTCAGAACCTTGTGACTTTTGTATGAAACATTTTTCGCGATATCGTGTATTTTTGTCTTCTCAGCGATGGGGTTTGTTAGAGATGTATGCCTTTAGTATGAAGTGTTGATGAAGATTGTTTTGTAGTATTGCTATTTTACCCAAAATGTTCTTCATATTTACGAGTATGTAATGTATTATCTAATCAAACTATTGGCGAACGAGTATGGCTGATCTCTTCTTCACAATTGTATGCTATGTACAATAAAATGGTGCAGAAACACAACATTTAGCATTTGTCTCATATATTTCATAGTAAAAAACACTAACACTGATTAAATTATTCAATTGTTTGAATATTTTTTTAACAAAATCAGAACATCTAGACTTGAAAAATTTTGCGCAAAACGAAATGTTTGCCTGTTAAAATTTTTTTAGAATGACCCCGAATAAATAAAACCATGAACAAAATGTAGTTTTTTTGTAATATATTATATTTTTATTTATTAATTTTCAGCAATTTGGGTAGAGAATTTAGTTATCTCTATATATAATAAAATAATTTGTTCTATCCTATGAAATTTTAATTATATAGGTGGAGAGCCTTAGTTCATTAATAAAAAAAAAAATACTTTCTAGATGCTAAAATCGTTGAAACCAAATATAAATTACATACTATTGCTTTCATTTCACATATCAATTAAAGAATTATTAATAAAATTGCCATGTAGGTGGGAGAAAAAATTTTTTTTTAGATAATTCAATAATAATCCGTTTACCAAATCTTTATTGAGTAGACTTAATTTTAACAAATTTATTATTATATCATATATATATAGGTTATTTAAATGTGGTACTTTTAAACGTTAAACGTTAAATCATTACAAGATATTACTTAGATTACTCGGTCCATCAGTATCCTTCCGCTTCCTTTGCTTCTTGTTGGTTTTGTTCTTGGTGTTGTTCTTTGCTGCTGCAATTTTTGTGGATAATGTTTTAGCTGTTTCTATTGCAATTGTTGCTGTAATTATTGTTTTCGATGCTGGGGTATTGGCCCACATAGTAGAAGATTTTCTAAGATATAAACGTTTTCCATTCACGCTTGAATATTTAATATCGGATATAATGAACTGAATATACTATTAACTTTTGTGTAGAACCCACTTTGTGAGTGGCCGTGGCTCAGATGGTAGTGGACTGGCTTCCAAATAGGGAGGTTCGGCGTTCAAATCCCAGCCTCGCCCGAAACACATTCGCTTTTTTTTCAATTAACAAAAATCAAGTAAGATGAATAGTTGACTAGAAATCAACAACAAGCCAACTTAAACTAATAAATTAGTCTCCCCAATAAATGTTGGATGCCACCCATGGAGCGAAATAACCACCTTTCTCTATTCAATTTCCTGAAAAACTAAACACGTGCTCCGGCATTTCAAGAGTAGTTTTACCGTCTTGAGTTTTTAGTTCTTTAAAAAAATAAAAATAAAAAAATAAACATTTTTAGATAGTACGGCGTAAATTGTCAATTGATTTTTCATATTCTGGGAATTAAGATTATATGTGCCGTAAGTAAGAATTTTATGTTTTCAAATCCCGATACATTATACTTAAGGTCATTCCTGTTTATTTTCTCCTCTTATAATCCCTTTAGTTCTTTTCCAGTTTTGGGTAGGCTTAATCTTTCGATGTCGCTTATTTTTAGAGATTTGGCTTAATCCTCGTTCATTAAAACGTTTCCTAGGAATACACTATCATGTCTCATAACTGCGCTAATCAGTTTGGATTTTTAAAATTTATTCTTGCAATATTTTATATATATATTTATTTTTCATTTATTTATATTATATTATATTATCTAATGACTCTAAGTGTTCTTCTAGTCTTCTAGAGAATTTTGGAATGTCATATAGATATACTAGGTGTGTTCGAAGAGTAAGGTGAGCCTATACTTTTATAAAAAATTATCTTTTTATTCATCAATATTAATATTGTCCTCTTCAAAGTAATCCCCCTCAGATATAATATACTTGTACTAACGCTTTTTCCAATCCTCGGAGCACTTCTCATAACCACTTTTTTGTATAGCCTTGAGCTCCTCAAGCGTTACCGTTTTTATTTCCTCAATCGTTGCAAATCTCCGTCATTTCATAAGTCTATTCAGTTTTGGGAACAGGGTAAAGTCGCATGGGGCGAAAATGGTTGAACATGGGGACTAAGGTATGATTTTCGTGTTGTTTTATATTGTTGTGGTTTGGCCAAAAAATCTCTCATAATCAACGATGAATGAGCAAGTGCATTATCGTGATCAAAGGCTTTGAAAAGTTTTTCCACTATTCCGGACTTTTTTTTCGTTGCTTCTGCTTCTTGCAAACAGCGCATAACTTCAAGGTAATACTCTTTATTGTCAATACGACCTTGAGGTAAAACTCCTGCGCTACGCTGCGGTAATCGAAAAAAATAGTAATCAAAACTTTGATATTTAATCGAACTTGGCCGCTTTTTTCGGTTTTGGCTCTGCTGAGTATGCTTGGAATGGAGTGCTTGTCATCTATTGTTATCTGAATTAATTTTTTTTTAGTCCACTACAATTCTATACTTTTGCTCTCCAGAATTATTTTTCTTTTTTCGTATAGCTATAATAGGTATTGTAAAATGTATCGAATATTGTTTTTCCTAATAATATCCTGCTTTTTCATTTCATTTATTTGTTTTCGGATTTCTGCCTCATATTTTCTTGGATATGTATATAATGGTTTGGTTTTATGTTACGAAACACTGTGTTTGTGCTTGTAAATTGATCTTGTTCTTAAAATATATATATGTTTTGGATTCATTAGAAAGTATTTTTTCCTTTCTTTTTAATTATTTGTCTGAATGAAGCTAACTTTACTTACTTCCAGAACGTTCACTTCCTTTAGTAATTGGCCTAGGAATGGAAGACGTACATCAGCCCTAATACAATTTGTTGGTTCTACAAAGCTATTGATTAGCGTTTTGATTCTAATGCATTGCATTTAGAATGCCGTGTATGGTACTTTGTTCAATCCTACTTTTGTCGAACTAATTATAGCATTATCAGACATATTAAATTGTTGTGGATATTTGGTTTTAACTTGCTCTGTTTTCTCGTTCATATCAACTTGAATACTGCTGATTTTTATAGAATTTTCTGCCATCTAATGATAATGCTTATTGCAGACTATGTATCAATCAAAGCTGTTTTTTGTCGTTATTTGAGTTAACATGTTTTTTTTCCAAGGCTAGTTGGTTTTATTTCATTTTATCTGATCAACTTCCACGTTTTTACTGAGTGCATCTACCATACATACATCCACACCTGTGTTTTCGAGACTTTCTATTATTATTATTTTAAACTCTAAATTGATTTTACCAAGTATTTGATATGATTTCCTTGCTTCATTTAGCCAAAATTGTCCTAATTTTTCGGGGATTATGGCCATGGTACATGTTATTTTGTGTCTTAAATTTTTGTTTATTTTTTTTTTTTTTTAAATTATATGTCCTATGTTTGTGGTTATGTGTTTTACATTTTGTATTTATCTTTGCTTATGTATTTGCATAATATTGTCCTTAAATGTGAGAGTGAATATTTATTGTAAATTTCCGCTGCTAAAGCGCCCGAGTTACAGTTACCATCAGGTAACCTCATCACCTAATATCATGTCCAACAGACATTTCAATATGTAATCTTTTGTTTTATTCCCAGAATACATTTCTTGAATTAAAATATTAAACCTTCGTGATTTTTCCCATGGATACATTCATTTATTATTTCAACCGTAATTTAAACTTTAGTGTGCTCATTTATAAAAACCTAAGAAAAATTTTGTAAAAATTCATTGAAAAATAAAGAATAGACAAATAACATCTAAATGGAGAAAAAATTTGTTTAGTTTTTTAATCTCCGCGAATGTTTGTACCATATTCGGCGCAGTCGAAATTGCAAAAATTCATGAACTTGAATATTGTCTATTGGTCTTTTGGTATTTTGTAGTACGAAAGAATATTGCATTAAACGCATGACGTGAATTCATAAACCAACTAAGCAGACAAGACTGTCATTAAACTTCAAGATGATGTGAACTAATATACTAATTATTGTTTGCATGAAAGTCAAGTTAGCGTATATTTTAAAATCACCTACCTCCTTTATATACTTAGTCCCATATAACCTTTAAAAAGAAAAAGCAACCATTAAATTCAAATTCGTCTTGGACAAACATTTATATTAAAACAAAAAAAACTCAATGATTAGAGGGTGTAAGAATTTTAGATTTAAAACCTTATTTCTAAAATTTACACGAAAGAAGTGAGAAAGAGATGAATTTAGAAAACTTGGAAACTACCTTAAGTTCAATATCTTCCCATAAATAATTAAGGCGCTGACCAATTAATCCAAACAAATTTAAATAACATAACTTGAAACTCTGCGTCTGATTACTGCGCTGGTTTCGTTGCCACTTGTCAAGGTGGACGAAGTTTTTAACTACCTTTACTTCATAGCTCCCGTCTTGGAATTGAGAAGACAAAAGCACGGACTTGGACCTTAATTTACTAGCCTCTAAATGACGACATATATGATGTGATACAAAAATGTAAAATATGTCGGAAACGCAGACCAAAATTTAAAATAAAACGTATAATTTTGCATGAAATTCCAAATACACTATTTTATAAAATAGACATAGATTTTGTTGAAGCAGATGGAAAAAATTATTGTATAAGGTTTTCTAATAGCGACTTGACAACTTTTTTTTAATAAAAGGCAAACCATTTGAGATATTTCCAAAACTTTATTATTGGCTTGAAGTACATTCAAAACATTTATGAATGGAATTCGACATCGTTTATATGGCCACTGCGGGCACGCTTGCAACGGTCGATTCTTTGGACCCAATTTTCAACGACTCGGCCACACACTCTTCCAACGTCGTCGGCGTGTTGGCATAAACCAATGACTTAACGTAGCCCCACAGAAAATAATCAAGCGGCGTTAAGTCGCACGAACGAGGCGGCCAATCGACTGGCCCATGTCTTGAGATAACACGCTCACCATACTTATTCTTTAATAAATCGATTGTAGCGTGTGCTGTGTGGCTTGTGGCACCATCCTGCTGAAAAATATGGCCCAATAACGCCGCCGGCATGCAAACCGCACCAAACAGTTATTTTTTGTGGATGAAGTGGTGATTTATGAAGCACATGTGGGTTTTCACTTGACCAATAACGCATATTTTCCTTATTGACGAACCCATTGAGCCAAAAATGAGCTTCATCACTGAAGATGATTTTGCGATTAAATTTATCATCTTGGCGCATCTTCTCCAGAACCCAATCGGAGAACGTACGTCGCTTCAAATGGGCCATTGGCTTCAGTTCTTGAGTCAGCTTGATCTTGTATAGATATAAACCAAGATCTTTACACAAAATACGCCATAATGTGGTCTGAGCGATGCCCAATTCCTGAGAACGCGGTGGAATTAACTGATTTGGATCGTTTGCTACGGACGTCTGAACGGCAGCGATATTTTCGACACTTCGACCAACACGTTGTCTCACTGACACAGCAACATCACACAACGAATATCTAGACTCAAATTTTTGCACTAAACTTGTTATTGCCTGTGTACTAAGGCGAGAACTACGACCGAAAATTGGAGTTAACGCTCTTAAAGTTGCAGTCACCGACTCCGAATATCTGTAGAAAATTTTTATAATTTGCAGACGTTGCTCGTTAGTGTACTTTACCACGATGAAAATGTTGAGTTTACTGAATAAATTGACAGCGACAGTTTGATGATTAGTGAAAGAGTGCGTTCACAAATTAAATTCAAAGTTTGTCAAGTCCCTAATGGAAAACCCTATACTTCATCATTATTATACTACAATATAATAGAAATTTTGAAATTCAAAAGAAAACTAGGCGAACTATTATACAAAAATTATTTCCATTATTTGAAATCTAAAGTCTATTCACATCTCAGCGAACTGTAAATACAGGCAACGGAATATTTACAAGTTTTAACATTTCATTCCTTCAATTAGTCCCACCGACCACAAATTGTCATTCATTTTGTGTTTTCAAAAAATATATATATATATATATATATATATATATATAATTTTTTTTCAAAGACCACATAAATAAACAAGAGTTAGTTTGAAGAAAAACTTTTGTTAGTATTATACAAATACAAGTTTACCCGAAACTTTATTTATATTGGTCGTATGATATAAATACTTGACATACATAAATGTGTACAACATGGGATAATTTCATTTATTTTCAAAATTAAAAATTTTAATACTGAATTTTGCAGCAAGTGCAAGCAATTGCATATGTATATATGTACATACATTTATATGTAATTACATACCGCTAAGTTGTTGGAAATTATTGCTGAATAAGGGGTTAATTAAAAGGGGGTGTAGAAAGAAGTGAATATTTGATTATGTTCTGAACATGTAACGGAATTTTATAATTTTGTAAAACTTTTGTAAAACTATTGTAAAAATTCTCTGCTAGATTATTATACAGGGTGTCCGGTGTATTCTAGGAAAAAAATTGTTCTACAGTAAAGATCTATCTCCAAAATTGACATCACTTATCGAGGATTTACTTTGGTGAACCCTGACCCTTGTCTGTGCTAATTTTTGACCTTGAGGTCACTTTTCTCCAGAAAATGCTTTATAAATATAACATTTCATTATTTTTTTCCCTATGAACGTAACAATAATAAAAAAAATCATCAAAAAGTTCGCAAGAAAACCCATAGATTTTATAATACAATACTGCAACAGGTAAGAAAAAGAATTTATATGTTTTTTCCTACGTTTCTAACAGCAGTTCACAATAAGAGTGGTTTTCAAAAAATTAATAATTTTTCAATATTTTGTTTAGATTTTTTAACTATTAAAAAGTTTTGAAGCGTGCTCAAAAGAGTTTGGAGTATTCATCAGTTTCATTTTTTACGCAGAGGTTACAGTTGCTTAGAAACTGAATTTGAAATATCATATATGCATATATGGATGGATTAGCAGATCTTGCAGTATTGGATTTTTTTTCTATGGAGAAGAATGAAAGAACTTGTTAGTTCAACCGAAATAGCAACTTTAAATGAATTAGAAGAGCTTGTTCTCGAAGCGTCATCAAAAGTGAACAGCAGTTAGCATCATTACACATTAGCAGTGAAATCCAAAAACGGGCTCTAGCATGCATACAAAACTTAGGAGGACACTTTGAGCATCTATTATTAATAGTACACACAAAATCATTTTTTATTCATAACTTCCCAAGTATCATAAAATCGATGGATTTATCTATAAATTTGTTGATGATTTTTTTTATTATTGTTACATTCATAACAAAAAATTAGTTAATTCTAAAAAAAGAGCTTCACATGACTAAATGTATGTAGTGGGTATGACTACATTTCAGTCAAGATATGGGGTGTGTCCATATGATCACACTGGGCAAGTTTAAGGAAAATGATTTTTATAAGGAATAAAAATAATTTATTAGGGAAATTTCAGCTTTATTCATTAATTTTAGTATGATAACTTTCAAAACATTTAATGCAAAGGCCAACGTTATATTTTCAACACTCAGTGCGTCCTGTTACAGCACATAAATCACCTGCACATTGTCGTCTTGCACAAGGACGAACAAAGTGATCTCTTCAGTCATACCGAAATGTTTCTTGGGCCGTTCCTTCTACGTTCCTTTTGCGAGGAACATTTGCTTTTGGCATTTCACCAAAATGCTTGCAGTAGTATCTGGCAATATGACGTCTGAACTCTATTCGTGGTATGTCAGGGTGGGCTGAACGATGTAATTGCCAAGAATTTTGTACTGAAACATCTACCAGGCATGTAAAAATACTGCTCCACCACTTATTCCCTCTTACTTCAATGCGATATAGGCTGACATTCTGATCCATACAATCTACACCATCTATTTATTGTACTCTGCAATAACACATGGTCGAGCAACATTTATTCTTTTCTTATGTTCCTTGGAATAGCGTTGAACATTGGAAATTGCATTTATGCCATGAGATGTTAAAGCGATATTGACAACAGCATTGTCATTCCATTTAGTTAAGACAATATTTGTTTCTTTCATTTTGAAAGATTTGCAGTACCCTCGAGTTGTTTTTTTAACAGTTTCTTGTGCTCAATGGGACAACTGTTAGGATATGTTTTGTTCTTTTAACAGTTTCTTGTGCTCAATGGGATAACTGTTAAGAATTTGATTCTTCAGAATTGTTCCTGTTGCATTGTAACCACAAGCTTTTAAAAACGTCAGTATTGGAAAGCTGGTAAATAAATTGTCAAAATAAAAAGAAAATGGCAAGCTTTGCAACTCTGGTGAGAAGTCGTTGATCATGTTGACAAGTGGCGCTGTACATTTTCCAAATATTTCTTCATAGCTTGTAGTCGAGCGTAGATCTTTGCCCTGATAAATTTCAAAATATACCAGGCAACCAGATGTACACAAAGACCACACTTTTTAACCACACCGCATAGGTTTTCCTTTTATGAATTGCTTACACCCATGACGTCCAAAGTAAAAGATTATGCTCTCGTCGAAAGAAAGATTTTGTACTGGGTGGAAATGTTTCAACATATTCATTTTCAGGTGATCCGTTAAGGGTCGGAACTTTCACAATTTATCGCCATCGGTCACTTTTTTGCCACTATCTTCAAAATGAAGAAATTTTGCGATATCCTGAAAGCAATTTCTGCGCATTGCCAAATATACCATACTATTTCCCAAATCATCGTCAGTACTCCAAAATGATCTAAAACTGCTACGACCATCGTAATCACTAAATAACAAAATGCCAATGTAAGTTTTTAGCTCAGCGATGCTGATTTGTGGGCTTTGTTTTCCAAGAAAAACGGCATATTTTTCAGATTCGTGGGCAATGTGACTCAGCAAATCTTCATCAAAAAATTTCTCAAATTGCTCATGAGGTTTTAAATTATCACCATCCATATAATTCGGTTGGGGAAAGATTGAAACCGTGGCTACTGCAGAATCTTTCGTCCAAGTGGAATTCATGTTCTTGTTTGATATTGGAAGTTTCACCGTCGAAACTGTTGGAATTACTTTACGTAAACGACTCAGCATTTGATGACGAAGGCCTATCTGTGAATGTCGTGCACGATTTTTCAAGTAAATAAGTTTGCATATTAGTAACTGAGTTTTCGTCAAACGTCAGCTAACACTGTATCACTTAAAGCTAATTCGTCCTCACTCTCAGCATCATATTCCATCGTAGTGGCTTCCAAAAAATTAATGCGCCTGCCACTTTGCATTACAAGCTCACATGTTGATTTAAGTTGTCCAACACAAATATCTTCAGGTATGCCGACATCGTTTTCATCAGCATCATCCTCCCCACTGAGTGCACCGCTTTCTATTTCCGGTGGAAGAATGTACAACGCTGCAACTATCGTTTTCCTCTTCATCACAAAGCTCATTTAAATAGTCGTTTGCTTCTTGTGCAGTGGTCTTGAAAATTATGAAAAGCACACATATAAACCAAAATAAAACAAAATATGTAGTATTCTGAACTAAAAACATACTAAGTCATCTTTTCCTAATCATGCCAAGCGTGATCATATGATCACACCGGCAAAACTCTATTGCAATTGTTGCAAATCATCCGAAAATCCAACTTTTATATTTTTAACATAAAACAACATTTAATAGCTGAACAAAATATATTTTTGGGCATTTTTTTACCACATTCATTTAAAAATTAGAAAAACTTAATTTTTAAAATAATCATTTTTCAGGTATTTTGCCTTTTTTTTTATATACTTTTGCACAACTTCTCACACGAAGAAACACTAACTGAATGAAGAAGAAATGGTTTTAGCTACATACACATTTTAAAAAGGCAATGCACACAATTTTAAAGAAATTCGTTAATCAACTGTTATTTTGTCAATACAACACAAAACCGACTTCGTGTGTGTCCATATAGACAAGCTGGGCTGATTCGGGTTAAGAAAAGTACCTTTATAAAATCGGCTTATAACCACACATTGTATTGCATACTTTTCGGTGATAATACATACAATTAAAAAGCAAGTCAACCAAAGAAGACGTTTTCTTTTCGTTACCCCAATTCCAAGTACTCTTTTTGTTGATCAATTCGGTTTTAATTGGAACAGTTGGTAAACCCGCAAATATTAAACAGCCCCATGACATTATTTTTTACCTTCTATGTTCTTTTTGTTATTGTTATCACCCTTTTGCAAGTTTACTTTGTTTGCTAATGCTATTTTCTTCACATACTCTGAGATGTCACTATATACCAAAAAGAACATCAGGGTCGCCAGTAAGATTGCAAGCTTAAGGTGGAAATTAAGGGAAGCAAATTGGGAAGGATGTTCACTAGGCACAAGATCAAAGCAAAAATTAAGCTTGGCACACATAAAAGTGCGAAATGTTTTATTATGTACTTGGTTCACTGTGGCGGAGAATGTTCAATATTGAAACATGTACATAGTTATTTATATGAAAATGTATTGTATGTATGCATGTATGTATGTATTAAACTATGAGTAATTATAACTTAGACAACCTATATTCAAAATCAAACAGGACTACAGAATATATTGAAATGTTTAGCAACATATACAAAACAAAAGCAACATTTTATACAGAAAAACATACAGTAATTTGAAATTACTATTTAAAACTGATATATATTTTATAACGTTTTATAACACAGAAGTGGAAAGACATTTTTATTTTAAGCACAAAATTTATTACATGATTTAAATAGGAAGTATCTTAAAATAACTCTACAAATAGACCTCAACCAAGTTTCCACCATTAGTATTAACAGAGCAATTTTCGTAAACATAGATAAGGGAAAGAAAGCCTTTTCTTAAATCCTCCATAAATGATGTCAACATTGGAGATAGACCCTTACTGCCGAACAATTTTTTTTTTTTTAAATATCTCCAAGAATTATTTACCAAATTATCGTCGACGAATTTTTTGTATATTATTGTAAATAAGATTAAACGCAAAATAGTCAGTATTAAAGTTGTTATTGCAAATAAAACACTGTATTATTTTTGTAGGCTAAGATCTTAAGAGAACTTGAGGGAAACGCGGTTGTTAAAGAACTACATAGAATGTCATGCGATTACAACTTGTTAACGTCGATATATGGTAGTCTTACTTGCTCCCGCGTGCCTGTGATATTCGCATTCTTACCAGGCAACAAGTTAATAATCCCAGTCGATGTTAGCTCCTCAGAAAGTTCTGAGATACAGAATACTGGGATAATGGCTGCCATCCATCGTAATTTTATTTTATTTATTTGTTTTTTTTTTTTTTTTTTTTTTATTGTCGAAACAGAGGACTCATCAAGTTTTTAACTATTTTTCCGGCCAAAGCCATCGCGCTTTTTAGATTGCTGTTATTTGTTTCTAAACTGTTTCTGTTTTCTTCTTACACGGTGTTAAATCCACAACCTAGACCGCCAGATCGTTAATAAAACCGCTACCATGGATGTCACCATTGATCCATATGAATGTAAAATTAGTGCCCAGGTGCGAACATCCCCCATCGCACTACTCTCGTTTGCAGCCACCAATGATGTCCCGAAAGGGTTAGGTACCATACTTTCATTCGAAAGTACAAAGTACAAGGGTCGCAGGCTTCACCGCAGAGAGATAAGAGTACGGTTTAATGGTAAGAAGCTTACGTTTCGACGCTAGTTTCTTCATAAAGCGCTCGACTATCATTGAGAACCCGAGTGTTTATACGTAGTTTGCTTTTCTTGTGAAATAAGAGTATAAGCAACCCAGTCTTATGTAACGTATAGTATTAGTTCGATGGTTAAAAAACAAGCATGTGTTTTCGTCACTCCTAATTGTAGCAGAACAAGTTGCTGTGGTAAATGTAGATAATTTAGAGCTTACACTGACATGGAAAAACTACTTTTTTAGGGATCGGACTCACAGTATGCTTGGAATCTGTATGCCCCAAATTTGAGAAAAAATGGAACACTTTGATTAAGTTGATGTGTCAGTTCATGGTAAAGGGTACTTATAGGGTGGCTTAACCCTAGAAAGATACCCTTATAAAAAATTACTATTGTATTAAGTATGCTTGGAATCTGTATGTCCCCAATATGAGTAAAAATGGAACACTTTGATTAAGATGAAGTGTCAGTTCCATGGTAAAGGAACCATTGGTCGATTTAACGTGAAAAGTAACCACCTTGGGAATGGAAAAAAAAATTTTAAATGTTTTTTTTTTTATTTTATTCAATATAGTCCCCTTTTAGTTTGATACACTTATTCCAGCGATTTTCCTACTTCTTAATCCCGTCCGAAAAGTAATTTTCCGGAAGGTATGCAAAATACTCCTCCGTGGCGTCGATGATTTCCTCGTGTGAACTGAATTTTTTATTGTTGAGCCATCTTTGAGGCAATGAGGAGATAATAGTCCGAATGACCCTATTTGGGCGAATATGGTGGATGCGACAGCAATTACAGCCGGAAGTCATTGAATTTAGTCATGGTTGCGATGCTCTTGTGCGCCGGTGCATTGTATTGCAAAACAAAGTTTTTTTCGCTTTATATGAGGGCGTTTTGCAGCAATTTCGGCCTTCATTCGCTGCAATAATGCACAGTAATACTCAAGTTGATGGTTTTCTTTTTTTGAGGTAGTCCACGAAGAGTATGCCATGACAATCCCAGTAAACCGACGCCATAACCCTTCCGACCCATCGAGCTTCCCTAGGCCACTTCGGAGCACTCGTACCTTTGATATAAACAATTGTATTTTTTACTTTAGTAAAAGATATTTTCTAACTTTTTCGTATTTTACAAATCCTCCATCCCTAGTTAAACAATGGTAGTCTTGTTGAAGACATTTAACTTGTCTTCTCAGCGATGGGGTTTGTAAGAGCTGTATGTCTTTAGTATGAAGTGTTGATGAAGATTGTTTTGTAGTATTGCTATTTTACCCAAAATGTTCTTCATATTTACGAGTATGTAATGTATTATCTAATCAAACTATTGGCGAAAGAGTATGGCTGATCCCTTCTTCACAATTGTATGTTATGTACAATAAAATGGTGCAGTAACACAACATTTAGCAATTGCCTTATATGTTTTATTGTAAAAACCACTAACACTGATTAATATATTCAATTGTTTTAATATTTTTTTAACAAAATCAGAACACCTAGACTTAAAAAATGCTGCGCAAAACGATATGTTTGCCTGTTAAAAAAATTTTTAGAATGAGCCCGAAAAAATAAAACCATGAACAAAATGTAGTTTTTTTTTTGTAATATATTATGTTTTTATTTATTAATTTTTAGCAATTTTGGTAGAGAATTTAGTAATCTCTCTATATAATAAAATAATTTGTTCTATCCTATGAAATTTTAATTATATAGGTGGAGCGCCTTAGTTCATTAATAAAAAAAAGAATACTTTCTAGATGCTGAAATCGTTGAAACCAAATATAAATTACATACTATTGCTTTCATTTCACATATCAATTGAAGAATTATTAATAAAATTGCCATGTAGGTGGGAGAAAAAAATTTTTTTTAGAGAATTCAATAATAATCCGTTTACCAAATCTTTATTGAGTAGACTTAATTTTAACAAGTTTATTATTATATCATATATATATAGGTTATTTAAATGTGGTACTTTTAAACATTAAACCATTTCAAGATATTACTTAGATTACTCAGTCCATCAGTAACCTTCCGCTTCCTTTGCTTGTTGTTGGTGTTGTTCTTTGCTGCTGCAATTTTTGTGGATAATGTTTTGCCTGTTTCTATTGCAATTGTTGCTGTAATTATTGTTTTCGATGCTGGGGTATTGGCCCACACAGTAGAAGATTTTCTAAGATATAAACGTTTTCCATTCAGGCTTGAATGTTTAATATCGGAAATAATGAACTGAATATTCTATTGACTTTTGTGTAGGACCCACTTTGTAAGTGGCCGTGGCTCAGACGGTAGTGGATTGGCTTCCAAATAGGGAGGTTCGGCGTTCAAATCCTAGTCTCGCCCGAAAGACATCCACCTTTTTTTCAGTTAACAAAAATCAAGTAAGATGAATAGTTGACTAGAAATCAACAACAAGCCAACTTCCACTCATAAATTAGTCTCCCCAATAAATGTTGGATGCCACGCATGGAGCGAAATAACCACCTTGCTCTCCCTCTCTCTCTCTCTCTCTCTCTCTCTATTCAATTTTCCGAAAAACTAAACACGTCTTTGGCATTTTAAGAGTAGTTATAGCGTCTTCAGTATTTAGTTCTTAAAAAAAAAAGTACGGCGTAAATTGTCAATTGGTTTTTCATATTCTAGGAATTAAGATAATATGTGCCGTAAGTAAGAATTTTATACTTTCAAATCCCGATGCATTATACTTAAGATCATTCCTTTTTATTTTCTCCTCTAAGAATCCCTTAAGTTCTTTTCCAGTTTCGGGTAGGCTTAAGCTTTCGATGTCGCTATTCAAAGGCTTTGAATAGTTTTTCCACTATTCCGGACCTTTTTTTCGTATTGCTTCTCGCAAACAGCACATAACTTCAAGGTAATACTCTTTATTGTCAATACGACCTTGAGGTAAAACTCCTGCGCTACGCTGCTGTAATCGAAAAAAATAGGGATCAAAACTTTAACATTTAATCGAACTTAGCCGCTTTTTTTCGGTTTTGGCTCTGCTGAGTGCTTCCATTTGGACGATTGCGCTTTGGTTTCGACGCCATAACCATATACTTATGAATTATCACCAGTAATAATCTTTTGAGCAAGTCAGGATCATCATTGACGTCATTCAAGAGCTCCCGAGCGATGCTCATGCGACGGTTTTTCTGATCAAAATTAAAAAGTTTCGGAACAAACTTCGCTGACACACGTCGCATGCCCACAACATCCAAAAAAATTGCATGACACGAGCTGAACGATAAGCCTATATGGGGCGTCCAGAGCGAGGTTGGTATCTTCTCGACCATCTTGGTAGAGCTCGTACCACTTATAAACATTTTTTTTACTTAGAGCAAACTAACTGTAAGCCAACATTCCAAGTGTTTTGGATCACTTGATTCCACTTTTTACACAACATTTAATGCAAATTCTTTGCTCCATTTTTTATAATAAATGAAAATCGCAGAGCGCACTAAAAGACGTCTTACCTTTCTATCTGTCAAAAACAAACTAAGTATGCCAATTACTTGAAACTGTGAACATACATTTGGGACATTTGTACCAACACCTCAAAAAAAAATCTATAATCCAATGTACGTTGCCCGCGAAACCTTTAAAGCCACCTTACTTTTTGAACACACCTCATATACCACAAAATTTGCTCATATATTCACGGAGGATATAGTTTATCGTTTGCAAAATAGCAAGTGCGTTCTAAGTCCGAACGGCATCCTGACGTACTCATATATAGGCCTAATCCTATTGTGATACCAAGGTTTGATGATAGCTGATAGCTAATTTTAAGGTGTTAAAATATTGAGTTCTGGCCAATTTGTTCAAAATACCATGTATGTTTGGAATGGAGTGCTTGTCATCTATTGTTATCTGAATTAATTTTTTTTTAGTCCACTACAATTCTATACTTTTGCTCTCCAGAATTATTTTTCTTTTTTCGTATTACTATAATAGGTATTGTAAAATGTATCGAATATTGTTTTTCCTAATAATATCCTGCCTTTAATTTTTTGTTTTCGGATTTCTGCCTCATATTTTGTTGGATATGTATATAATTTTGAGTTAATTTGTTTGCCTGGTTGGGTTTTATGTTACGAAACACTGTGTTTGTGCTTGTTCTTAAAATATATATGTGTTTTGAACTCATTAAAAAGTATTTTTTCTTTTTTTTTTTTTTTAATTATTTGTCTGTATGCAGCTAACTCTACTTACTTCCAGTACGTTCACTTCCTTTAGTGGTTGGCCTAGAAATGGAAGACGTACATCAATTCTTAAAACAATTTGTTGGTTCTACAAAGCTAGCGTTTTGACATATCTAATGCATTCCATTTAGAATGCCGTGTATGGTACTTTGTTCAATCCTACTTTTGTCGAACTAATTATAGCATTATCAGACATTTTAAATTGTTGTGGACATTTGGTTTTAACTTGCTCTGTTTTCTCGTTCACAGGACCTTGAATACTGTTGATTTTTATAGAATTTTCTGCCATCTAATGATAATGCTTATTGCAGACCATGTATTAATCATTTATTATTTCAACCGTAATTTAAAATTTAGTGTGTTCATTTATAACAACCTTAGGAAAATTTCATTCAAAAATTCATTGAAAAATAAAGAATAGACAAATAACATCCCCGCGAATGTTTGTACCATATCCGGCGCAGTCGAAATTGCAAAAATTCGGGGACTTAAATATTGTCTATTGGTCTTTTGCATTAAACTCATGACGTGAATTCATTTATTCATTAATCTCATGGTGTTATTGGAGTTAGTGAATTCAGTGGGCAAAGGCATACAGAATACTAGTGGCGAATTTTTATTCTTCAGCCCTTGACGAATATACGTGTATAAACCAACTAAGCAGACAAGACTGCCATTAAACTTCAAGATAATGTGAACAATAATACTAATTATTATTTGCATGAAAGTCAAGTTAACGTATATCTTAAAATCACCTACCTCCTTTATATACTTAGTCCCATATAACTTTTAAAAAGAAAAAGCAAACATTAAATTAAAATTCGTCTTGGACAAACATTTATATTAAAACAGTGATTAGAGGGTGTAAGAATTTAAGAAAGCGTAAGTCTGTAGATTTAAAACCTTATTTCTAAAATTTACACGAAAGAAGTGAGAAAGAGATGAATTTAGAAAACTTGGAGACTACCTTAAGTTCAATATCTTCCCATGAATAATTTAGGCGCTGACCATTTAATCCAAACAAATTTAAATAACATAACTTGAAATTCTGCATCTGATTACTACGCTGGTATCGTTGCCACTTGTCAAGGTGGACGAAGTTTTTAACTACCTTTACTTCATAGCTCCCGTCTTGGAATTGAGAAGACAAAAGCACTGGCTTGGACTTTAATTTACTAGCCTCTCAATGACCACATATATGATATAGTACAAAAATGTAAAATAAGTCAGAAATGCAGACCAAAATTTGAAATAAAACCTATGATTTTGCATAAAATTCCAAATACACTATTTTATAAAATAGACATAGATTTTGTGGAATCAGATGTAGAAAATTATTGTACTTGATCATTATTATTATTATACTATTGTACAATATAATATAAATTTTGAAGCTCAAAAGAAAACTAGGCGAACTATTATACAAAAATTATTTCCATTATTTGAAATCTAAAGTCCATTCACATCTCAGCGAACTGTAAATACAGGCGACGGAATATTTACAAGTTTGAACATCTCATTCTTTCAATTAGTCCCACCGACCACAAATTGTCATTCGTTTTGTTTTTCAAAAAAAAAATATATATATATATATATAAATTTTTTTCAAAGACCACATAAATAAACAAAAGTTAGTTTGAAGAAAAACTATTGTTAGTATTATACAAATACTATTGTTACTTTCGGGTAAACTTTATTTATAGTGGTCGTATGATACAAATACTTGACTTGATGTGTACAATATGACATAATTTCATTTATTTTCAAAATAAGAAAATTTAATACTGAATTTTGCAGCAAGTGTAAGCAATTGCATATGTATATATGTACATACATTTATATATAATTACATACCGCTAAGTTGTTGGAAATTATTGCTGAATAAGGGGTTTATTAAAAGGGGTTGTAGAAAGAAGTGAATATTTGATTATGTTCTGAACATGTAACGGAATTTTATAATTTAGTAAAAATTTTGTAAAACTATTGTAAAAATTCTCTGCTAGATTATGTGTGTTCGTTAATTAAAAAAAAAAAGAGCTTAACATGACTACATGTATGTAGTGGGTATGACTACATTTATGATGCCAAAGCATGTATTAAGTTTTGCGGAAAATGGGACAGAAAGAGAAAGAAAGATATTTGGGCTCAGTGCCTATTTCGCCCCATGGCTGGCACCCAACATTTAAACTAAATTATTAGTGTAGATTGACTTGGTATTGTATTAAGGCAATTATTCAACTCACAAGGTTTAAGTTGCCTGGAAAAAAGTCTTTGGTCACTGCTAGTATTGAACCCCGAACCTTCCGACAAGAAGGCCGATACAATACCGCCTGAGCCACGGCCACCCACATGTTATGTTTACGAGGCATTTTCTGGTGAAAAGTGACCTGAAATTCAAAAAACATGGGCAAGTAAAAATAGAACCCGCTCAGAAATTGAATATCTGAAAACTCAAACAAGATATCAACTTTATTTAAACGCAGTTATAAACGCCAATATTTCTTTAAAAAATAAAATCTACATTAGAGATTGAAACATTTAGTTATTTATATGAAAATATATATTAAAACTAATAATATAAGGTATTAAATTATGAGTAATTATAGTGTAGACAACTTATATTAAAAAAAAACCAATACTACAAAATTATCAAAATACATATATTGGAATGTTTAGCAACATATGCACAACAAAATCAACATTTTATCCAAATAAACATTCAATAATTTGGAGCTGCTATATAAAACTATATTTATTTTATAACGTTTTACAACAAAAAAATGAAAAGTCGGTTTTATTTCAAGCACAAAAGTTATTACATAATTAATCCGGTCCTTCGAGCTGGATCAAAATGTTTGTAGAATTGAATCTAATTTTAAGATATTTCCTAGCCGGAAAAAAAGCATATTCGTACAGGCTCAGCAAGACAAATTATCTTCAAACTCTCCTGCAAATTCTAGAGCCGAATCTGGAAAAGACCAACGGGTACATAAAAAGATCGTTGGTGCCGGAAAGTTGGAGCCAGAACTAATAGATTTGTATGAAACCTTCTGAAGTCGACCTCTTGCTAGGAAATGATATTTATTCTGAAACAGATGAAATTCGCAGCGATGAAGCTATGAAACCGATTGCACAAAATACAATGTTCGGTTAGATTCTAATAGGGAAAGTGGAACAACACAACAGAGAAGTAAGGAGCTTTGTTTAAGTGGTGGACGTTGGTCGGCACCCTTTAAACCCCATCAGTCTTCAGACACCGGTGAAGACAAGGCGTTTGGAGAGTTCTTCAAGACAACATAGACGAGATTGCTTAGTGGACGATATGAGGTATGTCATTTAAAGAAGGGAGCAGACCTGGGCTTGGATCCTCGAGAGAAGGAGCCTTGCGTAGGTTTGTTCAGCTAGAGTGACGGTTCCGGTTTGACTCTAGACTACACAAACTGTAAAAAAAAGTGTTTGGACGATTAATTACGACTGAGACATATGCCAGAAGTTAATAACATCAAGGTCGAAGTAATTAGGAATCCGTATCATTACTTCGTGCCACATCATGCCGTGATCAAAGAGGCTGGTGCAAAAACAAGACTCCGGGTCGTTTCTGATGATGACCCGACCTAAAACTCAAACAGACATTATAGATATTGGTATTGTATCAACAAAATACCACTTCAGAAGAATAGCCGGCACTGAGACATATACATTCGAGGAACTCAAAACGCTTCTGCGCCACAAGCCTGCTTGAATTCAAGATGCCTATGTCCAATAACGGAATATCCTAATTTCAATACACTCACTTCCGGACACTTCCTTATCGAATGCTCTATGTAAATACCATCCCTCAACCTGACTTAGCGAACGTAAAAGTCGAACACCTACATCGTTGGCAGCGAATACAAAAATGACGTCAAATATTGTGTATGTCACGATTGCAACAACGTCCAAAATGGTTGAAGATCGAAAACCAACCTACATAAGATCGGGGACTTAGTTTTGCTGAAAGATGACTGTTTACCTTCAGCAAAGTTGAGCTTAATACGAGAAAGAAACGTTCATGCAGGTGCAGATAATTTGATCCGAGTCGTCAGCTTGAAAAATCAAACGGAGACGTCAAGCAGTCGATAACTAAAATATGCCTACTTCCATCCGAAGACACATATTGCTGGGCAATGCCTAAACGATTAAAATTTCCACGGATCATACATTCAAAATATAATCTACAATTTAACATACAATCAACATAACATCAATAAAGTTGGATAAACAATTTAAAATAAATAAACAAAGAAATATTCGAAATCTAAAAAACCTAAATATAACACAAAATCGTATCATGGGATTCGCAAGCATTTACTCTTATGCAAATGATTTTGGCATCTCTCATACTGCATCAATTGACCACATTCGCAATGCATATTACATACCACAGCTTGAAACATGAACGATGTAAACAAACTGAATATTACCCATCACTTTCAGCCAGTTACACGATTATGCACGCATGTGTAGCCATCTCAAACACACTAATACAGGAAAACGCGCCCTCGTTTAATTTATAGATACTATGCACTTATTTTTCTCACTATTAACATTATAAAATTATTTTTTTCACAAATGCCCTTTGTTCAAGTCTCCAGGTACAGAATTGTACACTTCGGCAAACAAAACGATAGGAATAAACAAAGATAATGGCTTTTGAAATTAACCCGAATCAACCCAGAACTTTTTTTCGAATTTTCGGAAAATATTTAACAAGTTGTCTCTGTAGACTTCAAGGATTCCAAAAATGTTATCCGTTCATTCCTTCGCCCTCTGTGAGTCAAGATATGGGGTGTGTCCATATGATCACGCTGGGCAAGTTTAAGGAATATGATTTTTATAAGGAATAAAAATAATTTATTAGGGAAATTTCATCTTTATTCATTAATTTTAGTATAATAACTTTCAAAACATTTAATGCAAAGGCCAATGTTACATTTTCAACACTCAGTGCGTCCTGTTACAGCACATAAATCACCTGTACATCGTCGTCTTGCACAAGGACGAACAAAGTGATCTCTTTAGTCATACCGAAATGTTTCTTTGGCCGTTCCTTCTACGTTCCTTTTGCGAGGACCATTTGCTTTTGGCATTTCACCAAAATGCTTGCAGTAGTATCTGACAGTATGACGTCTGAACTCTATTTGTGGTATGTCAGGGTTGGATGAGCGATGTAATTGCCAAGAATTTTGTACTGAAACATCTACCAGGCATGTAAAAATACTGCTCCACCACTGCTTCCCTCTTACTTCAATGCGATATAGGCTGACATTCTGATCCATACGATCTACACCATCTATTTATTGTACTCTGCAATAACACATGGTCGAGCAACATTTATTTTTTTCTTATGTTCCTTGGAATAGCGTTGAACATTGGAAATTGGATTTATGCCATGAGATGTTGAAGCGATATTGACAAAAGCATTGTCATTCCATTTAGATAAGACAATATTTGTTTCTTTCATTTTGATAGATTTGCATTACCCTCCAGTTATTTTTTTAACAGTTTCTTGTGCTCAATGGGACAACTGCTAGGAATTGTTTTGTTTTTTTTAACAGTTTCTTATGCTCAGTGGGATAACTGTTAGGAATTCGATTCTCTAGAATTGTTCCTGTTGCATTGCAGCCACAAGCTTTTAAAAACGTCAGTATTGGAAAGCTGGCAAATAAATTGTCAAAATAAAAAGAAAATGGCAAGCTTTGCAACTCTGGTGAGAAGTCGTTGATCATGTTGACAAGTGGCGCTGTACATTTTCCAAATATTTCAACATAGCTTGTGGTTGAGCGTGGATTTTTGCCCTGATAAATTTCAAAATTTACCAGTCAACCATATGTCGTACACAAGGACCACACTTTGTAACCAAACCGCATAGGTTTTCCTTTTATGAATTGCTTACACCCATGACGTCCAAAGTAAAAGATCATGCTCTCGTCGAAAGAAAGATTTTGTTCTGGGTGGAAATGTTTCTGGGTCGGAACTTTCACAATTTATTGCCATCGGTCACTTTTTTACCACTATCTTCAAAATAAAGAAATTTTGCGATATGCTGAAAGCAATTTCTGCGCATTGCCAAATATACCATACTATTTCTCAAATCATCGTTAGTACTCCAAAATGATCTAAAACTGCTACGACCATCGTAATCACTAAATAACAAAATGCCAATGTAAGTTCTTAGCTCAGCGATGCTGATTTGTTGGCTTTGTTTTCCAAGAAAAACGGCATATTTTTCAGATTCGTGGACAATGTGACTCAGCAAATCTTCATCAAAAAATTTCTCAAATTGCTCATGAGGCTTTAAATTATCACAATCCATATAATTCGCTTGGGGAAAAATTGGAACCGTGGCTACTGCAGAATCTTTCGTCCAAGTGAAATTCATGTTCTTGTTTGATATTGGAAGTTTCACCGTCGAAACTGTTGGAATTACTTTACGTAAACGACTCAGCATTTGATGACGAAGGCCTATCTGTGAATGTCGTGCACGATTTTTCAAGTAAATTAGTTTGCATATTAGTAACTGAGTTTTCCGAAACGTCAGCTAACACTGTATCACTTAAAGCTAATTCGTCCTCACTCTCAGCATCATATTCCATCGTAGTGGCTTCCAAAAAATGCCACTTTGCATTACAAGCTCACATGTTGATTTAAGTTGTCCAACACAAATATCTTCAGGTATGCTGACATCGCTCTCATCAGCATCATCCTCCCCACTGAGTGCATCGCTTTCTATTTCCGGTGGAAGAATGTACAACGCTGCAACTATCGTTTTCCTCTTCATCACAAAGCTCATTTAAATAGTCGTTTGTTTCTTGTGCAGTGGTCTTGAAAATTAATAAAAGCACACATATAAAACAAAATAAAACAAAATATGTAGTAATCTGAACTAAAAATATACTAAGTCATGTTTTCCCAATCATGCCAAGCGTGATCATATGATCACACCGGTAAAAATTCTATTGCAAACGTTGCAAATCATCCGCAAATCCAACTTTTATATTTTTAACATAAAACTACATTTAACAGCTGAACAAAATATATTTTTGGGCATTTTTTGACCACATTCAATTAAAAAGGAAAAAAACTTACTTTTTGAAGTAGTTTGTGTCATTTTTTTTTTTTTTTTTTTTTTATCCTTTTGCACAACTTCTTACACGAAGAAACACTAACTGAATGAAGAAAAAATGGGTTTAGCTATTACATACACATTTTGAAAAGGCAATGCACGGAAAAAATCCGTTAATCAACCGTTATTTTGTCAAATCAAAACAAAACCGACTTCGTGTGTGTCCATATGGACAAGCTGGGCTGATTCGGGTTAAGAAAAGTCCCTTTATAAAATCGGCTTATAACCACGCATTGTATTGCATACTTTTCGGTGATAATACATACAATTAAAAAGCAAGTCAACCAAAGAAGACGTTTTCTTTTCGTTACCCCAATTCCAAGTACTCTTTTTGTTGACCAATTCGGTTTTAATTGGAACAGTTGGTAAACCCGCAAATATTAAACAGCCCCAGGACATTCCTTTTTACCTTTTATGTTCTTTTTGCTATTGTTATTGTTTACTTTGTTTGCTAATGCTGTTTGCTTTACATACTCTGAGATGTCACTATATACCAAAAGGAACATCAGGGTCGGCAGTAAGGTTGCAAGCTTAAGGTGAAAATTAAGGGAAGCAAATTGGGAAGGATGTTCACTAGGCACAAGATCAGAGTAAAAATTAAGCTTGGCACACATAAAAGCGCGAAATGTTTTATTATGTACTTGGTTCACTGTGGGGGAAACATGTACACAGTTCTTTATATAATAACACAATGTATGAGTAATTATAACTTAGACAACCTATATTCAAAATCAAACAGGACTGCAATATATTATTGTCAAAATAGATTGAAATGTTTAGCAACATATACAAAACAAAAGCAACTTTTTATTAAGAAAAACATACAGTAATTTGAAATTACTATTTAAAACTGATATATATTTTATAACGTTTTATAACATAGAAGTGGAAAGTCATTTTTATTTCAAGCACAAAATTTATTACATAATTTAAAAAGGAAGTATCTTAAAATAACTCTACAAATAGACCTCAACTAAGTTTCCACCATTAGTATTAACAGAGCAATTTTTGCAAAAAGGCCGCTAACTATCCAACGTAATGGAATTTTGGTAGTAGATATCCAGGTGTTCTAATGGCTACTAAAAAGTTACGTCCCGTTACAAATTCTATGTTTTCTAAGAGCCGCTTAAATAGGGTTCCCTTACCCAGTGTTAAGATCTCCTAGCACAGTTTTAGTATCATACAAACATATACATAGTATGTTTGGTCTAGAAATTTTTGGAGCTGTCATGCTTATCCTCTGTAGAGGCATGAGCGCTAGTATTTTCAAATTTGTTCTTTGAAGCAGATTTTTATGAGGCGTTCACTAACATACAGGAAAAGAGACTTACGAATTTCTGCCTAAGTCTCCATCGAATAAAAATTCTTCATTCAAATAAGCGTCGCCTTCTTTCTTTGTACTCTAGTTTAGTTTTAGTTTTAAATGCATTTTATTATCTTAATCATTAACCCTTACATACTAACAGAAAATGCTTAAATGCTAGCTTAAAATTACTTAACAATCTTATACTAACTTACTGGCCCCACACAGGCACTCTAAGCTACTCTAAATTCTTTTATCAATGTCTTTCGACTTTATTTGCATTTTACTTAGAAATATTTATTTTCTATACTTAAGGCTAAGAAAAAATTTTTTGACAAAAACTTAGTATGTGGAATTAATTTTTTATAAAAACTTAATATCTAACTTAAAATAAACCTTAATCTACCTTACTTACATACACAATACACACACATAGATATTATACACAATTATATACAAAGGTATAATTTATGTATATATTTCTTAAATGCTAACCAAACCTATGCAAGGCCATCGCTATTCACAGAGCAAATAGATTGGTCAGCTCTGCCTCATTAGTGAGGCTGGTACGTAGTTGACGGAAACGACGACGAAACATCTTCTCCATCATTCAACCACCAGAGATGCTGGTGCTGCCGAACGACATCCCTCTTATCGCGATTTCCCACCGCCGTACTGAACTTGAGACGATCCACACTGCCGTGTGCGACGTCTCTATTGTAGTTGAGTCGCCTGTCCCCAGCTTTCCGAGCGACATGGAAGATTAACGGGACCGCTGATCTATCCTGGATCAACCCTATCTGATCAAGGTAGAGGAATGCTTCCGGTGGAACAAAGCCGTCAGAGCGCACACTCTCGTGGTAACGGTAATTGGGATAGTAAGCCCCAGATATCAGGTTATTCGTCGAGGCCATTGCTCTTGCAATGTGCCTTCGAGTCAGCTTAATTACGAAGTTGTCCACTCGTATTAGGTTCGCTCTGTTGTAAAGGACCTCATTACGATAAAAAATTTTGTACTCCGACTCAGATGTTCTGTACAAGCGAAGGCAAGCCCTCTCAAACACCCGAATCTTTTCCATTAAGCTTGCTCGCACATTGATCCACACGGGACACTCAAATACCAACATGGGCCTAATAAGGGCCATGTAGTAGATTACCTTTACCCTCGCATCGAGTAAGCTGCTATAAAACAGTCTCTTTGTAAGGGCAAAAGCGCCTTTAGTTCTGACCAGAGCAGCATCTACGTTTTTGTCAAAATACAGAAACTGATCTAGCCAGATCCCAAGGTATCTGACTACCTTTCGAGGCTGTCCGCGTTGTCCAATGATCGAGAACGTTCGCCAGTTTTTTCTGGTATCTCTAGAGGCTCTAGACAACGGCGTCCTAAAGAGAATGGTTTCCGACTTTTAAAAGTTGATTTTCAACTTCCAATCACGCTGCAAGTGAGTATTAATGACCTCGATTTTTGGACCTGTTCTGTACGCTATCAAATCGTCTGCGTACGCAATAGTATGGGGAAGTGAACCTACCAAGTCGCTTGTATAAATGTTGAGCAAGATCGGCGAATTGACCGCGCCTTGCTTCAGACCATTTTTAATTTGAAATATTCCAACAGAAGTCACATCACCATTCTTTACAATGAACTGTCTGTTGGTTAGCATATTATAAAGAATGTACCAGATGGGTTAACTGATCCCCAGACTAGTCAGCTTATAGAAAAGACCCTCTAACCATACGGTGTCGAAAGCCTTCTCCAAGTCAACAAGACAGGCACCAGTACATTGGTTTTTGCCTTTATTTCATTGGATATCGGACACCAGTTTAGACGCGACATGTGAGATATCATGCCCCCCTTAAAACCGAATTGATTATCTGGAACTATATGTTTTTCCTCAACCCACCTAGACAAAGCTCTATTGATTACCTTTTCAAACACCTTACTGATATTCGGAAGGAGACTTATCGACCGGAGATTCGCCGGATTGGATATATCCTTTCCCTTTTTGGGGATAGGTTGAACCACCGCCGTTTTCCAAAGCGCTGGATAATGTGCATTATTCATTGCATTATTAAACAGGGTGGTGTAAATGTCTACCGCTTCTAGATGGAATACCATCGGTCCCCACTGATTTCTTAACCCTGATTGTGTCGAAGATTTCATGGAGCTCTTCCTTCGAAATGAACGGGGGTAGGTCACCCTCTCTGGTATTGACATTATTTGCCATATTTTCGTCGCTGAACCCGGTGAAACCAGAGCCCTCGGATCGCCAGTTCTCTACTTCATTTCGAATGTAGAAGTCCTGCACGAAGACGCGATTGTCCAAGTCATAATTAGGGCCAATAGTATCAGTGGCCTTGTATATTTCCTGGAAAGTCGCCCCTATAACCTCAACCTTCTCCTGTAGATCCTCGATCACAAAGAAGTCGTCATCATCAGCGGCCTCATTTGGATCAATACCTGCTATTGTCAGTAACCGTTCGTTGTCTGTTGTCCGAGCTATTTTAAGACATTAAAGGTCGTTTTGATTTTTTCTCCGAAATGGTTTATTTATTTGCGGGAACATATTTGGGTTGCTGGTGTTTACAGCCCGAACCCTGTTGTTCTAATACAAACTTACAGAAATTCTGTAATTCTCTTTTATTAACGTTTGAATATTTTTAATCGACGCCTTCAGTTTCCTAATCTCTGGGTCTTGTCTGTCAGTTAACTGTCTGTATAAGTTTTTGAGTCTTAACAGAAGTCTACTTTTCTGTCGGTGCAGTGCGTCAATAGTAGGATTGCGGAACAGGTCTTCGTTGATCGTACGTCGACACCGCGGTATTGTAGCGTCCATAGTTTGTTTAATTATCTCGTCCATTTGTTTTAGGTAATTGTCGATCTCCTCGTTTGACAAATTCCTATTGGACGGTGGGTGGAGCGTATTCGAAAAGAGCGCACTTGTCATAGTTGCGGAGAAGCGTGTCCATCGAGTCTTACTGTAGTTGTAAGAATATCTTTGGACAAACTCCTCCAATTCCAAAATATCGTTGGGAACTGTAATTTCAGTGTTAAAACCACAATGGTCACTGTCATACATGAATGTGCGCAGACAGTTTAGCGTTTGTAAATTTGTACCTGTTATTCGTATACGTTCGTCGTACAGCAGTAGATCCAAATAAGACCCGCCTCTGGGAAACGACGGGTTATCCGAGTCTGTACATGACATCGTGCTGACCCCACCAATCGAGTAGTAGGTTCCCTCTAGTATTTGGCAAATTATTTCCCCAATCTGTGTGTCTAGCGTTGAAGTCCCCGCCGATTACAAAATAATTCTCCCCCGATTCCAGCCTCAGAAGTCGAAAAAGCGTGTCGAGCTCTGTAATGAATAAAGAGGATTGTGGAGCCTCAGGTGTATAAACAGTGGCCAAGTATAGCCGCTTTCCACTGCGGAGCGGGATACAAATGACGACTGCCTCCAACACCCGGAACCTATGCAACACTCCCTTGTATACTCTGCGAAATTTTATACCTCCACTTTTGGATCGGGGCCGGTTTCTTCTTGTAACAATATAATTATTGTACTCAAGTTTGTGCTTATGGGTTAGCTTGGTTTCGCTAGCAAAAAGCACATTAGGAGTTTGGTCTTGTAGCAATTTAAACATCGCGGCTCTTCGTTCGAACCTAATCCGTCAATTAACATTCACCGTAAGAACCTTTAAAGTTTGCTCCTCCATGTGCGTACCCATTACGACATGTGTTGCGTTAGGCCCGGCAGCAGCGCGTAGATCTGGTCCACCCGCTTGGCCTGTTCTTGCACCTGCTTTTGCAGCTGAGCCATCTGCCCTTGGATTGCGAGCAAGATGGCCAGCATGTTAGGTGCAGCTTCCGTTGTTCTCGGCATTGGCGCCGGAGAAGCAACAGTCGCTTGCTGTACCGTAGCCCCCCTACCTGCCGCCATTTGGGCGTAGGAAATGGAGCATAATATAAGGTTAGGTATTGATTTCTTAAATTTGGAAGTAGTGGGATGATAGGAATAAGCAATATTTTTCTAATGAAAGGATAGAACGTTAATTATTATTTTCGAATCGTTATAATATGCTTGAAGTTCTAACATTTCATAAATTTGTTCGTTAGAATTAATTTTGACTGTATTAATTTCTTGTATTTCGGTTAATTCATCTTGATTTAAAATAAATTTTGAAATAATATTAAGTCTTACCAATACTATTGCTTCGGCAATACTTGTTAAATGGTTATTAAGCAAATCATAATTATAATTTATTTCACTCAGATATTGTGTTCTTAGTAAAAGTTCTTCATTGACATGGAGTCTATTACTTTGGTCTTGGAATTTTTGGGAAAAAGTTTCTATTCTATTTTATTGCACGTTAATATGATTTGTTATATTTTTAAATCGTTCTGTCATTTGACGATTGATATTAATTTGGCTTTATATAGTATTTCGTTCTGGAATTTGGATTTCTTAGACTTTAACCTGTCAATTTGATTATTTATTTTTTTCGCGTCATATGCACCCATATTGCCAGTGACAAATTTAATCGCCGTACCTAAGCCGTTAACTAGACCTCTTTTGTTTCTATTTCTTGGAGTAAAGTTTTTCGTTAAGTTTTTTAATTTGAGTTGAGTCATTAAAATTGCAAAACTTGTCCAGTGTTTGTTTGGAGTTAGAGATTTGTTCAATGCTGTCTTTTTAATCGTCTTAGTTAACTACATATATGAACTAATTTACTGTAGCTTTTAATTGTTCTCTCTGTACCTAATTTGAATGAAAGTATCATTTGTTCATCTGTCAGTAATTGTCGCTATCACCATTCTGTAATAATTTTCTTTCTTTTCCTAAGCCTACATTTATGTATTTTCCTATCATATGCTGTATTTATTGTTACCCTTTTATTTTCTTTGACCTTAACTTTAGAAAATCTAGGGGTTACCTTGCAACATACATACACACTTTTCTATATACTATTTCATTAACTTCAAATTTTTCTGGGTCTTCCCTAGTTATATTCAACTTATTTATATAGAATTTTTCAATAGGGACTTGACAACTTTGAATTTAATTTGGAAACACACTCTTTCACTAATCATCAAACTGTCATTGTCAATTTATGCAGCAAGCTCAACATTTTTATCATGGTAAAGTACACTAACGAGCAACGTCTGCAAATTATAAAAATTTTCTACAGATATTCGAAGTCGGTGACTGCGTTAACTCCAATTTTCGGTATAATTTTCTCACTAATAGACAGGCAATGACAAGTTTAATGCAAAAATTTGAGTCTACATATTCGTTGTGTGATGTTGCCGTGTCAATGAGACAACGGTTTGGTCGAAGTGTCGAAAATATCGCTGCCGTTCAGACGTCCGTAGCAAACGATCCAAATCAGTTAATTCCACTGCGTTCTCAAGAATTAGGCATCGCTCAGACCACATTATGTCGTATTTTGCGTAAGGATCTTGGTTAACACCCATATAAGATCAAGCTGACTCAAGAATTGAAGCCGATGGTCCATTTGAAGCAACGTACGTTCTCCGATAGGGTTCTGGAGAAGATGAGCCAAAATGATGAATTTCATCGCAAAATCATCTTCAGTGACGAAGCTCATTTTTGGCTCAATGGGTTCGTCAATAAGCAAAATATGCGTTATTGGTCGGGTAAAAACCCACATGTGCTTCATGAATCACCACTTCATCCACAAAAAAATTACTGTTTGGTGCCGCATGCCGGCGACGTTATTGGGCCATATTCTTCGTCGACGATAACAATCGTCACGTTACTGTGAATGGTCAGCGTTATCGCGCCATGATCACCGATTATTTTTGGCCCGAATTGGAAGATATGGACTTGGACGACATTTGCTTTCAACAGGATGGTACCACAAGCCACACAGCACACGCTATAATAGATTTATTGAAGAGTAAGTATGATGAGCGTGTTATCTCAAAACATGGGCCAGTCGATTGGCCGCCTCGTTCATGCGATTTAACGCCGGTTGACTATCTTCTGTGGAGCTGCATTAAGTCATTGGCTTATGCTAACACGCCGACGATATTAGAAGAGCTCAGAGCCAACATTGAACACGAAATAGCGGCCGTTTCGGCCGAAATGTGTGGCCGAGTCGTTGAAAATTGGGTCCAAAGAATCGACCGCTGCAAACGAGCCCGCGGTGGCCATATGAACGAAGTCGAGTTCCATTCATAAATGTTTTGACTGTACTTCAAGTCAATAATAAAGTTTTTTTAAATATCTCAAATGGTTTGCCTTTTATTTAAAAAAAATTGTCAAGTTGTTATTAGAAAACCCTAAAATCCTGTGTTTTATCGTGAAATTTTGTTCAGAGATAAAACTCATTTCTCGCTCAATGGATACGTTAATAAACAAAACTGCCGTATTTGGGCTGATGAGCAACCCGAACAGTACCAAGAGCTACCATTACATCCATTAAAAACAACGGTATGGTATGGTTTGTGGGCTGCTGGAATCATTGGTCCATATTTCTTCAAAAATGACGCAAATCAGTGTTTTACCGACAATGATAACCGTTATCGCGCCATCTTATCGGACTTCCTAAAATTCAAGCACATGGTCTCGGTGAGCTCTGGTTTCAACAAGGCGGCGCTACGAGCCATACAGTGCGTGAAACAATAGACTTGTTGAGAAATCATTTTGGTGAGCACCTAATTTCACGTTTTGCTACGTTAAATTGGTCGCCTAGATTGTGCGATATCACACCTTTGGAGTATTTTTTCTGGGGATATGTAAAGTTCCAGGTCTTCAGGAATAAGCCAGCTACGATTCACGCTTTGGAAGCCAACATTACTCGTGTTATCCGCGAGATACCAGTCGCTATGCTCAAAAGATTCGCTCAAAATTAACCCTTCCAAATGGACCACGTCAGATAAAGTCATAGTCAACATTTACATGATGTCATTTTTAAGAAGTAAATGCACTGAATTTTTCCTTAACCGATAATAAAAATTTTAAGTTCACTTTCAAATTATAAATAACATACCAAACCTAACGAAAAATCACCCTTTATTTTCAGTACTCAAGTTAAATTCCTCGTGTGAACTTACCTCGTCATCTTCGAAATGACTGTGTACGTTATCTTCCAATAAATTTTATTCTGATTCACTATCCCATTCCTCGTTTTCTTATCACTTACCAGTATTCCTTGGAATATTCTGCCAATTTGTGCATCTACTGAACGGTTTTACGACGCCATTTTATTTTTCTAATATATTATAGCCTATAAAAACCTACAATAGTATTCAAAAATATGTTGTATATTTTGTCACAAAAACTAAGAAAAGACACTTCGACGTATACTATCTTTTTCTATAGGTCTATGTATATTATGTACTGTAGTGAACTTACCGAATCGACACTTGTGTCTCCTGCAAGATCTTTTGGTCGACTGAATTGGATTAAGCTAGAACGCAGTGATGCCACACACGAACGAATTATAATGATGTTTTTCAAAAATGAACACGCCATATCGACGTAGGTTATCTTCTAAGGCCTTTATCAAACGTACGGGATCTCCAACCTGCTCTTTTAGGGATGACACGGCAGCATCATAGTATCATAGACATTTCAGGCATTTCCAAAAAATAAAGGGTTTATGTAACTAAGTTTATCTGAGTATGTCAAAGTGATATCTTTTTAAACTGCGGTTTAAAATTGGTTCCAAATTGACCAATTAGTGCAACCTGTCTTATTATGACAAAGAGAGCACTCGTGAGACCTTACTATAGTAGAGTTTAGTATCAACATATATTCTTAAGGTGCGAGTTGAGTCGCGCTATAATACCCACTGCAGAAACTTTGTATTCTGCCACTTATCCGAGTATATTTTCGTCGCCCGCTTTGTTATGATGAGACTTTCATGAAATGTAAATTTTTCTCCTGTGTTGCAAAAAAACACCACGCGAGTTAAAGACCCTTAACCATATAGCTTAAAAATAGTATTGTAATAAACCAGTTGTCGGATGAGTCCTGTACGCACAAAAGGTGAATCTGCTTAGATAATCAAATGTATTTCACACCAAATGATGTTTACACACGAAACCAAAGCAGCATCTGCTTAGATAAGAAAACCGAACACATAGTGTACTAATGTATTGATGTACTAAGAACGAAGAAAAGACTGTATTTTGAAAAGGAGATAAATATGAGAAGGGAGCACGTAGTCAAGCATTTTTAAGGGTACATCAACCTATACAACAGTTTCGTTAAAAACGAAAATTAATCAAATAAAAATAGTAAACAGTATCATCGATCCTGCAAAGAATATTGTTTGAATTCTGAAATAAGTGCAAGCATATTAATTAGTGATCCTTCTAGGAGATTAATATATTGTTTATCTTCATGGAGCAGACCAAGGAAAAATCGGGAATCAGATCCACAGTGAATCAATGGCACCGATCAAACGTTCCTTCGTATGAAGCAACCTAAATAAGGATACATACATAGTATCATACGTAAAAGTGAGATTTTCAGCAAAACAGAAATCTAGGAAACACAACCTACTACTGAAATTACGTTTACTTACGACATTAAGTTTATGAATCATCATCAGTCATCAAGATGGCAGAACCAGTAGATTTAGCACCACTAATAGCAAGATTTGCATTGGATTTAAATAATAAATTATAGGAAGCATACAGACAAAAGGCATAACTGTCTGAGACTATATAACATGGGAACGACAACGAAACCTCAGAAAATAAGATTCAGGTATTGAGAGAACAAATTAAACAAATAAAAGAGGACCTCACTGCAACAACACAACCTCTATACAAACTAGAACCATCCATAGCTGTATATAACCACACAAATGAAATACATTTAAAGCACTCCCAATCTTTGAAGGAGATTCCACAAAGTACAGAATATGGAGAGGATATGCAACCAGACTTATGGATAGCATCAAGAAGTTCAGTACTACAGCAAAATACGTAGAAGCACTCTCAATAGTAAAATCTAAGATACAGGACACGGCAGTAAACGAACTAACAAATAATAACATTAATTTCTACTTTGAAGCAATTCGTAGTAGACTAGACGATATATTCTCAGATATGAGACCACTTTACATCCTACAAGATGAGATAAGAAAAGTAACCCAAGGAAGCAGCACACTCTCGGAATAACACGATAACATAAATCAAGCTTTGAATTTAATAAATTCCAAACAATCAACGTCCGGAGAACCACAAAGTGTAATTCAAGTATTAGTTAATAATTTAAGTAAAGAGGTTGAACGAATATGGTATTTATCCCAGAGATAAATTATAATTTCATACAATCTATGTTATATGGAACTGCACTTAAGGACTTGGAACACACATTCGCACTTGCTCCTACAATCGATCATAACAATTGTCACCAAAATTTTCAGTTCTTATACAAACAATGAAAGGACCACAAACCACCGCCACAAATGAATATAATATATATAATATAAGTCATCGAGAGCACCAACGTCGGCCAAATTACAAACTAGCGCAAAATATAAATCACCAACAGAATTATAACCAACAACAAAGTTATAGTCAACCATATTATCAAAGAAGGGCAACATCTATGAAAATAGATTCGAGCAAGGAGTTCAAGCACAGATGAAAACAGGATGTTAACCGCAGCGAAAAAACTATAACTCATTTAGTAATAACCAACCATGAAAAAGAGAAAGAAACAATAGTGGGCAGTATTAGCAACAAGCAGCAGAGAATAAGCAAGAAACCTTAAATTTATTTTCAGATATAACAATAACTTTCTCAGCTTACTTCCAGCATAGCTTAATAGGTATATGTATGAATGTTCAAGAGTTCCCGTATGCATAATTTATCATATAATTCGGATCCTCCCCATCCGACGAGCTCAGCCGAGCATCGCAAGCGTACAACCCCGCTGTCACAAAAAACTCTTCACCTTTCCCTATATGCTAGCAATAGTATGCAGATAACCGTTACTACAGTATCAAATCCCATTTTACATTAGTAGATGAAACTCGACCGGTTAGATCACATTCAGCACGTAGTGAAGAAACTATAGCAGCTGTAGCTGAGAGTGTACGCGAAGACCCTGACGAATCGATTCGTCGTCGTTCTCAACATCTTGGCTTGACGTATTCGACAACTTGGCGTATTTTACGTGAGGATTTCGGCTTAAGAATGTACAAAATTGAACTTGTGCAAGAATTAAAGCCAGGTGACCTAAATTTGCGTCATCATTTGAAAATCCGGTGATTTATCGTGAAATTTTGTTAATAAACAAAATTCCTGTCTTCAGGAATAAGCCAGCTACGATTGACGCTTTGGAAGCCAATATTACTCGTGTTTTCCACGGGATATCAGTCGCTATGCTCGACCAAGTCGCCTAAAATTGTAACTTCCGAATGGACCACCTCAGACGTAGTCATGGCCAACATATACATGATATCATTCTTAAAAAGTAAATGCCATAAATTTTTCTTTAAGCCGATAATAAAATTTTAAGTTCAATTTCAAATTTATGCGTTTTATTATACATTATAAATCAAACCTCACGATGGTCTGGGCTCATTTGGAGAACACCTTGCACTTGCCTGATGTCTACTCATAAACCCGACTTACTCACGTCTCTCGGATCGGATTCAGCCTCGCAAGTTATCTCATTTTCGACGTCAATACGGTCTTTTTTTTGCATGAAATTTAGGTCTTTTGGTACCAACTTTACTGCTACACGACGGAAACCCAAATCATTAACCAAAATATCTTGGACGGATCCATAGGCAATGTTCAAGTCCCCCGCTATGTCTCTGATGGTTTATTTGCGGTTATTGACCAACATTTCATTTAGTTCATCAACGTTTTGTCGGTTTTCGAAGTCGATGGTCTGCCGTTCATCATCTTCGATTGGCTTTCGACCACTTTTGAACCGCTCGTGCCACTGGTAAACGACCATTTTCTTAAGAGAATCCCTGTCGAAACACTTTTCCAACATTTCCAACGTTTTCGCAACATTAAATCCGTTTTTTACGCAAAATTTAATACAAGTTCGTTGTTACAAATTTAAATCCATTTCTAAAATTGTAAAAATTCGGCAACACACACAGAGATAGATGTACTCTTGGCTACGTAACATTTGCAAATGTCAAGTTATGACGCTAAAATTTAGAGGAAATGTCAACAACAGATGTACCAACTTAACAAAAAACAGAAGTCAAATGGGAACAATTAGAGCGCCACACGGTGGTGCGCCGGGAACCTTTTGATCAGATTGGTATATGAGAAAAAATAAAAGAAGTCTTTAAAGAAAATAGGTTTATACACACACCTATAAAATTGGAATATACATATTTCTAATCTAGAAGAACAAATGAAAATTGTGAAGGAGACTCATGAGAGGGCTCATAGTGGATTTACAAATAATATTCAAAAGATATTTCAAATATTACTGGAATTTTTTCCAGTTCTTATAAATTGATTAAAACAAGTTTTGTATCCATTTATAGTATAACAACACAAAATAATATCTTACAGCTGAGTTTCAATATTTATTAACTTAAGAAAAAATAAAAAATAAAATACATATTGTAGTATTAATTAGGAATACACTTCGTTTCGTATTTGTACATTGCATTGCTTTGGAGCTCGTTATTTTAGAAGAGGCTGCAGTGACTTCGTGGGTTTCATTTTCCGAAATTTTTTCAGTCGGTCCAGGTTCAGTGCCTTCTAAGATGACCCAGTTCCAAACTTTTTGTATTGAAATGTTGTGTTCTGTATCTATAATTCCAAGGAGATCATGAATTTCTTGCAACTCTCTTTGATTCTGAGTTTCGGGCAGTGTGCTCCGTAATTGAATACTTGAAATTAAATCTTCACCTTCCCAGTTATCATTTTTTTGGCATATAATCATTTAAATTTAAATCACGTAGATATAGAGGAAGCGAGGAGCCGCTCCCAAGATATTTTTAAGTTATCCCAGCAGCAATGTCTTCACTTTCCGTTGCAAATAATTTCAGTAAGCAGTCTTTTTTTGTAGTATGCCTTGACTAAATAAATGACATTTTGGTCCATGGGTTGGATTAAAACATTGACGTTTGTGAAAAATAACTGTAATGTTCCCATCAGACTTAGTTAGCTTTTCTTTATTGCAGTGACAAGTTGGGTTGTCAAAAAGCAACAATCCTTTTTTGGTAAATTTTTATCTTAGGTATCGTTAAACCTGGAAAAACGTAAAAAAAAAAGTGGTAAGTTTAAGGTAGGTAATGGTGTGACTTGGCTTAAGCAAAACAAGTTTAAAGTCCAAATAAAATCCTTACCTCTTAAGCTAAATTTTCATTTAACTAATTTTGATAGATTTTACTGATCATCCAGGCTTTTTTGCTGGATCTATATATCAGTGGAATTTTGAAAACCGAAAAAGCTCTATGGGATTCCCGATAACTTAGTTTATGCGTTGAGTAAAAAAATGTCAAAACTATTTAGGAAAAATATTTGTGAAGAAAATATTGAAAAAGAAGAATGCACGTATAACTTGTAAAATACGTATAAATGCCTTCGTATAAATGAAAAATCTAAATGTAATATTAAAGGAGAACATAATTTTGTTTCCTTAGAAATAGCACCAAGTGAAATAAAATTTATAATATAATTTATTTATATTATAAAGTAATAAACGTGCAATATGTGCACGTAAATATGTGCAATTAATCACATATGAAAATATTGTTAACATAGATGGAAAAAATTATAAAAATATTAATAGAAAAATTAAAGAAATATTAGCAAGAAAATATAATAATGTATTTTATATAAACACTTATAAAAATAGAAGAACTATATGTATTTCATAATATTGATAGGCTAACCGAAATAACGATTCAATTTGAGGAAAATCTTATATACAATCATAACCGTTGTAATAGTTATTGTAATAATGAAAATCATACATTTTATAATGTACAGAATCTTACAGAAAACAAAAAACTATACAATAGTTCAATAAGTCATATAAGAAAAATATGGCAAGATTGGGAACAAAACAATTAGAAAATCGATACTTAAGGAGAGAGTTAAAGACCCTTAACCATATAGCTTAAAAATAATAATAGACCAGATGTCGGATGAGTCATGTGCACACCCAGGGCACATGGGTGCCTTATTTCACACTAAATGATGTTTATACACGACAACAAAACAGCATCTTCTTAGATAAGAAAACCAAACAAATAGTATACTAATGTATTGATAAACTAGGAACGAAGAAAAGATTGCATTTTAAGAAGGAGATAAATATGAGACACGCGTGTTGAAAACAAAACAACTAGTGCAGTGTAGAAGGAACAAAGAAATATATTTCACAATGTGAGTATCCCACCTTTCCTGCTATGGATAGCAGGTTGTGAGTGAGAATTCCACGTCTGTTAACACAGACCAGCTGTTTTGGCACTTACTGAAACACAGGTAGATCCCTGCTCACACCTCCCAGAGCACGCTGATCTGAAGCCGCCTCGCTATGAATTAGTGCCACTATTCTTCTACCCGAGTTACGTCGGAGACTTCACTTCCGTTCTCCACCCCTTAACCCTATCCCCTTTCATGATCAACATTGTTTCACATGTACTATACTCCAACCAGGCGCAAAATGCATGATCAACGATACGCGGATCATTTTCACAGACGCTTCTACTTTTGCAACGGTAAATATGAAACCTTCACCAACCTTCGCATTCCTTTCCCACAGACGAACCTGTGCTCATCGTAAAAGCTGTGTGAACAGTTTTATGCTTTAAGTACTCACAGAATAATTAAGTTCGTGCTCTTCCCTCGCACTAAAGTTCAATTCAAGTTTCTCGTCCTAATTTTAAGTTTTTATATTTTATTGTAATAAAGAAATAAAAAGAGAGAAAAAAAGAAAAGTTTTTTTTTATGTCAGACCGCTGGCATGAAAACATAACTGGCGCAGTCGGTATTCCTTGAGTACGCGAAAAGTGTTCGCTGAAGAACGATTAATCCGCGGTTAATTCTAATTATTTGACTCAAGTGAACAGCACGCTCAAGTGCTCTAAAAAAAATATATATATATATATAAATTTAATGAAAGCGATTAAGCTTAGTGAGGTGCATAGATATTAGCTAAGCATATCATAATTGTGCGATAAACTTTGGTGTATGAAACACAAATATTGAAACTAGAATTTTCCGCCATTTGCAATGTAAAAAAGTGGTCGAATTAAACTAAATATATACAAAAGAAAAAAAAAGTCAATCAAAGCAACGTCCAATCTGTAAAAAGAATATTCAAAAACTTGAACCTAAAATTTACAGTAAGTGAAACAACAAAACGGAAGCGAAACATCTGAAAGGCAATCTGGACAACGATCTAAGAAGAAGACGTGGGATAGAAGAAATCGACAGAAACCGAAACCTGCAATCAACCAAGATGACATCAGAAGGAGCATCATCAGCAGTAATTCCTCTTACACTTAGTATAGATCCCCTAAAATATTTAAACAACCTTTCTAATTATGATGGAAATAGGGATAATTTACATTACTTCATTGACTTAGTAGACAGAATTTACCCGACCCTCGGTAGGTACGATGAAATAGGGGAAATGTTCTTTTTCGATATTATTAAAAATAAACTGGTAGCAAAGCTAGGGAAGCTATCGAAATTAGCAACAGTGTCAGTAATTGGGAAGGCGTGAAAAAGTTATTTTTCCAATACTTTAGCGATAAAAAAACAACCGAACAGCTTTACGATGATCTTATGAGTTTACCATTCAAAAATCACTGTCTGAATCGACCTAATAACAAGACTAGAACTGTTAGAGCCCATAACCCCACTGAAGTAGAGCAAAACTGCAAGGCAGCTCTTCGAATTTTCATAAGCAAAATTCCAGAGCCAATAAAGAGGCTCCTGCATTGCAGAAACCCACAAAACTTAAAAAAGGCAATGCACATCTTATCGGAAACAGGATATGCATATTCGGAGGTATTTCTAGAACAAGTTACCCCAAACAGGAACAATACTCCGATAGAAATCTTCAACAACAACATCACGATAGGTTTTACAACTCAGACGATAGGCCCTACAAACAGCAATCTCACGGAAACATTCCAGATAGAAACCAGGCTAGAACAAATCAAAGCAATCAGTTTGGAACAAATCACAGCAATCAGGTTAGAACAAATTAGAGCAATCAGTTTAGGACAAATCAGAGTAGTCAATTTAGAGCAAATCCGAGTAACCCCTTCAGAAATAATCACAATAACACAATAGAACCAATGGACATACTATCGGCCGTAACCAGGCAATTAAACAAGTTAGAAAGAAACGAGGATTTTCGGGAGAGAAGCCCAATAGCCGATTACCCTATATAGTTGTCGAAGTAAAAAACACCTATAGACTAAGAATACTGATCGACACGGGATCAGAGACTAGTATTCTTAACTCAGGTGTATGCCATCCCAAGTGACAAACAAAACTACAAAAACCACTTAAGATTCTAACAACTAGCATACCCATATATGTAGATAGGAAGGTAAAAATCCCACTGTTTAAGGAATTTGGGAAGCCAGATAAAACAGCTGAATTTCTAGAGTTTAAGTTCCACGATAACTTTGACGGGCTAATAGGATACAACATTCTACTGCCAATAGAAGCCATTCTTGATTTCAAGCTGAGAATTCTCACAGTAGATGGGAACGAGATTAACATTTTTTTTAACAAAGACGATGAAGAAGTAACATACGAGAAGTACAAAGAACAAATTCCCACCTTAGAAAACTACTGAAATGAGTGTAGAAACAATTTTAAATCAAATACGAACGCAACACCTAAATAAGGAACAGAAAGAAGGCGTCTTAAAAATAGTTACGCAATATTCAACAATTTCAAGAAGGAACCGATCTATCCCTTACAAGTGCGATTAAGCATGAAATAAAGACTAAAAACGAGATTCCAATTTACACCCGTAACTATAGATACCCAGAGGTCTATGCAGAGGAGGTTGAGTCTCAGATAAATGAGATGTTGAGGCAAGGAATAATTCGTCCTAGGAATTCGCCTTACTCAGCTCCAATCTGGGTCGTTGAATCGTCGATGAATTCTGTACTGGCCGAATATATTGGAAAAATCTGTCTGGTGTATATTGATGACGTGATAAAATTTTCAACCAGCTTACAAGAACACATAATATCGGTTAAGAAAGTGTTCGAAAAACTCAAAGAAGTCAATTTAAAAGTGCAGCTCAATGAGAGCGAATTTTTAAAAAAAGAAACGGAATTTTTGGGGCATGTCATCACGACGGAAGGTATCAAACCTAACCCTCAGAAAATTGAAGTTATATTAAATTATAAACTTCCCAAAACTCGAAAGAAGATAAAGGCATTCCTCGGTATAACGGGCTATTACCGAAAACTCCTAAAGGACTATTCCAAAATAGCGAAGCCCATGACCGTCTTTTTAAAGAAGGGAGCCAAATCTAATTTGAGCGACCCAGACTATAATCAAAGTTTTGAAAATCTGAAGACTTTGATTACATCCGAACCAAAGCTTAATCTTCCCGACCTTAGTAAGACAGACGGTTCAAACTATGCAAGTTTGCTACGCCAGTCGTACTCTAAATAATCATGAAACCAATTACTCCACCGTCGAAAAAGACTTACTTACCATAGTATGGGCGACTAAATACTTCCGGCTTTATCTGTACGGTAGAAAATTCACGGTCAGGACAGATCATCGTCCATTAGTTCACTAAAGGAACGCAACACCAAGCTACAAAGGTGGAAGATAAAACTCGAAGAATTCAACTTCGCAATAGAATATGTAAAAGGCAAGGATAACCAGGTGGCTGACCGGCTATCTAGGATGGAAATTTATCTCAATGAAAATACAGATACACAAAATAATGAAAATGTAGAACGAATAGTCGCAACTGTTCACAGTGCAAACGAGGATAGTAGTGACCATATCCCAAAAATAGACTCACCTGTAAATATATATAAAACTCAGCTAATTTTAAATAGAACAGACAAATTGAATAATCATAAAATATATAATACGTTCAAAAAAAGAAGAATTGTAATAGAAATAAAATGCTTTAGGGAAGATTTTGTTCTAGACATCATGAAAAAGTTTTTACCACACAAAGGCATAGTTGCCATTTATTTCAATCATGTTCACATATTCGCAAAGTTTCAAGATTTGTATCTGACATACTTCAGTAAAAAAAAATGTTAGGAGTAGTAAAATATAGTAAATTCCTAGGTGACATAGACGACGAAGAAAAGTTAGCACAGGTTATAACTCAAACGCAATCATAGAGGTATAAATGAAACGTATGAAGAAATAAAAGATGTCTACTATGCGCCTAAACTTAAGGAGAGTATTCAAAAATTTATAAACAACTGCGAAGTATGTAATAAATCAAAATATTAAAAACAACCATATAAAATTCCATTGAAACTAACCGAGACACCAACAAAACCCAATCAAATCGTACATATTGACATATGGTACACTAATATAAGCCCCATGTATGTCACAATGATTGACAAATTCACCAAACATGCCATGGTTCAGGAAATCAGACACAAAACCTGGATGGAATTACTTAAAACATTAAAAAAATAGGTTTGCAACACTAGGCATTCCACGGAGAATCGTCACAGACGGAGAGAGTGGATTCTCATCAATTTTAATCAGAGAATATCTCAAGGAAAATAACGTCGAATCACAAATAATCATTCCATATAGAAAGACTGGAAATTCGGATATCGAAAGATTCCATTCCACTCCAAACGAGCACATACGAACATTTGCAGCCGACGGTAGCAATAGGGACACGTTGCGCAGTAAGGTTTTAAAAGCAGTTACTATATACAATAAGACAATTCACTCTGCTACACATAAAAGACCCATAGGTTTTGCTGATGGAGAAATAAAAAGCGAAGAGTATCCGAAAATTGTAGATTTAGTTAGGAAATATAATTAAAAATACATTAATAAGTTTAATAGAGATAAGAGAGATATAGACCTTAATGAAAGAAAACATATATACCTAAAAAAATAGGAGTAGTAATAAGCTTCAGCCAGTACACAAAAGATCAAACCCCAAAGTAATAGATAAAGACCACGTAAGGGATGAAAAAGGAAGTAAACTTTATAAGACACAGTTAAAACGCAGAAACAAATACGAAAACGCATAAAATTTCAGAAAGAAAAAAGATTTACATACTAAATCTAGACAACGGCAGGGATATGTTACAATAAGGAACTTCAAGTCATAGAAGGCTACACAAAATTACTTCACTGTGTAGCCACATGGACCGACAACTTAGAGATAATTGAACATAACATTGACAAACTAAATAAGAACGAATACATAGTTTCAACATACTAGCCCAGGAAATAGAAAGCCTAGTGAAAAAACATCATCACAAAGAGAAAAGAGGTTTAGCCAACATCGTAGGAAAGAGTTTAAAATATCTAGCAGGAGTTATGGATTATGATGACGAGCAGGAAATGAGGCAAAAATTAGAAATAAGCAGAAAAAATAACCAAACTGTAATTGACGGACTAAGTGACTAGATTCGCATAAACTACCACTTTGGCGAACTTGTAAATAATATAACAAGACATATAAACGGACAGCAACTAGCAATAAATAGGGAACTACAAAGTCTAGGTAATGCAATTAATAGGGAATTTTCAGAAATTGCCCACATGCAGCATTCATTCCAAATACAATACGACATACAACTACTGAGAGAGCAAGTTAGAAAAGTTAAGGAAAATGTATTAGCAAGCCAACTCGGAATCTTGGGAAGGGATTTTCTGTCACCAAAAGAAATAGAAATGATTAACGTTACAATAAGTGACTTGTCAAATATAAAAAGTTCTATAATTAGTTATAACAATCAAATAATTTTTGTACTAATACTACTAATGTACTAATGAACATTAATTGAACCTGTACCAAATAAGAATAACCTAGAGTTAGCTACCACTTATAGAGAATTTATTAGCGATGGAAAACACAACTATTGTAATATAAATGGGACAATTGAAATAAAAGATTTAGAACTAACTAAATATTCTTGTATTTCTAAGATTTTTTCTGAAAATCCCATATGTAATTTTAAGAATAATACGAATATTGAAATTAAACAGCTGACCAACAATATTGTAATCACCAAAACTATCCCATATACTCAAGTAACACATAATTGTCATAATTTTAGTGTAAACCTGATGAGTAATAATTTGATAAGATTTGAAAATTGTAAAATAAATATCAACGATATATAATATGATAATTTCTTAATATATGACAACATCGTTATACCAAACTTCAATAATGTAACCAAAGGGAAAATTAAATTGAACTTTTCTGTAAAAAAAAATTAATATAAAACACTTGGGAAATCGAAAAATGATAGAGGAAATTAAATTTAGAAATATCGCGCATGAACATATAAAATTTGGGGTAACATCCATAATAATTATAATCTTAGTTGCAATCACGCTTGTATTTCAAAAAAAAAACCGAAACTCAGTAAAACTAAAGTTAAAGTCGGAATTAAAAATTTGGATTCTCCGGAGCAGTATCTAAAGGGGGGGCGAGTTACGTCGGAGACTTCCCTTCCGTTCTCCACCCCTTAATCCTATCCCCTTTCATGATCAACATCGTTTCAGATGTACTATACTCCAACCACGCGCAAAATGCATGGTCAACGATACGCGGATCGTTTTCACAGACGCTTCTACTTTTGCACCGATAAATATGAAACCTTCACCAACCTTCGCATTCCTTTCCCACAGACGAACCTGTGCTCATCGGAAAAGCTGTGTCAACAGTTTTTTGCTTTAAGTACATGCAGAAAATTCAGTAAGTGGTTCTCTTCTCAACAACTTACAGAATAATTAAGTTCGTGCTCTTCCCTCGCACTTAAGTTCAATTCAAGTTTCTCGTCCTAATTTTAAGTTTTTATATTTTATTGTCATAAAGACATAAAAAGAGAGAAAAAAGAAAAGTGTTTTTTTTTATGTCAAACCGCTGGCATGAAAACATAACTCCCGCGGTCTCACCATTTACGTGCATATTGATGTTGCTCATCAATCTCCGCCACAAACTTATTCCTGTTCCCATTCGGAAGTCAACTTCATGTGGTTAAAATTCCATCTCCAAAAGCAAATTATTCACTATTGCTTTTTTTACAGAAGCCCCTAACTGGAAAGAATTTTGACCTTTAATGAGTTTTAATGCGCTGTCTGACTCCATACAAAGAATTTTATCCCTGTTTTCTCACACTGAAATCGCTATTCTGGGCGTTTGTACAGGTGATAGTGAATTCTGAAGTTCTACGAATTGCACCGTACGAGTGTCTCCATTAAAAATTAAAAGGTTTACACAATTGCACTGGATTTGTGTCTCAAATTGACTTTACTTTAATTTAATATTTAATTTCATCTGTGGGATATGCTAATGGTGTCGTCTTAGGGTGTTTGACCTGTAGCAGCGTATGTAATTCCTCCTCCCTTAGTGTGGGGCGTAGGCCAAATGTACTGTAAGGTAGATTGTGCAGGAGCGACATCGTACTGGATATTAATTTTCTTGTTAGTTGTTCTGAAAGTGTAAGATGCTAATAAAATGATTGAGGGTGCTGAGCAAGCCGAATGTGTAGTAATCGCATTTTTTTATAGTTGGTTGGAGAAATTTAACAAAATTTATGGTGTTATAAATTTTAAGTTTCTGATGATTAAGTTAATCGATGGTTGAATTGAAGTTTTCTTCACGCTGAATCATAGACAAAAGATGAATTTCATCCCAAAAAATATAAGAATTACTTTTATAGTTTAAGCCGTTGATAAGTATGTCGCAATTTTCATAATGGATTAAGATTGTTCTAGATAGCATGTAGATCTAGATACTGTAGCCACATGTTGAGTTTATTGTAGTTTCAGGTGCATTTGTAAGTAAAATGTAATTTGGTTCTGATTACGTTATTGCAGAAATAGGTCCGACATCATAAAGTATACAGTTGGCTGGTTTATTGATGATAAGATGTCCTATACATGACGAGCAATTGGTGTTCACCCGTTTCCTTGACTCTTTGCAGTAATAAATATCTTCTTTTTTGAGGCATGAATCATTTAAATATTGTATATATTCGGAATGGAGCAGGATATAAGGTGAGGTATTAATTTTTTAAAATTTTTAAGTAGTGGTATGATAGGAATAAGCAATATTTTCCAAATAAAAGGATAGAACGTTTACTATTATTTTTGAATCGTTATAATATGCTTGAAGTTCTAACATTTCATAAATTTGTTCGTTAGAATTAATTTTGACTGTATTAATTTCTTGTATTTCGGTTAATTCATCTTGATTTAAAATAAATTTTGAAATAATATTAAGTTTTACCAACACTATTGCTTCGGCAATACTTGTTAAATGGTTATGAAGCAAATCAATTTTATAATTTATTTCACTCAGATATTGTGTTCTTAATAAAAGTTCTTCATTGACATTGAGTCTATTATTATTTTGGTCTTGGAATTTTTGGAAAAAAGTTTCTATTCTATTTTATTGCACGTTAATATGATTTGTTATATTTTTAAATCGTTCTGTCATTTGACGATTGATATTAATTTGGCTCTATATAGTATTTCGTTCTCTAATTTGGATTTCTTAGAGTTTAACCTGTCAATTTGATTATTTATTTTTTTCGCGTCATATGCATCCATATTGTCAGTGATAAATTTAATCTTTCTTTTGTTTCTATTTCTTGGAGTTAAGTTTTTCGTTAAGTTTTTTAATTTGAATTGAGTCATTAAGATTGCAAAACTTGTCCAGTGTTTGTGCGGAGTTAGAGATTTGTTCAATGCTGTCTTTTTAATCGCCTTAGTTAACTACATATATGAACTAAGTTACTGTAGCTTTTAATTGTTCTCTCTGTGCCTAATTTGAATGAAAGTATCATTTGTTCATCTGTCAGTAATTGTTTTTCCATTTTTTGGGATGTCGCTATCACCATTCTGTAATAAAGCATTATTGTTTAGTTTCATATTTTTATTTTATTTTCTTTCTTTTCCTAAGCCTACATTTATGTATTTTCCTATCATCTGCTGTATTTATTGTTACTTTTTTATTTTCTTTGATTTTAACTTTAGAAAATCTAGGGGTTACCTTGCTACATACATACACTCTTTTCTATATACTATTTCATTAACTTCAAATTTTTCTGGGTCTTCCCTAGTTATATTCAACTTATTTATATAGGATTTTTCAATAGGGACTTGACAACTTTGAATTTAATTTGTAAACGCACTCTTTCACTAATCATCAAACTGTCACTGTCAATTTATTCAGAAAGCTCAACATTTTTATCATGGTAAAGTACACTAACCAGCAACGTCTGCAAATTAGAAAAATTTTCTACAGATATTCGAAGTCACTGATTGCGTTAAGTTATAAGAATTACTTTTATAGTTTAAGCCGTTGATAAGTATGTCGCAATTTTCATAATGGATTAAGATTGTTCTAGATAGCATGTAGATCTAGATACTGTAGCCACATGTTGAGTTTATTGTAGTTTCAGGTGCATTTGTAAGTAAAATGTAATTTGGTTCTGATTACGTTATTGCAGAAATAGGTCCGACATCATTAAGTATACAGTTGGCTGGTTTATTGATGATAAGATGTCCTATACATGACGAGCAGTTGGTGTTGACCCGTTTCCTTGACTCTTTGCAGTAATAAATATCTTCTTTTTTGAGGCATGAATCATTTAAATATTGTATATATTCGGAATGGAGCAGGATATAAGGTGAGGTATTAATTTTTTAAAATTTGGAAGTAGTGGGATGATAGGAATAAGCAATATTTTCCAAATGAAAGGATAGAACGTTTACTATTATTTTTGAATCGTTATAATATGCTTGAAGTTCTAACATTTCATAAATTTCTTCGTTAGAATTAATTTTGACTGTATTAATTTCTTGTATTTCGGTTAATTCATCTTGATTTAAAATAAATTTTGAAATAATATTAAGTTTTACCAACACTATTGCTTCGGCAATACTTGTTAAATGGTTATGAAGCAAATCAATTTTATAATTTATTTCACTCATATATTGTGTTCTTAGTAAAAGTTCTTCATTGACATGGAGTCTATTATTATTTTGGTCTTGGAATTTTTGGAAAAAAGTTTCTATTCTATTTTATTGCACGTTAATATGATTTGTTATATTTTTAAATCGTTCTGTCATTTGACGATTGATATTAATTTGGCTTTATATAGTATTTCGTTCTCTAATTTGGATTTCTTAGAGTTTAACCTGTCAATTTGATTATTTATTTTTTTCGCGTCATATGCATCCATATTGTCAGTGATAAATTTAATCTTTCTTTTGTTTCTATTTCTTGGAGTTAAGTTTTTCGTTAAGTTTTTTAATTTGAATTGAGTCATTAAGATTGCAAAACTTGTCCAGTGTTTGTGTGGAGTTAGAGATTTGTTCAATACTGTCTTTTTAATCGCCTTAGTTAACTACATATATGAACTAAGTTACTGTAGCTTTTAATTGTTCTCTCTGTGCCTAATTTGAATGAAAGTATCATTTGTTCATCTGTCAGTAATTGTTTTTCCATTTTTTGGGATGTCGCTATCACCATTCTGTAATAAAGCATTATTGTTTAGTTTCATATTTTTATTTTATTTTCTTTCTTTTCCTAAGCCTACATTTATGTATTTTCCTATCATCTGCTGTATTTATTGTTACTTTTTTATTTTCTTTGACCTTAACTTTAGAAAATCTAGGGGTTATCTTGCTACATACATACACTCTTTTCTATATACTATTTCATTAACTTCAAATTTTTCTGGGTCTTCCCTAGTTATATTCAACTTATTTATATAGGATTTTTCAATAGGGACTTGACAACTTTGAATTTAATTTGTAAACGCACTCTTTCACTAATCATCAAACTGTCACTGTCAATATATTCAGAAAGCTCAACATTTTTATCATGGTAAAGTACACTAACCAGCAACGTCTGCAAATTAGAAAAATTTTCTACAGATATTCGAAGTCACTGATTGCGTTAACTCCAATTTTCGGTAGTAATTCTCGCTCTAGTATACAGGCAATGACAAGTTAAGTGCAAAAATTTGAGTCTACATATTCGTTGTGTGATGTTGCCGTGTCAATGAGACAACGGTTTGGTCGAAGTGTCGAAAATATCGCTGTCAATTCCACCGCGTTCTCAAGAATTGGGCATCGCTCAGACCACATTATGTCGTATTTTGCGTAAGGATCTTGGTTTATACCCATACAAGATCAAGCTGACTCAAGAATTGAAGCCGATGGTCCATTTGAAGCAACGTACGTTCTCCTATAGGGTTCTGGAGAAGATGAGTCAAGATGATGAATTTCATCGCAAAATCATCTTCAGTGACGAAGCTCATTTTTGGCTCAATGAGTTCGTCAATAAGCAAAATATGCGCTATTGGTCGGGTAAAAACCCACATGTGCTTCATGAATCACCACTTCATCCACAAAAAAATATCTGTTTGGTGCCGCATACCGGCGACGTTATTGGGCCATATTCTTCGTCGACGATAACGATCGTCACGTTCCTGTGAATGGTCAGCGTTATCGCGCCATGATCACCGATTATTTTTGGCCCGAATTGGAAGATATATGGACCTGGACGACATGTGCTTTTAACAGGATGGTGTCACAACCCACACAGCACACACTATAATCGATTTATTGAAGAGTAAGTATGATGAGCGTGTTATCTCAAGACATGGGCCAGTCGATTGGCCGCCTCGTTCGTACGATTTAACGCCGCTTGACTATCTTCATAGCGGCCGTTTCGGCCGAAATGTGTGGCCGAGTCGTTGAAAATTGGGTCCAAAGAATAGACCGCTGCAAACGTGCCCGCGGTGGCCATATGAACGAAGTCGAGTTCCATTCATAAATGTTTTGATTGTACTTCAAGCCAATAGTAACGTTTTTGAAATATCTCAAATGGTTTGCCTTTTATTTAAAAAAAAGTTGTCAAGTCGTTATTAGAAAACCCTATATTAGTGTTCTTAATTTTATCTAATCTTTCTTTAATGGTTGGGCATAATTTTTCATGATATTCGTTTAATTTTTTTAGATAATCGTGTTCATTGTTGAACTTAATTTCTTTATTGAAATGTTGTGTTCTTCCATAAAATATTTCATAGGGTGTTAACTTAGTTGCTGAAAGTATAGCATTATTATATGTAATTAATGTTTCATTAAGGATTTCTTCATGTTTCAAATCTAAATTATTTTCTTTTCTTTTTGCTGAGACTATTCTATATATATCTGTTATTGTAGAGTGAAGATGTTCAATAGGAGAGTTGCTTGTGCTTTATTGAAAGGAAGTAAAGTGGAAGTTTGTGTTACAATATATTTGTTGCAAAAGCCTTTAAATAAGTTACTTGTAAATTCTCCACTTGATCGCATATTTATTTAATTTAAAGAAGTGCTTAAGGCTTTTAACTATAAAGATACTATTACGTAAAGGGATTGTGTATGCTGAGGCAAATTTTGAGAATTTATCAATGACTGTTAGGATAAGTCATCAATATAAGGATCAATATGAAGTATATCAAGTATTTTATTCGGAGTTTCGGATTTTATTTATTTTTTGAGGGTTCCTATCATACTTAAGAGTTTGACATTTTTAACAATTCTCTTCATATCCCTTCATTTATCCCTCTACGATTGTTATTCGTGTGGTAGTCGTTTATAAGCTTATCTTGTTCATCGTCAGGAGTTACGTCAATTAAAATTTCTGTACATCTTAAAAGTTTAAAAAGTTTACTTTTAGAAAAATATTTGGAATAAACAGATTGTACAAATCTAAAGGTATCATCATCAGTGAAAATTGCGGATAATTTATTGAGGAATTCAGATTTAACTTTTTCAAGATTTTCATATATGTTCCTGCAAGAGTTTGAAAAGATTATAATGTTGTCAGATAAACAAGGCAGTTTTTCCCTTGTATGTCTTTCAGTGTATTATCCATCACTCACTGGAATATCGACATAGCGTTTTTAAAACCGAATGGCATTTTCAGATACTCGAAATCACTACCTTCTATTGTAAATGCTGTTTTAGGAATATCTTTTGGGTGCATCTCAATTTAGTGGAACCCGCTGGCTAAATCGAGTGTCGTGAAGTAGAGACATTTTCCGAGTTTGTCTAAAATATCATTGATATAAGGTAAAGGATAAAGGTCAGATATTGTTTTTTCGTTGTTCTATGATAAAAATTTTCGGGAAGAAATTTCAACATAAGGAAGTGTATACCCATGCCTATATATGTAATTAAGAATTGATATTCTTCGGGTTTTTTTTATATCGGGAAAACCCCGACACTGACATACACCAATAATCCGTCGATTAATACGATTGCACCGGATGGGTGTCTCAAATTTACTTTATTTTAATTTAATATTTAAGTTCGTCTGTAGGAAATACTATTGGTGTCGTCTTAGTTTGTTTGACCCGTGGTGGCGTTCACGCTGTTAATTAAAAAAAAAAAAAAAGCGCGTTCAGTAAACCAGCTGCTCCTCCGTTTTTTTATAGGACATATTATTTTGGGTAGTAAACTGAGTATTCACATTGTTGCAATCAAATGTTATTCGAAATCAGATGTCTTCTTCATATCTTGTAGTGCGAAGAGATTACAACTTTTAATCATACTTTTAATCATACTAGCTTAGTTACGTAATTGGTAATAGGCTTCGAATTCGGATGAAAAATTGTGTACTGTAGGACAATTCATCCTAGTCTGGCCTTTCGAAGCAGTTGAAGAATTTAAACGTATCTTTTCAGAGCAAGTAATCTCAAAGGAGAGACTAGCCCAAATGGAATTTAATCCACACCGACTTAAAATATGACATGTCTTTCAAATCTATATTGGAGAATATATTTTAGTCCATTTCGTATAATTAAACAAGTTATCAGGCAGGCAGCAAAAGTGCTGGTAGAGCCTAATACAAAATCTCATGATAATAAATGTTTTTGAGTTTTTACTACAAAGTGTAACTTATTTGCGACGTCACTGGTAAAATTATCAATATGATGACTTGAAAATTGTTTCGGAAGGAACCAGTATATCAGTTAAATTTTAACTGCATTAATATCGCATTCCTATGTCTAAATGATTTTGTGCTCACCTGTTTGCTAGGTGTTTCAGTTACCGTTTATCTTGTTCCCCAGCATTTGACCTCTTTTCTCAAAAACATTAATTTATTGGTGCTTTCTTTTCCCATTAAGTGCGATATAATGTAAAGTTTTAGGCTAATAAAGTGTACCAGCAGTCAATTTGGGATCTGTTTTCTTGTACAAGTGTTTGAAAACTCGATCGAAGCCAATTTCCACGTTGTAAAATTACAATATACCCGTATTTCTAATGTGATCCTGAAATTTTAATAATGTTGATGTCATTCCGTTACTTCGATCGTTGTCAGAATTTTTAGTATTGTTTTTGTAAAAACTGTATGTTTCATTCTTTTAATATGTAAAGAAAAGAAGACACCACATGCTTGGAAGATACACCACAGGTTTCGATCTCCAGTGACGACTCTAAATTAGCTGGGGAGCTATATACTTTAGACCAACAATGTAGACTCATACATGGCAACTTTTCAAAACATTGCTCCATCGAAATGGTACGTTATTATATTTTTATTATACATTCATACATATATACTGCATTTATTATTATGCATATTATCTTATTTTTCAAAAAAAATTTTGTTTCTAACTAGGAATGTACTCGCTTATGGTGTAAAGCTGATCCAAATTTAGCTGATTGTAGGTCAAGTAACTTACCATGGGCTGATGGTACTCCATGCAAAAACAAACACTATTGGTGCCAAAAGGGTAAGTGCATTTTACGTGAAGGAATGAAACACCAAGTTACAAATGGTGGTTGGGGTCCTTGGAGCTCTTTTACACCATGTAGTATGACCTGTGGTGGTGGAGTACAGGAATCCCAACGAGAATGTAACAATCCATTTCCAAAAAACGGCGGAAAGTATTGCGCGGGAAGTAGAAAAAAATATAGATCATGTAATACTCAGAACTGCCCTTCAGGATCATTAGATTCCAGAGAACAACAGTGTTACAATATGAATGGAAATGACTTTGGAATAAAAGGAGTAAACTCTTCTGTTAAGTGGATTCCAAAATACGGATGTAAGATCCAATTTCTTACAGAAAAAAAAACTTTTTTTTTAAAAAATGATTATTTATTTAACACAGTAACAGGAAATGATAAATGTAAATTATACTGTCGATGGGATACAACAAGCGCTTACTTTCAACTTGGAGACAAAGTGAGAGATGGGACTACTTGCTCCTTCGATAGTTTCGATAAATGTGTCAATGGAATTTGCCGACAAGCGGGATGTGACAATGAACTTAATTCTATGGCGACGTTAGGTGAAATTGATCATACATGTAAGTTAAGTAAGAGAGATTAAATTATTTCATAGATAAATGCGGCGTATGTGAGGGAAGAAATAATACTTGCGAGGAGTTCTCGGGAAATTTTTACAAGTCGGATATATCGAACAAAACTAATTCGTTATACTATTATGTAACTACAATCCCTAAAGGTGAGTCGGCATAGAAGTTATATTATATTATAACTGACAAAATTATTACATTTTTTGCTATACAAAAAAACAGGATCTTCAAACATAGTGATAACACAACCGGGCTACCACACGCAAAATTATATTGGTAATCTTTTTATTTATCTAGATCCTTTATATAACTTTTCTTTAAATATTGAAATAATAGTACTACGGAATGCTAGTGGAGGCTCTTTACTCAACGGAGACCGAGTAATTAACACATATAGGCACATTTTCTTCTATGCAGGCGTATCATTCGAATATAACGGCTCACATAGCACACTTGAGAGGGTGAATACGTCGTATTCCAGGAAATTGAAAAGTGATTTGATTGTTGAAGTAAGTTTCATTGATATTTGTATAAAATTAATTTTTTTTATTATTCACTTATACATAGATAATTTCTCTTAATTTGGAAACAATTAAAAATGATTCTATATTACTATCGTATTCATATACAACTGATAAACATGATAAAGCACAAAATTCGGATTTGTATCAATGGGAATTAAAGGAATGGAGTACATGTGATGCACTTTGTCAAGGAACTTCTTTTCAAATCCAAACTTGTATTAGCCTGGAAACAGGTTTGAAAGTTCCCAAACCATTTTGCGATTCAACTCAAAAACCTATAGCCCAGAGTAGATTGTGTAATATGAACTGTCACTTGACGTAAGTAAATAAATTTTTCTTGAAATACATCTTACCAAATAACAGAAAAACGGTTAAGCAAAAACATCTAAAGTGGATGAATATGTAACCTACTTTGAATATTCAATGCGATTATATAAACAGTGTTCTTTAAGTAAATAGTGATGAACAAATTAATTTTCGACTTGTCATATATAAGTTTATTAATATGTGTATATTAATTAATAGCAAAGCAAGAATATACATATAATTGTAAATTTGAAAACATCGGAAGTATATGAGGTACGAGTACTCATATTTATTGGAAAGATTTCCATATAAATAGTTTATTTAAGCAATAAATGCGTATAAGTTAAACTAAGGGTTGCGAGTTTTACCAAAAAAATTAATTTATTAATTTTATGTATTCGTCTAGTGCAATACTACGACTCAACTTATTCTACTTATCGATAGCTTATTTATACCTGCGGTAATAATAGGAAATTTGCATTGTCAGAAGTACCTCCACGGGTTGTGGTGCTAGTCATTTGCTGCGTGAACTTGCTGGGATCAGCAAACATGCGCCGATCGATTCGAAGTAAAATACCTGTGGGACGGAATTGTGAATTGAGTGGAGTGTCGTGTTTACTTATGATAATTCTTTAAAAAAAGAAAAAAATGTTCTCTATTTAAATACTCGCTCTTCAACTCTTGTTGGATCGGAAGTGTCGGGAAGAAGCGGCAATAAATTGCCCAAAAATTGGGTGTATCATGTTCAAGAAAAGCTACAAAATATTAAGGGGTATGTCTTTTTTTTTTTTTGACCAAAAAATCCATTTTGAGATTTTTACTTTTTCTGAAAGATTTTTATCGTAGAATTATTACGCTTCAAGATTTTTTTGAATATCTCATTTTTTTTGCTGAGTTGTCGCGCGAGTTAAGGTCGAAGCGTTAAGCTTAGATAAAAAAAAACAGAATTTAACTTTACAAATGACATATATAAATTAAATGCATACAAATTTTGGCTTAATACCTAACCAATCGTGTGCTTAACTGTTATCATATGAACTTCAAATTCGGCCAGAAGCCCAGAAAAAAAAAACTTTGAACAAGTTTTTCTCGAAATGGAGTTTTTGCGCTCCAATCCAAATGCGCTTTTACCAATCGGAGCAAAAGAAAAATTTTTGCAGCACTTTTAGTGAGGCGAAACAAACATTTATTTTCAATTTCGCCAAATTTTTTCTTTTGATCGGATTGGTAAAATTTAAGGTTAGCGAACTCCCCACAAGTTTACACTTTAACATGGTTTTTTTTTTTTTTTTTTTTGTTTCAGTTTCCCCAGTCTCGAGATATCCTGTCCACCGCAAACGGGACGATTTTTGATTCGATGACTTTGACGTCCTCTAGCGGAAACAGCAAACGAGAAAAACAAAAAAAAATTTTTCTTATACCTTTTTTCATGTTATTTAATGTATAAAAACCTCGTATCTCTAAATTAAATAAATTTGTGAAAAAAAAATATGAAAATTGATCAATTTTTTACCCTAAAAACCAAATGTATATCTGATAGGCCTTAAGTTTTTAAGGCCTATCCTTGTAAAAAAAAAATAAAAAAATGGACCAATTAACTGAAATGATGAAGAAATTATTCAGATGTATAGGGTTTTCCAATAGGGACTTGACAATTTTGAATTTAATTTGTGAACGCACTCTTTCACTAATCATCAAACTGTCACCGTCAATTTATTCAGTACACTCAACATTTTCATCATGGTAAAGTACACTAACGAGCTACGTTCTCCGATTATCTTCAGTGACGAAGCTCATTTTTGGCTCAATGGGTTCGTCCATAAGCAACATATGCGTCATTGGTCGTGTGAAAACCCACATGTGTTTCAAAATTCACCACTTCATCCACAAAAAATAACTGTTTGGTTAATGGAAAATATGGACTTGGACGACATGTGGTTTCAACAGCATGGTGCCACAAGCCACACAGCACGCGCTACAATCTATTTATTGAAGAGTAAGTAAGGGCCAGTCGATTTTCCGCCTCGTTCGTGCGATTTAACGCCGCTTGACTATTTTCTATGGGACTACGTTAAGTCGTTGGTTTATACCAACACGCCGACGATGTTGGAAGAGCTCAGAGCCAACATTGAATGCGAAATAGCGGCCGTTTCGGCCGAAATGTTTGGCCAAGTCGTTGAAAATTGGGTCCATATGAACGAAGTTGAGTTCCATTCATAAATGTTTTAATTGTATTCAAGCCAATAATAAAGTTTTTTGAAATATCTTAAATGATTTGACTTTTATTTAAAAAAAAGTTGTCAAGTCGTTATTAGAAAACTCTATACAAGGGAGATTAAGAAAGATGAAAAGGGCTACCAAGAAAAGCTAAATAGAAAAGAATAAGAGAACGGGATTCTACGTAAAGAAAATTTTGAAATAAAAAGAGAAATGAAAACTTAAAAATGTTATGACATTAATAGATGTTGAAATGAAAACCCGAGGTGAATTGAGAAATACATTAGAAAACTTCTTCCAGAAAGAGATGAACGCACAAGTTAATGTCAGGAAAATGATCAAATTGAGGTGCAAAATGTACAAAAGTGAAACATGACACATAAAAAAGAAGCAGCTACTAACAGAAAACAAATAAAAATTGAAAAGCTACCAAGAAATTCATATAAGCCATGAGTTAACGTAATACGAACTGGAAATAAAGACAATTGCCGAAAAAGAAGGAGAATGTAAAAAAAGTAATAGTTACGCACACAAGACTGATCATTGATGATTTAAAATTT